>CALNHX010000211.1:0-429077 GCA_940337035.1 Agriotes lineatus
GGTAGCATATAAAAAGCGCGGATCTATAGTAAAATATTTCGATAGTTTTGGTGATTTACAGCCACCCGTGGAAATTATTCGATATTTTAAAGGTTGTAGAATCTTTTACAACTACGAACGAAAACAAAAATTTGATACCGTTATTTGCGGACATCTATGTCTGGATTTTCTATATAAATAGCGTAACTTAAGCTCATCTGAACATTAGTTATGTCTCTGTTACTCTTACTAGAAGGAGCAGGTAATATACTAGAGGCATCTTATCGCGAACCAATACGATTAAATCCGAAGAAAAGTTATCTGGTTGCTCTGAGAGGATTTTACGGATGTAATTCTATTAAAAATATTCACGAGGGAAACGACAAATTTTATTACAAAGACGATAAAGGTACAACTCAAACTATACATATACAACACGGTTCATACGAAATAGATCACCTTAACGAATATTTAGAGAATCACATTAGTCCTAAAGGTAGTTTTCGATTGTGGGCAAACAATTCTACGCTACAAGTAGAATTTAAAAGCGTTTACGAGGTGGATTTTTCACAACCAGATTCTATTGGGCGTATGCTAGGTTTTAAACCTTTACAATATCAAGCGGATAAAAAGCACGCTTCCGAATTAGACATTCAAATCGTTAAGCATACAAACGTATACGTGGAATGTAACATTATTAAAGGAGCGTATCGTAATCATTTACCTGCTCATATTTTATACGGCTTTAGTATAGGTGTAGAACCTGGCTATCGTATGGATGTTGTACCGTTTAGTCCTATATATTTAGAAGCGAGTGTCGAAACAATACACAATATAGAGCTGCGTTTCGTCGATCAAAAGGGTGAACTTATAGATTTCGGAAACGAATTGGCGAGTATATTGCTTGAAATCAAAGAAAATGGGGATCGATTTTAATAACCTTAGTAGTAGTAGTAATTACTGTAAAAAAAAAATTCAATCACGGGCGACGAAAAAGTATAAAAGAAGGTATGGATCCAGCGTAAAGTTTAATAGGTTTCAAACCAGAGTCAAGCTTACACGTCAAGAACGTGACTTCTTAAGTCATCAATTGGGACTTGAAGTGAAGAAGTGAACCACACAAAATGTCGAATAAACTAAACGTTTTCGGTAAAATTAACTTTGACGAGTCCATCGAAAAAGAAGATTTACATACGTATCTGCCGTATGGCAATGCTACCTTTAATTATACCGACGAAATTAGAATTTTAATACAGAGCCAAGATCTAATAACCGATGTGTGTGAAAGTTTTATCTATGTGGAGGGTAAAATTGCTGTAACTGAGGAGAAAAAAAAATTTAATTTAAGTAACAATTTCGCTTGTTTCCTATTCGATGAGATACGTTATGAGATAGGAGGACAAAAAATTGATGTTTGTAGATTGCCAGGTATCACCAGTGCGATTAAAGGATATGCGTCCTATACGACAAATGAATCTAGTGCATTAGCACCGGCTGGATGGCAACCGGCAACAAACACACCTTTGCAAATACAACACCGCATAGATGAAAAGCAAAAGAGTTTTGCGGTTGCAATTCCTCTAAAACACATTTTTGGCTTTGCCGAAGATTATAAGCAAGCGATAATAAATATGCGTCAAGAGCTGATACTCATACGATCTCGTACCGATTTAGACTGTTTCAGTGGAGATACTAATACAGCAAAGATAACCCTAACGAAAATTCATTGGAAAGTTCCACATATAATACCTAGCGATGCTGCAAAGTTAAGCTTGTATAATCGCATCAATCAAAATGCTACAATTTCTGTTCCCTTTCGACAATGGGAATTGTACGAATTACCTGCACTCAAGCCTTCGCAGACAGATGCTTGGCCTATTAGAACGTCCAATCAATTGGAAAAACCGCGATGGGTACTTGTTACCTTTCAAAAAGGTCAACGAAATAATCATACCGCTAATGCTACTGATTTTATTCACAGCAACCTCACAAATCTTAAACTTCATCTTAATTCCGACACTTATCCATACGAAAATTGGAATCTGGATTTCAACGCAAATAAATATTATATGGCGTATTGTCAATATGTTAATTTTCATAAAGCTTTTTACAATAGAGCAGATACGTCAGTGCTGCTGGAATATGATGATTTCAAAGAGCGACCGATATTCGTAATCGATTGTTCTAAGCAAAAAGAAAAGCTTAAGAATTCCACCGTTGACGTTAAATTAGAAATGGAAGCGCGTAGTGATTTTCCAAACGGAACTGTAGCTTATTGCTTAATTCTACATGATGCGATTATCGAGTACAATCCTCTTACCGGCGAAGTTAGAAGAGTATAAATAATAACACGCTCTACGTTAGCTGCATCATTCGTTAAAATGAAGATAGTCAAGCAACAGTATAAGTTGCCTGTAGAAAACTTTGATTTTTATAATGATTCTGCGCAACAAGAACAGCTATCTCATAAAAATGGTCAATTGTTACCTTCCAGCATCAGATGTGGTATTTGCGGACCTAGCGGGTGCGGCAAGACGAACGTTATGATCAGTTTGCTTCAAGATTTGAATGGATTAAAATTTGAAAATGTATATGTTTATTGTAAGTCTCTATATCAGTCAAAATATCAATTTTTAGCGAAAGTTTTAAAACCGATAAAAGGATTAGGCTATTATACATTTGAGGAAAATGAAAGTATAATTCCACCGGATAAGGCAAAACAAAATACGGTAATAGTTTCTGATGATATAGCATGTAGCGAACAAGACAAGATTAGAGATTACTTTAGTATGGGAAGACATAAGGGTATTGATTGTTTCTATCTCTGTCAGACATATACTCGCATACCTAAACATTTAATACGGGATAATTTTAATTTGTTAATTTTGTTTAAACAGGACGATTTAAATTTAAGACATGTATACAATGATCATGTGGGTACAGATATGGACTTTTCTAAATTTCGCAACATTTGTATAAAGTGTTGGAAAGAGCCACATAGTTTCATTGTTATCAGCAAAGACAATCAGTTACAGAACGGGAGATATCGTATAAATTTTGAAAACTATATATACGTGGTGTAACATTCGTTCGATACACTAATCGACAGTATCAGCTGTATGGAACCTGTTTAGACCTGTTTAGACCTGTTCTAACCTGTTGTAGACCCATTAGTTCCATTCACTAATCGACACTATCAGCTGTTTAGACCTGTTTTAACCTGTTTGGACCTGTTTTGACCTGTTTTCTGGTCTGTTTTCTGATCTGTTTTCAGACCTGTTTTTTACCCGTTTCTGACCTGTTTTTCAAGCTATCGATTCACTAATCGACAGTATCAGCTGTATGGAACCTGTTTAGACCTGTTCTAACCTGTTGTAGACCCATTAGTTCCATTCACTAATCGACACTATCAGCTGTTTAGACCTGTTTTAACCTGTTTGGACCTGTTTTGACCTGTTTTCTGGTCTGTTTTCTGATCTGTTTTCAGACCTGTTTTTTACCCGTTTCTGACCTGCTTTCTGATCTGTTTTCTGGTCTGTTTTCAGACCTGTTTTTTACCCGTTTCTGACCTGTTTTTTTTCAAGCTACTGCTACAACAATGAATCCTAAAGATAAACATTTAAAGCGAAAACTAGTACAAGTACGTAATACAATCAAACAGAAATATGATGCGCTTAAAAGAGGAAAGTTCTATACCGAAAAGTTTTTACAAACCACGTATAAGCCATTACTTCAGCCGCTTAAGGAGATAGTAGCCGACGATAAAAGCAAAACAAAAAATCTTAAGAAAGAAGTAAAACAGCAGCCTAAATTATTTCCACCGTCAACGCCGATAGCGTCTCTAAAATCAATGCTACCAATAAAAAAACCACCGTCTTCAACTCCGATGAATACTACAGTATTTCCATCATCATCATTTACACAGACTTCTCCCACATCGGTTATCGCAGAACCGCAGCCAGCTAGCGAAGAAGAGCAAATTGATGATTACTCTACTACTTTGTTAGATAGCTCTGGTGGCGATTCGTTTCTAAATCAGTACGATCCACTGCCAAGGGAATACGTAGAAAGGATGATACATGACACGACTCATCTTACCGACACGACTTACGGCGTTAAATACGACCCTGAAGCTGATAATTGGAAAATCGGCGATAGTCCAATAGATATACGCGGTAAAAATCTCGTTATTAAAGGTAATGAGTACGAAGGAACACCTGGATTGTATGAACTGCTGATAATGAACAACCCCGATCTTAATGTAATCACTCAGCAAGATAAAGAAAACTATAAAAATATTATACTAAGTACCAATGCTCATTGACGAGAATATAAAACAACAGGTCAAATTAAAGGAACCCGATTACCCAAATACACAAACATTTTAAAACCACTGTTAGATAAACCACCTGAAGGTAGAGGAGGAATAGGAGGAGGAGGAGGTATCATCAAATCAGTAAGACATAAAACGAAACCGCTCTTAGGTGGTTTATATAAAGAGGTTCCTACCTTCATCGAACATAAATATTGGAACAACAAACATGAACTGATTGATGAGTTGCAATTAAAGTGGTCTGAAAAATTAATTGGTCATACTGGTCATGATAACGATATAATATCTATAGTTGAAGAATTATACGAAGCCGGTTATATTGAGAATCCTTCGAAAAGCGTAAAATTTTTAAAACTCATGCAACATCATGCCTATGGTAGGTATTGATAAATTTGGACGTCGTTACCATTCTACACCGGGCGGTGGCGTTAAAAGAGGTCCACCCGGAATGGGATTCACTCTAACGTCAGACAATCATTTCAATATAGAGAAACGCAGATTGCTTAATGTTCAGCATCCTTTGAACAAAACCGATGCGGCAACCAAAAAATATGTAGATAATATTGCGAACGAAATTAAAAACAAATTAGAAGACAATCTTAAAAATGCCGATAACAAGTTTGCAAACTTGCTGAGGAGTCAATACGAAACAAAAACAAATTGCTTAACAGTTAATTCTAATACTGCCAGTTTCGACGCACGATATAAGGTTATCAGTAAAGTTGATGCGCCCAAGAACGACTATAACGCTGTAAATAAAAAATACATTGAAAGTAAAATTGACGATATTAATAAAGCTTTAAAATTATTGGAAAATACGGTTGGTCGATATAAAAGCGAAAACCTCTCTACTGCAAAACAGTATGTAGATGACGCAACATCTAAAACTTTCAAAGAGCTAAGCGAATTATTAGCTACTAAAATACGCGAAAATTGTATTACTCTGAACGCAGACGGTAATTATTCGGCTGATAAGAAGAAAATAGTTAAATTAGCCGAACCCGCATTATTTGATTATGCTATTACTAGAAAATATCTAGGTTGGTTTATGGAAGGTCAACTGAAACCGATACAAGATAAACTTCAGAAACTAGAAGAGGATATTGATTTAAAGATTCATCAACTGCAAGACTGGACTACTGATTACATACTCAAGAAGAAGAAGTAGAATTGTAATGGAACAAGTAATTCGCGAATTATATAAACCAGTCAGACGAAATTTTCCACGACGTAGAACTATAATAAAGGGCTACGATGATCTTTGGCAGAACGATTTAGCAGAATTTATTCCCTATTCTAGATTCAATAAGGGATACAAATACATTTTACTAGTTATCGATTGTTTTTCGAAATTTCTATGGTGTCTACCGGTGAAGGCGAAAACTAGCGGTGAAATAGTTCGAGCTATGAAAGATAATTTTAAACAAAGCGGTAGAATACCGCGTAATTTGCAAACTGATCTCGGTAAAGAATTTTACAACAAAGAATTTTCAAAATTAATGAAACAACATAATATCAACCACTACTCATCGTACAGTGTAAAAAAAGCAGCAATTGCTGAACGCGTTATTAGAACAATCAAAAACAAACTGTATAAAAAATTTAGTTTACAAAGTAAATATCGATGGATCGATATATTACCTGATATAACGAACGAATACAATAACACTAAACACCGCACAACAAAAATGAAACCCATCGATGTTACTCCCAAGACAAAATTATCTGTATATAGTAAATTAAAAATCTTCGGACCTCATCGCTTAAAAGTTGGCGATGTAGTTCGAATAAGTAAATATAAAAATGTTTTTGCTAAAGGTTATACCGCTAATTGGTCAAATGGGCATTTTAAAATTGTAAAAATTTCGATAACAAACCCTGTTACATATAAACTGGAAGATATGACAGGTCAGCCTATACTTGGAGGCTTCTACGAGTACGAACTTCAGAAAACTCTTCAACCCGACGTTTATTTGGTGGAAAAGGTGTTACGACGTCAAGGTAATAAACTCTACGTTAAATGGTTGGGCCTGCATGAACCCTCCTGGATCAAGTCTACCGATATTATAAAGAAAACTCCATTGTCAGGTTGACCGAGCGGTCTAAGGTGTTGGATTTAAGCTCCAATTCCCTAATGGGGAGCGTGGGTTCAAATCCCACACCTGACATTTTTTTTTTCTATTATTTTTTCTATTAATTAGTTATAAGTTTTGAATATCTTAAGTGTTTAATGACATGTATCGATAGTTAATCTTAAGTTTAATGACATGTATTGATAGTTAAACAAATAAAATATAGTTTTTCAAAAATAAATGTTTTTTTCTTACCTTTACATGGCATCTCAGCTTACACTTTCACCCACTTTCAGAGCTTCTGAATATAACATCTCATCTTAATACAACCACTCTCATCATAATTTTTATTCGCATATTTTTCTTAACTAATTTTGTTAAATAAAACTCGTAGTAGTTTTTATACATGTATTTAAAAGAAAAGACACATATTACATATAATAATAAACAAACATTAAACGCAAAAGCACGCATATTACATGCGTAAATAAAGCAAAAACATCATAAATTTACGTATTTAAAGAATAATGACCCCAAGGAAGGGTATCTATATGGTTTTTACAAATGTACCTTTTATCGTCACAATTACTAAGAGCTACTTTTGTTTGTCTTATACTGTATACACTATGTGGAGTTGACCTAATTACTTGTTGATCTACTAACACCACGCCCTTATCATCAGCATCGTCGCTACTAAACAAACATTTTAAATAATCCTCAAATCATGAAGTCTTTTTAACAACTCTAGATACTATCCCTTTTGCTTTCTTAACAGGGTCTTCACCGTCTATAAGGAAACTATACATTTTTGACTTTAGGCCGACAAAATCTGTAATAATTTTACCGTTAGCCTCATCTTTCATTATACCAACGACTTTCTTGTTTACTCTAGGAATGTTATAAATGTTATTTTCAAGATAATCGGAAGTATCGAATTTATCGATGTCCCGCTTCATGATTTCATAGATATCGTTGCCAGTTATCTCGTAGACAAAACTATCGGTATCTGTATACAGTAATTTACAATCTTGATAGTTGAAATTATGTAACATGTATTCATAATGGAAGTTATACAAACAAGTCTTACTTATATCTAATATACACATGCCTACATATATAGGCTTCTTAAAAATTATTTCTAATTTTTGCAATTCGACGGCTACTAGATTTTCATTAAATATTGATCTGCTATGAAAATTTGGTTTAGATATATAATAATCTGCTCCATATCTACCATCCCATCTGGTAATTAACTTAACAACTTTATGTTTGCGCACATTCTCCATAGTTTTGCCGAACACTGCATTATTCATCAATTTAAATTGGTTTTTTTCGAAAGTGTTTCTTGCATTTGTTCGAAGCTTTGTATTAAATTCAATATATTCTTTCAACCAAGCTGACTGTGAGAATGATAATACGCGCCATACCTTTGTTATTTTTAAGCCTGCAGCTATAACTTGTTTGAGGTTCTTATAATAAATTACGTACCGTTCCTTTTTCTTCAACGTTGTCATTAATTTTGGCAGCTTTGATTGTGGTGGAATCGCATGCTCAGAGCACATCGGTAAATCAGCGTGAAGGTCATATAAATCATTAGGATATTCTATATCCACCTCTAATATATAACCCGTTGGAAATTGATCGCTAACGCTTGTAACATCAAACATTTCAATTTCCTTAGGTGTTAAAAATGGAAATTACTATGGGGTAAGTATTGACTCATTGCCCACCCGTACAAATTGTTGACGTCATAATAAACGATATATTTTGAGGGCTGTGTCGGATCATAATCTACAGGGTGATACTTATTGTTTGCTTTCGAATGTCTTTTAGAACATTGACTTATACCACCGCGAATTCCTTTTTCAATAAATAGCAACATATCTATGTCAGAAAGGAGTTCGAGTTCTACTTTCGTAAATTTTAACATGGCATCCCATGTATAACCTGGAAGCGTATAAAAATGGGCGGGATCTAGTCCGTAAGTTCTATAAGAACTCGCTCGAAAATTTTCAAACACATCAGCTAACAAAAGAATATCAGTTTTTAAATATAAATTCAAGTAATCGTTTAATGTTGAACAATTAAATGCATTCCAAACTTCAACGGCGTGTGCATAATCTTGATCTGAAATATGAGAATTGTTTAGCTTATTATAAAAATCATTTTTGTTTGGTAAATGTGTTTTCAATAGCACGTCGATGGAAGTTATGTAGTCATAAGGAAATATCCCTTTGCGTCGCAATAAAGACAACTGATATTCGTTTAGCCTTTCGTTTTGACTCTGTAAAATTTTAAAATCGATTACATCCAAGTACGAAGCTAATTGTTCTAGACTGGAATTTAAAAACCTGAAGGAATCTATAAACCTGAATTTTAATCCATCTGCATCGTCTACTGTTTTCGTAAATGAAATGTACCTTTCTTTGCTCTGAGGTAAAACATAAATGTGACCGGGAAAAGACGTCATGACATCCTTAATTAGGAATGATCCATCGTAACCACTAAGATTATGATACACCACCGGTATATTGCGATCTATTTTATAGTTTAAGTTACAACTTTGATGAGCTGCACCTCTAAATTTAGAAGTTAAATGACAGTGATCTCTAACCTTAACATCGCTTTCCGAAAAAGATTCTTTGCAGATGTGGCAGACGGATGCTTCGTAATACTCACGTTCTTGTGACTCTGATAGCGGTTCCATGGCGAGGATAGTTTTAAAATGACAATTTAAATCCAAAGCAATTTTATGTAATTTCTTACTAAACCACTGCAAACAGTCTAATCCAGTATATGATTCATAATATGACAATGATTGATTATAAGTGCAATGTAAATAAAAAGCTATGCTGCAAGCTTCATGTTTTTGATATTTTACGGTAGGCTTCTTTCTACCATCATTCCCACCACACACAATATTTATAGGAATTAGACATGACTCTATATCTGAATACAGTATAAATGGGGCCATCTGTTGATATTTGTAATTGGTAAATTTCAACTTTTCTCCAGGGGATGGCAGATTAATTCTACACTTATTTAATTTCCTACAATCTAATTCGTGTAAATTTAATTTTTCCTCACTACGAAAATAATTGAGACATCTATCGCAAATAAATTTTCTATGATTAGTTTTATTTAATTGCATGCTTACTAACCTACTTAAATTTTTTATCCAGCAAAAATGCATATTTTCACCAGCTTCTGAGTTTTCTTCGGACAGCATAAGAAGGTTGACGTGTTTTATCTTCTTTTCTGAAGTTAAATATGCAGGGCATACACTATAACCGAACTGATTTTTGTTCAACACATATACATTTACCGATATATCGGGATTATTGTTTTCAAACAGCGGAATCTTCATTAGTTTCATGGGAAAATCGATGTTTTTAACGTTTAACACGTTTGCATAGTGTGGGTAAGAGGAGACTCGATCGTTGTGAGTGTTGGCCGGATGCAGGGCAGATACTATTGACCATGCAAAACACATTTGATCGTTATTTTTAATGTTTATCACGGCATGCTTTGCTTTAATAGATTTAGGCAGTTCAATGTACGACGATGCATGAAATAGGTTAGAACAGCTGTTTATGTTGACAGCCAGAGATACAATTTCCGATAATGCCCATCCACTTTCTCCTTCTTCAAATTCACTTATTTTGTTAAAAATGTAGTCTTTCACTTTTTCGTTATACCATTTTGTTAAATTTTCTTTGCTGTCAACGTGTTCTTGTAAAATTAAATTATTGGGAGTATTAAAGTATTTAAGGTCCGTTATAGTAATACCCTTGGAGGTTTTTACAAATTCGCCACAAAACACAGTGTTAACTTTTATAACACTTTGTAGTTTTTTAATTGCGTTTTTAATGCGAGATGCAACAAGATAATAGGCATCTTCCAGAAAAACTTCAACTTCCTTATGTTTTAGATTTACCACAAGTCCGGTCCTGATTCTGCATTTAAAAGCAGACTCCACCTCTTCCCAATGTATTCGATCACTTCTTTTTGTTCTTCCTGTAGTACTACCCGTGCCAGTTTTCTTTTTCCCAATTTGAACCAGTAAATTACTTAATAATTTCTTGTAGCACTTAGTGTGTCCAATAATTGTTTCCAGTTGACGTTTATGACCGATGTTTAAATTATCCCGTCGAATAGCTTTCACCAATAATCTAATATTACACTTGCAATGCTTCAATAACATTTCCACATTCCTTGGGGACGACGACGACGACGACGACGATGATGATGACACGCCTTGACAAGAATTTTTAACTATTGTATCATATGCATCTTTCACAATTTTTAACATAGCACTAGCAGTCTGTACTTCCTCCATATTGCTAATGCGAGTGCTGCTGCTACACTGCTCAAGATGCTGTTGTTGTAATGTTCTTTATTGTGTAATTGTTTATTCTTCCTCGCTATATTCAAGTATTTCGTGGCACATTAATAGTCTATTTTCCCACGCTAACTCAATATCTGCTATACATTTAACTGGTAATTTTAATAATCTTATATAATTTAATTTTGGTATTGCAGCACTAATAGTTAATACACATAAATCGTATAACGTAGAACTACAATGCATTTTTATTTTGCCTCGTTTAATGTTATTTTGCTACGAACCGTTTTTAATCTTGCTAATAATTGTTCCAATTGGCATTTTCTATTGTTGTTGCTTAATGGGTATAAATGTTTAATTACCTTAAGCTGTTTTATTAATAGCTTTACCAGATTAATTTTATCATTTTTTTCTTGCTGCTGGTTCTGTTGTGATTGTTGAAGTTGATTTATTTTATCTTCTATAATTTGCGTCTTCTCGTGAACTTGCTCGAACAAATAAACATAACAGTTTTCGTTGCACCATTCCACTCTTTGCGTCCTTTCAAACATATGAGGTTCACCACAAAAAAGCCAATGTTCGAGTCCATTACAAGTCTGTTCATAGCGGTCATCCTCACTGCCATCGGATAAAATTAAAGGAAGCATCGTAAACAATATTCAGAAGCGAAGCGATAATAAACGAATAGATGATTATGCAATTTCGATAAATTTTAATTGGAAAGCACCTCCTGCTTCGATTCCCGTCATCACAAGTGCCAACTTTTTTTTATTGTTAACATCTTCGATATCTGCGTCCGTGATCAGATCTACGATTCGTTTTGGCAAAAATATGGAATGTTGAGCAGTTTCACAGACTATACCTCTACCAAAGCGTGTCTTGACTGATTTTATTAGAGTAACTGCGTATTCTTTATTTATTTCCATGTCGGATACCTTTAAAACGGGTTTGTTTTCCATCAATCCGGCTGCATTTATTTTCTGGAGATCCATCTTACAGTTGTTTTTGGTGGCCAACACAAATTCACAAACAATACACATTCGTTTCGCGACGACTACCCGAGAACCGACGACAATCTGAATGGAGCTGAACTGATGTTGCTATTTGCTGATGGTCTTTATATACCAATCAAGTATCTACTATTTGAATCAATAAATTTTCCATTCTGATAATGCCAAACCGGATTCGCGGTTAATTAGCGAAATATTGGTTTTCCTGCAAGATATGCACAAGCGGAAATTCGGTTTCTAACATTTATCGTGGTTTCCTTTTGTGATATTTAAAACCGGATTCGTGGTTAATTAGCGAAATATTGGTTTTCCTGCAAGATATATACAAGCGGAAATTCGGTTTCTAACATTTATCGTGGTTTCCTTTTGTGATAATTAAAACCGGAAACGTGGTTGAGTCGAGAGATTTTGGTTTTCCTACAAGATATAGACAAGCGGAAATTCGGTTTCTAACATTTATCGAGGTTTCCTTTTGCGATATTTAAAAACGGATTTGAGGTTAATTAGGAGAATATTGGTTTTATCTTTTGATTAAAACACACATGACACATTTTTAATCTAACATAACTTTTGTTTCAAATAGTCACAGTTAGCTTCCGATCAGCGTCGCGTTAACACCATGGAGTACCAACAACAGCAATGGGATTTCAGTATAACTAAGTTTATACGGGAAAACCCTAAACGTGAACTATTCCTTCACCATCCCTACGAAGGATATCAAGTGTGCGAAGAGGTTGATAACAACAACCCCTACGTATACGCCTGGCGTATGGGTGATGAAGGAATATTACATGTTATATTGCTGAAGCCGCAGAGGGAATATATGGAGCATTGGAGGAGGCTTCAGCTGGAAATGTTAAATGTAGGAGAATTTCAAAATACAGAAGACCTGACGGAAGCAATACGAATTAAAGTCCAACAGTTGCAAACCAGCTTGACAAATGTTCAATGCATTTTTTGCACAGGTGCATGCACCTGTGCAAAAGAAAATTGAACGTCGTCGGTTTGCAATTGTTGAAAAAACAGCCTTTTTCAAGGCTACATAAACGCCAAAGTCTTGTTCTAAAAAATATATAAAAAGATGATTATTTTTACAGTGCCGATAATACAGTTAACTGTAAAATTACATTATATTCTCTAATGATAGATGTCTCTCTCTCTCTCTCTCCCCACCTACAGGTCTCTGTATTACATAGTTTCAGAGCTTGATCACAGATGGCGTACGTGATTACGTTCGTTGTTGTTTTCGCGCCAAGTTCCCCCTTATCTGCTGCTGCGGTTTTTCTTATCTGCTGCGCAATATATTTCGAAATTGCTGCCACACCCAGGCGCCGGGGGCCGGCACCGTGACCCGGGGCATAGCTCCGAAAGGGGGCCCGCACAGCGCCGGCCGGCGGACCCCACACACCTCCCCCCGCAAACCCCCCACCCACACCGCGCTTGCGCACCTCGGCGCATGGGGGGGCCCTCCCGGCGTCGACGAACATGGGGCTCCCTCGGGGGCGGAGCCCCACAAAATGGCGACTAGGGCTGCGCCCCAAAACCGCCTCGGCCACGTAGCGCGCAGAATTTGAATTTCCCGCCAAAATGACGTCACTTCCTGGTCCAAAACCGGCTCTGCTTATCTACTTACGCATGCGCGAGATGTTAATTTAATTCCTTCGAATGAAGGGCCACTCACGGGGCCACTTAAGGTTTCGTACTTACCTGCATCAAAAGGATGTGAACACTCACAGAATGCATTCCTAATTCCTCGTATAAACAGACTGTAACACAAGTCATAAAGTCAATTATCCGTCAACTATCAATATGTCAGCTGTCAGAATCAGCACGCGTCAGCAGTCAGCTAACATGCGGTACAGTTTCTTCATAAAAATTGCATTATTTACTTTCTTACCTAGGTGAGAAAAACGAACTTTCTTACCTCGGATGAGGTGAGCAATGCCTACTATTCTAACCGGCTGGGAAAAAAAGTTATTAAATTCGTCCTAGATTTTAAATGCGGCATTTGCCGCGGGTTTCAGATAGTGTTCAATGAAGCACAAGAAATGAGAATAAATTATGTTTTTGCAGGAGAATATCAATTATGTTCGTTTTATTTTTAATAAAATGAATTATTTTAAGGTGAGTGCTGGTATTAATACCTTTAGTACCTGAATTGTTGCCGCACACCACCTGTATTTCTATTCGTATTTCCAGTAGGTCTTTCCTCAAGCATTTCGATATGGTTTTTGGTTACGAAATCGCTGAACAAGAACATTCTGTGGCCAAAAGTTTTCATCAAACAATATGTTCTCACGCTATGGCCATTACATTGCGAGACACCCTATACGAAATCTTATATGCCAAACAACAAAATTATGTCTTGCCGTTGTTTTGTATTCAAACAAGGAAACTGTAAAACATTATTTTAGTGTATATATGCAGATTGGTGGCAGAAGATGTGAACAAGGTAATCAAATGTGCTAGAGTAAAGTTTATGGGCTTTGTTTGAAGCGTCATCTGCGTTGATTGTCTATAACGAGTCTGTGCATTCCACGGCCTCCTAGATTAATGCGAGACTGACGTCTCTACGTGGCCCGCCACATTTGTATAATTTTTGTGATTCTGAGGCCAACGTACTTTGACGCCATCTGCTGGGTTTTTGATAAATTATCTGTGACGCGGGCACGTAGTAGTAGTAGTATTATTTGTGGCACGACCTCCTGGTTTATTATTAATCCAGAAGGCCGTGGACGTATACTTAAAATAAAAAGAAAAACTTGTAATCCTATAACATAAAATCGTTGCTCTCTTTTTTCTTTGTCTCTTTCTATCTTTCTATGTTTGTTCGCTATCTCCTCCGAAGATCTAACATTTCAGGTTTAACACTGAGATTTCTAGGTTGTCAATCGATGCCATTGTCAAATGTTTGGTTATATATAATATATTTGAATATAACGTAAATAGTAAGTTTACAATAACTTTGCAGGTATTTTGTAATCACAAAAAAACGTTAGTAACTTCCTACTCAGGAATGCAAATTAGTAAAAAAGTTTCTATCGGTTCGTGCTTTGCAATAACTGTTTGGCAGAGCGTAAACTTCCGACGTCAGCTGTGAATGTTTTGGCTGAACCACAACCTATTCGAGCTCAAATTCGAGGAAAAGAGCTCTGAATTGGGATATCAACAACTGCAGTGAACGGGAGACACTTCTGAATGGGCTGTAGCGGCAAGTGGTCGTGGTAGGCATTTATTTGTATTAAATACTATATGAAATAAAGAGTTTATCTGTATCATTTGTACATTATTCACGAAGAATCTTTTACAAAGCAGCGGTGAGATTCACCTTCGTGTCTTCCGCTCGTATTTTGCGTCACTAAGTGCCAAAAACGAATTGTTAGTTTTGTGTAGTGAAATCAACTATAGTATGATCAAAAATTATTTTCATCTAGTATGGCTACGGAATAGTTCCTAATTTATGAATTCAACTATAAGTCACTTAAAAATCAAATGTTAAGTTCATAAATTAGAAAATAGTTATTCCATAGCCATACTAGATGAAAATGATTTTTGATCATACCAACGTACATACATCAAACAAGTAGAGACACTCATTCCAAATGAGGAAACATGTCTAGAGTGTCTGGAACAGTAACTCGAGGGGTATTTCTAAGCTTGACTGTCAGATGGCAGCACAAAATTCTACCAATCAGAGCCAGTTACTAGCTCTACTACCAATAATATGCGATCATAGATATATAAGTACAAGATACGGCGTGCCGTTGATATAGTGTAACAAGACGTACCATCTATTTCTGTCACTCTCAATGCGTGAATTGCGTATAGCGCTATCCTTTAGAGAGGTACTTGGACTCGCCATTGAGAGAAATTCTGATAAAATACATTTAACTCCTGTTACATGGTGCCAGAAATAGTCTTTTTGGTCTCAAGATGCTACAAAATGTAGAAAAGAAGTAATCGTATAAATAAACACAAATTAGAAAACATAACCTCAACAGGTAACACTTGATAACCTCACTCGATGAGGTGTGGGGGTGTGCAAGATATTCACTCGCTAACGCCTTTGAGTTTTACGGTTGATAATAATAGCCAAAGAGTATATATCCTCTTTGATAATAGCAATCAAAACCATTGCTAAAGTTCAATTTTCGAAGAATAAACTGTGAAATTGTATGACACTTCTGACGTTTTCATTTCAAAACTTCAAAATTAAGCGTACGACACATTGTATGAAATACGTCTAAAGGGAGAGAGAAATAAAGTGATATAGGTTAGAATGAAATGGGGGAAGGTACCGAACTCCGTGATATGTTATTTTAAGATTCGACGTACGTTTACATGTAGTGAACGTATCCTGTACTAATATATCCATGTATGCGATAAAGTAGTGGCGCCATCTGTTAGTACCATCCGAAAGTTTCAAAGTTCTGTTTAGGTCACGCGGGTGAGTGCATCCCTGCATTTACGCCAGGTAAACCAAACCTCACCTCTACCAAGTAGATAGCTAAAATTGAACAATTAGCGGAAGTAAACGGCTGGGACGAACCAACAATGGGTTTTCACATGCAGAGCCAGTGGTTTAGCTCGCAAGTGGTATGACAACTTGCCGTCGTATTAAATGACGTAGAAGCAATGGAGGTCCTTGCTACTGAAATCATTCCCTGATCACCAGGACTACGCAATGGCTTTAAGAAACCTCCTCGACAGGTACAAGTTACCAACGAAACCTGAGAGCAACATTATTTTGATAAGATGGCACTCGTTAATGTCTGTGACATTACAGGAGAAACGGCAGTATCTTGCATCATAGACGGAATTAAAGATGAAAGTATTCAAGGAAGTGCATGGGCGGATAGATGTCAGACCGTTTTAGAACAAAGCATTTCCAGTCCACAAGCACAAGCACAAGCAAAGTTCAAGCACTTATAGTTCTTGATGCGGTTCAGCATGTATCAGTCATGGTTGGACATTCCTTCCTGAATTAACCAGTAGTTCTGATGTTGGTTTCTGATAAAAAGGTTCGTATATTGTCTGCCAGCAATAACCTGATGCAAGCTTTGCATGGACCACCCAAGAAAATACCATTATAGGCAAAAAGATACCAAATGACGTCACGTGGTGTTATAAATGACGATTTCTATGTGTAAGCTGGTTTACATTTACAACCGGGAAGAGGGCATTACATAAACAACTGCGTAATTAACTCAAACGTCTCACAACAGCCGCTACACTGATAAAATCCTAGTTAGATGTGTAGTCTGTTTCGAAGATAAGATCATTAAACCAGATATAATAATTGTATCCACTGCTATAACAAGTGACACTTTGACAGAAAAGGACATGACCTACAACGATTATACCACTACCTCTAACATCAACCAATGAAAAACGGCAAAGTGCATAGTTACGTATGTACTAACTTTTGATAATGTACATAGCAACTGTGATAATCACATACCTTCCTGACTAATAAGTGATAGTCACATGCCTTCACAAACATCCCGTTATCTGCTGTCAGTATAAATGTCATAACAACATTAACTGCACTTTTAATATTTATAAATAAACTGTTCAAACGTTGTTTATTGACGCGTGATATAATCTAGATTCTAGCCGAATGCAACTCGTGTCTTCTTGATTATCAAATCATTTCTATTTCCACTCAATATATCTATCTATATATCTCGTGTAAACAGAAATGATTATTTGATAATCAAGAACCCGCTAGTTGCATTATACCGGGTGCTGACTTGCGCGACGCACCATAGGGGTTTGCATAGTAAATTCTTTATATTTAATTATTTGCTCCCCTAATTATTTTAGAGCTAAATTGTAAATATATTTTTTGTAGAGAAAAAATACTGCATCCATTCATACTGTTGGTAACAATTTTTTATTTTCCGGAACCGAAGAAATGTAAAATATCAAACTAGCATTTTTGCAAAAATCAGTGATGCCATGGAAATTATTTAAACAAGCCAATGCCAACGCTTTTGAATCTGGCATGCAACTTTTGAGAGCTGTCATTGAGTCAATAAGAGCAGCTGGATTAACTTTACGACTGTCGAAATGCCAATTCTTTTTGGAAAAAATCAAATACTTAGGGTATGAGATACGTTTAGAAGGTGTCAAGTCAGGTAGTAGCAAAACTGAGGCCGTATCAGAATTACGCACTCCGTGCGATGTACATGGAGTTCAACAATACCTTGGACTGTGTAGCTATTTTAGAGCAAACATTAAAAATTTTGCCATAATTGCAAGACCATTGACAACTTTTACGAAAAAGGGAGTCAAATTCGAATGAGGTATCAAACATACAGCCTTTGAAAACCCTGAAAAAAAAGCCGGTGTCCTAATGGGGAGTTGGAGGAATTCAGGTATAAAAGCAAAACGGCCAACTTACACCTGTAATGTACTATTCGAGGCAAACCTCGAAGAGGGAACATAGGTATCACTCAGGCGAACTATAAACCATTGCCGTAGTAGACACATTAAAGCACGTTAGGACATACTTAATAGGTATTCATTTCAAAGTGATTGCACTGCCGTACGAATGACATTCAGTAAACGAAATTTGACTCTGCGAATCGGGAGATGGTGGTTGAGCATTCAGGAGTATACGTTTGATGTTGAATATCGCCCTGGACAAAAAATTACGCATACACACGCTCTGAGCAGAAACTCATTTGCTAGTACATGTGCTAATATGGTAAACATTTTTCAAGAAGACTGGATATTAAATGTCCAACTAATAGATGAAAGATGTAGGTTTTTAATAGAGGTCCTTTGAAAACCTCTCAAGGATCGCAAGGAAAATGATATTCACAAGGAATACTGTTTAGAACTCCCACAAAGCTATCGCTCTATTGCATTACTAAGCTCAACCTACAAACTCTTAGAACGGGTGTTATATAATAGAATCAGCCCAACAATATACACCAAAATCCCCATAGAGCAGGCCAATTGAAGTTGCATGGACCAAGTCCTGTCACTAACGTCATACATAGAGGCAGGACACCAGAAAAATCTAAAAACATCTGTCAGAATACCTTGTAGGTGGCGCCTAAAGCCTAACATAGCCAAGACATAAGTAGCCTGTTTCAACCTTAACAACAGGCTAGTTAATAAGGAGACTGAAGTGTTTTTTGATGGAAGACGCTTTACTCATAACAGGCACCCAACATATTTAGGTATAACACAATATTGGTGACATCTGTTATTAAACTTTTTATGGTACTGAACAGACTTAATATAAACAATCAACGCAGACGACGGTTTGCACAATCAAGGTGTTTTATTTGAAGTAGTAGTATGTAGTATTATTAGTGCCATTTACACGTACGCTCCCATCGCGAAGGTTTGGAGGGAAACTCCAAACGTGCACGCCGGAGCGCGGGCAAATAATGCACGCGCCAATCGCGTTGTTACCTAAATCGTAATACTCCAGGTGTGCACACTGATCTGCAGTTTTAGAGCGTACAATCCAAAACTTTTAGCGTAAATGCGATTTCGTCAAGTGTTGATGTGGCGTGTGGAATTTTAGAAATTCTAAAAGTTTTGGGTTAGCGCTTGGTTGATCAGATGCAGAATAATAAAAATGTCCAAGAAAAAAAAAGTGTGTGCAGTTGCATGCGCAGGTTTATATATTTATTTGGAAACACTAAAAAAGAAAGCACCGCGATCAGTATGGGTAAAGAAATGGAATGAAAACATAAAATTTATATGGGCACATGACACTTGTATGTAGAGTCTGTTCACTAAACATAAAATCACAAAGTGGCCTTTGATAACCAAAATTTCATGAGTGTACTTGCAAAATTCATCTTTGTCTAGGAATGTATTTACAAAAAGTTCCTAAAACAAATAGGTTAAGAGTGTGACATTTACTACCCATCTGTCATAAATGTTGTAATTAACTACTTTTAAGGATATTATACAAATATTGTGTTGCATACTATTGAGGTAGCGTTTACTAATGGGTATTTTTATTACATTTTATGAAACTTCAGGTTAGAATTTCTAGAAAAATATCTACTTTGACACTGACAATGAGAAATATTAAATGTCATTTTTAAATTCAAATCTGCCAGTATGCAAGCGTGCAAACCTTTGCAAAACGAAATACAGAATCCCTAGCAGAAAAATTATATGCACATGCCAACGTCAAAAAAAATTTAAATGTTTTTGTGTTTCCTGAATGCCCTATACGAGAGTTGCTTGAAAATGATCCGTATGATCACAGACATGGCAAAGATTTATACATTTCTATAAACTTTTCGAATGTATCTTTTGCTTAATACCGTGTGTCGGACATGGTAATTTTTAAAGGATTTTATTAAATATAAGTACCGGGTGACCATAAATGGTTGTGATTGTTTTTCTTAGGTTGAGGTTAGCAGGTTAGGTTTTCCGTCAGTTTTGACACAAACTGACACAAAACTTAACCTGGTTAACCTTTGTGTCAGTTTGTGTCAAAACTGACGGAAAACCTAACCTGCTAACCTCGAATTTGACATAGACTTAAAATTGATAGCAGGGTAACCAACATTAACAGTGTTAACCTAAGAAAAAAATCACAACCATTTATGGTCACCCGGTAGTATTATTATATTAACACCAATCAAGTGCGCACTCCAAGCCTCAACCATTTTGCAGAAAGAATTTTTGTATTGCAAGAGCCTGGAGTGCAAGTTGGGGCGCCTGTTACAACACGTTCTTTGCCTGTACAGTTTTGGTGCATTTACATGCGCGCTCTTTGCACTCGGGTTTGGCACGTCCGCTCCAAAACTGTACGAAAAAGCGTGCATGTAAATGGCACTATTGACTATTGTAATGGTTTAATGCCCACAGCTATTCTGGTTGCATAACGAAGACACAAAACTGAAAGAGAACAATTCAAATAAGCCCAGAATTGATATTTTGTTTGTTGCAACATTAAAGTCAGTATTATACACTAATAAACAAGATATGATTAGCAGCACCTTTAATTTGATTGAGAGAGGTCAGCATTAGATAAAGCAATATTAGAAGGGTTACGTTTAACTTAAATTTTCATTGAAGGTGCTCGTTATGGCAGATGCACTTAAATTATGTGGACTGACAGAGTTAATATTGTAAAGTCAAGACAATATTGTGAATTTGCTTTGATGCAGAGATGTTTGAGACGTTACAAAAGTTATTTGCAGCGTTAGTGTTAAAATTACGAGGCCAACAATCGCTAACGCAGCTGAAAGGTAAAAAGCGATGTGAAGGAAGGATATAATGCAAAGAGCATGACAAGGTGTGCTATGCTGGAAGGAAAACAATAGTGCAGTGCTAATAAAACTCGTGAAAACAGTGCAATTAAAACGAAAGTGATTAAAAGCAGAGATTTGAGGTTATAAAATTGGTTTGACAACCAAAAAAACAGTATAGTTTCTAAGTAAATAATTGTACCAAAACTTACTTCTGAACAGTTGTAATTAGTTGCTAAGATAAGTGATGTTCGATTATTGTTGTGGTTAACCCAAGCCATAAAAAAGAATAGCTGTGTGCAAGTTTGGCTCGTAAAAAGTTGTATTTTTTTATATAAAAGTATTTGGGCGAGTCCAAAAGCTGTCTTTTATTTATCACCAGTTCGGAGAGTGCCTGTGTGTAGAATTTCATCGTGTCAGAATCTCTCAGTGAAGAGGGAATTGCTCTGCAAAGTTTGTCCAAGTGCGTTCAACATCAAGACCAGTTTTCAACGAGTTTCGGGTTAGCAGCCGGCTGAATTTTGTGTGCTACGAATGGAGGAGACCTTCCTTAAGCCCTATGTGCAGAGAGCAGTGGCAGAAAGCCTTTAGAAGATTAATTGGAGCTGTGGCGTCCTTTGATTTTGTGAACCAGCAACGAAGCTTCAAGATAAATTTCAACAGGAAATCAGTTGCGAGGGTCCATCAGCTTTGGACAACATCAAAAATAGACATTTTACGAGGTGGAGATTGAGTTTTCCAGCTCCAGGGTCCTTGCATACGATTTTTATTGCAATAGCGTGCTTTGATTTTGCGGTTGGGATCAGATTTGGATTCCAAACCAGGAAGTGAAACAATTGCCAGATAACGCGTCCCTTTGCTGTGACGACATACAGGTTAGCCCAGGATACTTGATTCCATTAATTGTATTGCTAAATATTTACCTGTGGTGAATTTTGTCAATTGTTGGTATTTTACGTTCAAATCACGCTAATTTGTGTGCGTTCAATCATTTCTGTTTATGCTGTCAAGTTATGGGTTACACTGTCAGATGTAGGAAAGTCGGGTATTTGCCATACTTGTATAAAATTTATACTCAATAGTAAAAATTAAACCGTATGTTGCAATCCAACCCTTCGATCAGAGTTTTCTCATGTTAACCCGGAGTGGTTATTTTTAAATTTGATTGCTAATAAATAAAATAGAAAAAGCAATAAACCATTTATTTTGCAGTAAAATACAAAGCGTAAAATTTTTAATAAGCCCTGAGATTGACAACATTCTGAATTCTTTATTAAAACTATTATTAATTTGTGGTGATTATCAGCTATAATTTACCAAGGGCAGTGATAATCACCCGCAATAATTTTGACAAACAACAACCCGAAAGTGCTTGCCTAGAAATAACCCGAGGCGAAGCCGAGGGTTATTTCTTAAAGGCAACGCACTTGAGGGATGTTATTTGTCAAAATTATAAGGATTTATCACTGGCCGCGGTGAATTCGGAAAGATAAGTTCTTAAATAAATTAGCCATTTTCTGACAAATTAATTTGACACTTCATTATAATAATATTATGTTGGTGGCACTGTATGTCTAAGTCAAATTTGAGGTTATTAGGTTAGCTTTTGCGTCAGTTTTGACACAGACTGACGGAAAAGCTAACCTGCTAACCTCGAATTTGACTTAGATTTACAGTGCCACCAACTTGCCATAGGATACTACTTAAATTTAATTAGGTAGTTACCATAGTGATTGAAAATCACCCTAGGGTCGTTTTCACTTCAAGCGTGATCTGATTTGTCAAACAGACTCACGTGATTAAAAATAATCAAATTGGATTGGTCTGCAATATATGTAAGAACTTATCCCTAATTATTTATTTATTATCACCAATTATATAGAGCAGGGAGTCATTACAGTATGTCTGTTTCTGTATAACACATACAAAGCCGATAAACTGTATTCTAAATAGCCTAGCGCGACAGGCCTTGAAGACCCATAACTTGTTGAACTACTTTTTGCTATTTCTTTCTGTTTATTGTTTTTTTCTTCCATCTTGTAACTTTTAGCTCTTGTAGATCTTCTTCCACTTCATCTGTTCACCCTGTTTTTGGTCTACCTTTTCTTCTAGATCCACTTATTTCACTTTTGATCACTTTCTTTTGTGTACGTTCCTCACATGTCCCATCTATCTTAATCGCTGCGATTTTATTGCTTCTCCGGAATGAATCCTCAAACGTCGAACTACCTGACTTTATAGTTGCTTTGTATTCACAGAGCATCTGTAGAATTTCCCTCCTGTATATGTTCAACTAAATTACTTTTTTGAGTTGCTTTGTATTTACAAACAGAGCAACTGTAGGTTTTTTTCTCTTGGATGTAACCTCATATGCATAATTAAGCACTTTTTTTTTGTTGCTTTGAATTCACAAACAGGACAGCCCTAAGGTTTTTCCCCTGTATGTGACATGATATGTTTGATTAAAGTACTTTTTTGAGTTGCTTTGTATTCACAAACTGAGCAACTGAAAGGTTTTTCTCCTGTATGTAATCTCATATGTGGAATTAAAGAACTTTTTTGAACTGCTTTGAATCCACAAACAAAACAACTGAAAGGTTTCTCCCCTGTGTGTGACCTCATATGTATAACTAGGGCACTTTTTCTATGTGTTTTATATTCACAAATAGAGCAAATATAAACCATTTCTCCTGTATGAATCGTCATATGTCTTACTAAACTACGTTTATTTGCTGTTCTATATTCACACACAGAGCAACTATAAGGTTTTTCGGTTGCATGTGAACTCATATGTGGAACTAAATCACTTTTATGTGCTGTTCTGTATTCACAAACAGAGCAACTGTAAGGTTTCTCTCCTGTATGAGTCCTCATATGTGAAACTAAATAACTTTTTTGTGCTCCTCTGTATTCACAAAAAGAGCAGGTGTAAGGTTTCTCTCCTGTATGAGTTCTCATATGTCTAACTAAAAGCCTTTTATCTGCTGCTCTATATTCACAAATAGAGCAAATATAAGGCATTTCACCTGTATGACTCCTCATATGTATAACTAATTTACTTTTATATGCCGTTTTATATTTACAAAAAGAACAAATATAAGGTTTTTCTCCTGTATGAGTCCTCATATGTCTAACTAAATCACTTCTACATGCTGTTCTGTATTCACAAACAGCACATATATTAGGCTTCTCTCCTGTATGAACTCTCATATGTCTTACTAAATCACGTTTATCTGCTGCTCTGTATTCACAAACAGAGCAACTGTACGGTTTCTCTCCTGTATGAGTCCTCATATGTTTAACTAAACTACTTTTTACTGATGTTCTGTGTTTACAAACGGAGCAAAAATAAGGCTTCTCTTCTGTATGAGTTCTCACATGTGTAACTAATTGACTTTTAGTTGCTGCTCTGTGCTCACAAACAGAACAGCTGTAAGGTTTCTCTCCTGTATGAGTTCTCATATGTTTAACTAAATTACTTTTATCTGCTGCTCTGTATTCACAAACCAAGCAACTGTACGGTTTCTGTCCTGTATGAGTCCCCATATGTTTAACTAACTGAACTTTTTGTGCTCCTCTGTATTCACAAAAAGAGCAGCTGTAAGGTTTCTCTCCTGTATGAGTTCTCATATGTTTAACTAAATCACTTTTATATACTGTTCTATATTCACACATAGGGCAAATATAAGGCATTTCTCCTGTATGAGTCCTCACATGTGTAACTAAATGACTTTTAGTTGCTGCTCTGTATTCACAAACAGAGCAAATACATTGCTTCTGTTGTATATGACTCCTTACTAAATTAATATTATCGATGCCTTCTTGTTTGATGTACAGCTTCTTATCAAAATGGTCATTTTTTTCCATACTCTGAGATGTCAGTTGCAGTTCCTGGAGAATTACAAGATTTACCATTCATAATTTCTTGTTTAACATCCATTATGTTTCTTTAAAGATCACAGTTTCTTCCAACGACACGTCGAGCATGGAATTTTAATATCTACGCACCTGAAACAAAAGCAGGTTATCATTAAGCTATTATGGATATAGCAATATGACGGCGTTGAGCATTGAATAGATTTTTTTTAAGTTTATTGTACACTTTAATAGCTTTATTTTTGTCATATTTTAGGATGCAAATGTTGCAAGAAAAAATTTATTTCTTACTACCACTGTTAGTTTCTCTTCTTAAATTTTCATAGAATATTTACGTAGTACAGAGAATTATTCAGATAAGATAAGATACTTTATTAGTGTCAATAACAAAAACTGCTTGCACACGTCAACAAAAAAAAGTTACAATAATATTACGATACAATACAATCTGTACCACAAAAAAGACATTTACAAACATATTAAAACGCTTTAAAGCTAAGAATTATCACAATGGTTATGATAATTAGAAATTCCTGATAACTATAAAAAGCATTAAGAATCAAAACACTTTTCAAATTTCGTTTATATTGCATCAAGAGTCATACTTCTCGTAGATGCAAGAAGCTTATTTAAAAAAATTAGAATTATTTATTCTTAAAAAGGGTTGTGTAATGTCTTCATTATTCCTAGCTTATAATGTCCATTAGAGCTACCGCCTTTCTTTGAAGGCTAAATATGTGCTCAGAGTGGCTGTGATCCCAATTTATTATTTATTTTATTTATTTAAGCTGCGACCAAGAGTTACACGAAACCAATTACATGTCACAGCATGTGTATATTGTATGCAGCATGCGTTGTGTGTGTTCAGGTTATTCTTTCCCATAGACCAGTCTTGCAGGAAGAGCGTCGTTAATTAATTCTATCCCATCGACGAATGGTGACCGGGCCCGATACCGATCCAATGGACTGCGTAAAAATTCCGTCTGCCCATGGATTCAAACTGAGGACTCGCTTATTGCAAGCCTGCCACCCTTGCCACTGCGCCACACGGTATATGGCATACGTAGCAGATAACATGAATAGCCCGTGGTATACGCTCAATAAAACCTTGTTTGGAACAACAGACTTTAAGTTTTTTAGCAAATAGATATTTCTGGCTAAAGCTACCGACGCGTGAGCAACCTGCTTGTCCCATATTAACTTCGGATCAAGCTGAACCCGGAGAAACTTGACGACTTCGCAATTGCTACCCATCTTACAGTTTTTGAGAGTAAAGATGATATCTTGTGTTTTCTCTTGTTTTAGTGAAAGCCTGTTTGACAAAAATCACTCAGTCAGACAAGTGTTACTAACGCGTATTTCATTATGCAGAACCTCAAAATCAGTATTAGAATTCAGGACTTTATTATCATCCGCATACTGTACTTTGTGAGTTTTCTGGATGTTTGATAACGCTACGTGAAGATGATTTAAATAGATTATAAATAGTACTGGACCCAATACTGAGCCCTGGGGCACACCATGATTAAGAGCAGTTTCATTTGATATACCATGATTATAACAGGTAACTTGTTTTCTGTTTTTTATGTAACTATCGATTAAATTCAGCCTCTTTTTGTCAAATTTATAAAAGGCAAGTTTATCTAGCAAAATATCAAAAGAAACGCGATCAAGGGCCTTAGTTAGATCATATAGAGTCACACTCACAAACTGCTCTTTTTCAAGGCCATTGATAAAAAAATCCAGAAAACTCTTAATAGCCAAAGTAGTAAATTTGCCTTTTCGAAAGTCAAATTGAAAGCTGCTAAAGATATTATTGTTTTCAAAATATGATGCAATTTTGTTTTTTAGCAAGAATTGAAAAACTTGAGATAAGACAGGTACTAAATATATCGGCCTATAATTTTCTACTTTATCCTTAGGGCCTTTTTTATGTACAGGTATCATCGTAGCGAATTTAAAACTGTCTGGGTAAGTACCATATTTAATACAAGAGTTATAAAGTTTAGTCAAAGGTGCAATGAGAACGTTTTTGATATTTTTTATCAATTTTACAGACATTTCATAGTAATCCTTGCTTGTTTTTGCTTTTAAGGTATTTATCGCATCTCTAACTTCGATAAAAGTAACTTCTCTGAAAGTAAAACACAAACCATCTGGTAACATGATACCCTCAAGATAATCCAGGGTTTTTGTATTTGCCTGATTTTGCATATCGATCAGCACTGCTGCTATACCACTGAAATAAATATTAAAATCCTGCGCATTAACATCTGTTGACTGACTGGCATAATTTTTTAGTAAGCGGTTGTTATTAACAACCTCCCATGCAACTTTAGCATAATTATTTGAGCATTTTATGTATTTTGCGTTTGCTTCTTTCCTAGCCTTGTCAATTTCCAATCTGTAGTGACAACGAAACCTATTTCTTAAATGTATTACCTTATCGTCGTTTTGCTAATTACACAGTTCACTACGAAAATTTAAAAATTCCGGTTTCTGCCTAAGACTTTCATTGAACCAAGTATTGCTTTGTTTAGTCCCAATTTACGTCGCATGGGGAAAGCTTGATTTATAGCATTTCTAATTACTCGTAGCATTTGGTTAGCTTTTTGGTTTACATCTATTTGGTAACAAACGACCAATCTTGTTTTTCTAGTGCATTATAAAAATGTAATAGTCCCATCCTAGAAAGAGGTCTATATACTCTACATTTATTATCCAAATTTACTTGAAACTTTGTATCTATTGCAACAGCTTTGTGGTCCGATAAGTGTGGGTCAAATGCATGAGTCCTATATTCTAGAATATCCATAAAATTTATAAATATATTGTCTAAACAATTAATTTTTCTTGTATTTTCGAAAATCGTCTTTTCGAGATCGTGGGATCGTAACATGTCGATAAAATTTATAGTTCGATATTCATTCAGATTAAATTTAATGTTAAAATCTCAGAAGTAGCGGGGACGTCGAGTAACTGACAAGTGCAGCCTCGACTCCAAATACGAATCAGGGTATTTACAGTGCAAAGTGAACCAACTAATTTCAAATAAAAAGTGCCTCGAGAAAGCCAGGACCAAGTACAAGAGTAGCGCGGTAAGTCAGAGGTGATAATCCCACGGAAGTGACAGAGATATCGTGATCCTAATATGTCACACGACATAATACGTCACGCGGCGACCTTCTTCAGGATTGATACATTTCGGACGTTGCGGCCGGCTCTGTCTCCAACACCGTAGTTGACGTTCTCTTATTTTGTTCAGGTTTTTTGTTCCTAGTCTTGCTCTGATCTCACTGTTTCTGACTTGGTCTTTTATTCTCACCCCTATTACCTTTCTCAGATATCTCATTTCTATTGCCTGTAGCCTACTTTTGTGTCTTTTGTTTAGAACCCACGTTTCACTACCGTAAATTAGCATCGGCACAAACACTGTTTTGAACACTTTTATTTTTGTTTTGCGTGAGATTTCTCTTTTTCTTATACAACTTTTATCTAGGACATATAATAGTTTGCTTGCACTTGCAATACGGTTGTTTATTTCTCCGTCTATTTTCCCATTATCTTCTATTGCGTGCCGCAGATATTTGAAACTCATTACTTGTTCTGATGCTCTATTGTTTATTTTACTTTTTATTATATGTAGTTCTCTAGCTATTACCGTGACTTTTGATTTACTGGCATTAATTTCTAGATTTTTCTCCTGTAACGGGACATTCCGTATGTTCATGTTATGTTGCAGATTTTCCATCGTTGTTTGATATAATCGCTAGATCATCAGCATATGCTAGATTTGGTAATTGCATTGAGTTTAATCTATAGTATCCCCACGTTTGATTTTTATGTCTTCTATGCATTTGGAGTTTATGTTGTCTATTAATATTATAAATAGATAGGGCCTTAATGCTCCTCCTTGTCTGATTCCTGTTGTAGATATGAACTCTTCTGATTCATTATTTTGTGTTCTTATTATGTTTCGTATTGTCTTGTAGATATCGATACTTGCTATTAAGTCTTGGTCTACTTTTTTTGTTTCTAAGCATGTTACATATATCTGTACGTCTCACTCTGTCGAATACTTAGTTCTTAATCTGTTCTCTAGTATGGCCTCAAATATTTTCGCTGGGACACTGATCAGTGAGATTCCCCTGTAATTGTCGCAATTTACCCTTTTTATATATTGGGAGGATAATGGCCATTTTCCAGTCTTTTAGTATTGTTTTTAGCTGCCATACTTTGTTTAAAAGATGCAGTAGTGCCTTGAATCCGTTTTCTCCCATATAGTTTAGGTATTCTGGGGTAATTCTATCATACCCTGGGACTTTTCCATTTTTCATTTTCTTTATTGCTGTTTCTAGTTCGGTACTTGTTATTTTATTGTTGTTCGGCTCTAATTCTTCATTATCTCCCTGTATCGTGTCATTGGGTACATTGTCTTTTGTTTTTAACGTCTGTCAATAGTTCCATGTTGTGCTGTGTCCACCTGTGCATAATTTCTTTCTCGTTTGTTAATGTATCACCTGATTTGTAGTTTATTTGAGGTAAGAACCAGTTTTTCGTTTGGCGCATATTTTAAAAATCTTTCTCTCCTTCATTTGGTCGTATACATTAATGAAACTTATGGTCTCTTCCTTCTCTATTTCAATTTCCACTAGTATTATACCTTCTCAGACCAATTGCCAGTTTTTAATTTTTTCAGTCCAATTTTTGTGTATTATGTATGCTACTCCTGCTTTTGCGTGTTCTTATGTATCAATTCCTCTGTAAACTAGGACACATGCGCCTTCTAGTTTTTTAAACCTATTTCCTTTTATTTTTGTTTCTGTTAATGCTAGAATCATCAAGTTGTAATTATTAAAAACTTCCATAATTTTCTTTCCTTTATTATACCCTTTCGTGTTCCATGTTCCAATATTCATTTTCCTTTCTTTTGCCATGTTCGTCTTGAGCTGTCCGTCCTTTAGGTATGTGGCTTGTTTTTTCGCCTCTGGTCAACTGAGTATTTAATTTTTCATAATGTAGAATTTTTACTTTTTGCTGATGCCATTAAAGATATTTAAGAATATAAAAACTAATTCTGATGTAACTGATCTTCAAAATAATCTGAATGCCCATGGAGTTTAATAAATGCAAATCAATTACATTTTCAAGAACTAAATCTACTAATATGAACACATACTCTATAAACTTGAAAAATGTGAAATTTATAAAAGATTTGGAGTTATATTTGTAGTCCAGTCTGTAGGGACAAAAAAAGGCCTTTGCCTTACAAAAAATGGAGTATGAACGGTTTTTATATATGTTGTTCAGGTCGGGATCCTGATGAAAAATCCAAGTTTTCGACCTTGGAGGGGCGCCGCGCGAGCAGCCATCTTGGATTAAAGGTGCTAAAAACTGGTGTTATCCAAATAGCTCCGCAGCGGTTGATCAAACGTCAAAAAAGTTCAATATAAAGTTAAAGGAGACAAGATTGTTGACATTTTTTGTATATTAATTTTTGTTGTAAGTGTAATATGTAACGAGTTACAGCAGCTGAAAGTTGAACATTTCACCAAAATATCTTAAACTTTATTTTTGTTGATACATTTTGTAAGAACAACTTACACTATATTGTTTGTAATATTTTTCTGCATCAGAATAACGTTCTATAGAGAAATACAAAGTATGATCAAAATTTATTTTTTCTAGTATGGCTATGGAATAATCTATACATATATAAAGGAAAGTCACAACCCTGACTAATCAACGCAGAGCCGAAACCAGTGGCACTAAAAACTTGAAATTTGGGTGGAAGGTTCGGTTTGTTACGTAAGGTAGTGCTAAGAAAGGATTTTTTGAAATTCGACACCTAAGGGGGTGAAAAAAGGTAAAATGTGTTTTCACGAATTCCTCAATATTTCTTACACCCGATAAGATATCGACTTGGTGTTTACTTGCAAAGATTATCAATGTAAATACCTAGAAACGTATTTTAGGATTTTGCCCTAATCAACCCCTAAAGGTGCAAATGTGGATTGGGGGTGAATTAAAGAACTCTAAGTATTTCCTATGTTTATTGAGTTAGAACATTCTTTTTTGGCACATAGATTGATTTTTAAAATATTTAGAAAGGGGTGTAAGGGAATTTGAAAATGTTAACCCTAAAGGGGTAAAAGGAGGAAAAACTGAAAAGGTGTGGGGGGGTTAAATTTATTATTTTTTTTCGCCGTGAGTTCCATTTCACAATAAAATGGATTAAAAGGGATATTTTGAAATTCCTCCCCTACGGGGGTAAAAAGGGGTAAAATGTGTTTTCACGAGTTCCTCAATATCCCTTACACCCGATGAGATAGCGATTTGGTGTTTATTTGCAAATATTATCAATTCAAATACCTAGACACTTATTTTAGTATTTTGCCCTAATCAACCCCTAAAGGTGCAAATCTGGATTGGGGGTGAATTAAAGAACCGTAAGTATTTCCTATGTTTATTGATTTAAAACATTCGTTTTTGACATACAGATGGATTTTTAAAATATTTAGAAAGGGGTGTAAGGGACTTTGAAAATTTTAACCCTAAAGGGGTAAATTAATTAATTTTTTTCGCTGTGAGTTCCATTTTATAATAAAATGGGTTAAAAGAGATTTTTTGAAATTCCTTCCCTACGGGGGTGAAAAGGGGTAAAATGTGTTTTTACGAGTTCCTCAATATCTCTTAGACCCGATGAGATAGCGACTTGGTGTCTACTTGCAAAGATTATCAATGCAAATACCTAAAAACGTATTTTACAATTTTGTCCTAATCAACCCCTAAAGGTTCAAGTCTGGATTGGGGCTGAATTAAAGAACCCTAAATATCTCCTATGTTTATTGAGTTAAAACACTCTTTTTTGGCATGTAGATGTATTTTTAAAATATTTAAAAAGAGGTGTACGGGATTTTGAAAATTTTAACCCTAAAGAGGTAAAAAGAGGAAAAACTGAAAAAGGGTAGGGGGTGAATTAAAGACCCTTCGTTACTCCTGTTTATTGAGTTAGATCAGTCTTTTTTGGTATATAGATATATTTTTAAAATATCTAAAAAATGGTTTAAGTGATTTTGAAAAATGTACCCCTAAAGGGGTAAAAAGGGGTAAACTATGTTTTCACGAATTCAACAATATCTCTTAGGACTGGTAAGATATCGACTTGGTGTTTGCATGAGTAGCTATCCAATGCAAATGTCTAAAACCATATTTCATTGCCCTAATCAAACCTTAAAAGGTGCGAATTTGAATTCGGGGTGAATTATAGAACCCTTTAAATCTCCTGTGCTTGTTGAGTTAGATCATTCTTTTTTGGCGTATAGATGTATTTTTAAATCTTTAGAAAACGTTTTTAATTTTTTTTTAATTTCACCCCTAAACCGATAAAAAGGGAAAACTGAATAGAAGTAGGAAGTTAAAATTATTTTTCGCTGTGGGTTCATTTCAGTATAAAACGGACTGATTTTTTTAGAAATTGCACCCCTAAGAGGCGAAAAGTGGTAAACTGTTTAGCGTATTGAGTGATGGCGGAGAGGGACACTCTAGAATGCATTTGAGATTTAGAAGAAAAAACAAACATTTGTAGTCCGTACGAAGAACGGGCATCTTGCTAGTTCTTAATATATAAACGCAACTATAAAAGTCACTTATATTCTCGCACATACAGTCGTTGTTTTTGATGGACATCCGTTTGATGGCGACAAAAAAATACCAAGACTGCAGAAAGGCTTCTCCGTTCGAAAAAGCAGATATCTGCGGATGTTATTTTGGATGAAACAAGGCCGGTTCTAGTTTCCCAAGAACGATTTCTAGCAAACTAAAAGAATAAAGTCCGTCTGCTTTCGATGCTGTAAAAACATACGAACATTACTGTATTACAGTTAAGCAGGCTGAAGAAGATGGTGATGTGTTGATTGTCAACACGACGATTTCTTTGTGCTCAAAATTTGATGCAGTTTTCGCCATTGGAGAAGACGTCGATCTTCTAGTTCTGCTGACGGTATTAGCAACATCTACCTTCGCAAACCTATGAGAGGCAAAATTGTCGAAAGAGTGTATGCTGCAAATAGTTTCAAATATGAAAAAGCAGCTGAGAACATTCTGTTTCTCCATGCGTTTAGTGGCTGCGACACAACGTCGTCCGTCTACAACCAAGGAAAAAGTTTGTTTTCGCTTGTCCAGAAAAGCACAAGACTCAATAACATTATAGGCATATTCAACATCACGATGCCAAACCAGATGATATCGCAGATGCTGAAGCACGCTTTCTCGTTGCTTTGGTGGCTACATGGAAGAAAATACCTTGGAAGAAGTCCGTTACCAACAAGATCAAGTGCAAGAAACACATTTAATTTTGCTTCTTTGCCACCAACGAAGGACACTGCACGGTAACACGCATTTAGGACCAGGTCCAACAGTGGTATGGAATTGAAAAAAATGCACAGGACTGGGGCTGGAAAGTTGGCACTAATGGGCTCACTCCAGTAACAATGACAGAGAATCCATCACCCGAGACTTTATTAAAATTAATTTCATGCCATTGTAAAAAAGGATGCGGCGAAGCATGTGCCTGCAGGAAAAGTGGGATGAAGTGCTCTATTCTGTGTAGATTCTGTAATGGCCAATCATGCGAAAATGCACCAGAAGTTCACACCGAGAGTGGGGACGAAGATGAGGACATTTCATCAATGGAAGTCCCAAGTCTCAGGAGCAATGACTTCGAAGATAACATTGAGAATAAAGAATCTTATGGAGACGTCAACATCTACCGACCGGGGCCTTCAAAAATAAAAAAACAACTAAATAATATAATCGCAAACATGAAACATCACTAAACTGGAGCATCTGTGGATTAAGCCTACTGGGGATACCACAATAAAAAAAGCGCCATTAACTCTACCTCATGGTGGTGTGGAAATGAGTTTACTATTCGTTTATCAAATTATTATAACTACATAACGAATAACCAGAAATAATACAAGAGAAATTTTAAAAAATGAGAAATTACACTATTTTTTTAGAGAAATGTTCATCTTTCCACCGCTGTAACTCCTTTCATATTAGACTTACAAAAAATAGTTATATACAAAAAATGTCAAGAATCTTGTCTTCTTTAACTTTGAATTAAACTTTTTTGGAGTTGGATTAACCGTTGCGGAGTCATCTGGAAAAATCCAGTTTTTAGCACCTTTAATCCAAGATGGCTGCTCGCGCGGCGCCCCTCCAAGGTCGAAAACTTGGATTTTTTATCAGGATCCCGACCTGTACAACATATATAAAAACCGTTCATACTCCATTTTTTGTAAGGCAAAAACCCCTACTGACTGGACTATTGATAATAAAATGAGATTTGATAAACATATTGATAAAACTGTTACCATTTGATCCCAACAACTAGTGAACTTAACCGATCTAGATATTTAAACACCTTCTATCTATTACTATTACAATCAACTTTCTTGTACGCATCTAATATTTGGTTGCAACACTTTTATTAAAAGACTTGAATCAATTCAACATACATTTTTTAGAATAATAGCTCTCTGAATGGGTTTATCTGATCCATCTATTAATGACAGCTATATCTTTATTGCATCTTCATTAAATATCCCATCTTTGAAATCTATGAACGAGTGTAATGGTATAAAACTTCTATACACAGAGTGTCCCAGAAATAAGTGCACAAAAAAGAACTGCAGTACCTGAACGTAAGAGTTGCCCCAAAAGATTTGATTTTTTTTATTATGAGTATTTTGAAATTTGATTACAAAACCCCTTTGTCTAACCCAAACGAGCCGAGCCGACATTTAGAAAGATATAGTTTCTAAAGAAATACGTTCACAAGTGACAAGGTTTTTGTAATGTTGCTGTGGTTGACAACAATACTTTTCACAATAATTAATAGATCATCAACAGTAAAGTAAAAAGTGTTGGCGGATGCCTTTTTAAGTAAAACTTTGATCATTTTTAATTCAGCAATGCATACGCCGATTTTCATAATGATTGGCTCCTTTTATGGGATTTTTTTACGCGCCTATTTCTGGGACACCATGTAAAGGTAAGTTACTAAATAGTGATATTAACAGCTCTAAGTTATTGAACGAATCGAAGTTTCAAGTACCTATGAGAAAGACAAGACAAGATACTTTATTTGTGATAAAAAAGGCCCCAGCTTATATCTCTTTATTTAAAAATTTTCGACCCAATAAACTCTATATACAGGGTGTATACAAATTGGCGCAAAAGCTCCAGGTAGCGGTATTCTTTGTACAATTCTGAGTTGAAAATCTTACTACCAAAATGTTGAATCGGTCTTCATGAGCCTTCACGAGCGGTAGATAAAAAAACATGATTTTTTCAGGTAAAGTACCTTCTCTGTTTCAAATATGTGAAAGTACCGTCAAGCAAACTAGAGCAAACATGGATAAGATAGCAAAAACACAGAGATCCATGGAAAGAATAATGATAGGTGTAAAACTATTAGATAACAAAACGAATATCTGGATCAGACGAATAACAGAGGTGGAAGATGCCAGAGAACGGGTAGCAAGACTGAAGTGGGACTTTGCACGACATAATGCCAGACAATCAGACCAACGATGGAACACAGTAATACAGCAGTGGAGCCCATAGTTGGGAAAAAGGTCAAGAGGCTGCCCACAGATGAGATGGGAAGATGACCTAAAAAGAGTGAGAGGCTTACACTGAAAAAGGTAGGCACAGAACAGAGACAAATGGAGAAGTTTGAAGAAGGCCTATGTCCAAAACTGGATGACATAAAAGCAAAGAAGAAGAAGAACAACAACAAAAAAGGTACTTTATCTGAGAAAAAGTATTTTTATCTACCGCTGTGACGACTTATGAACACCAATCCAACATTGTAGTATAAGATTTTCGACTCAGAATTGTACAAGGAATATTTTGCACCAATTTGTATACACCCTGTATATTACTAAATGGTATACTTTTATATTGCTAGTTTTTCTCATTATTAAACCACTCCCAGCATGTAAAGATCTTTCACATTTTGATACCATTCTTTTTGTGGTCAGCTTCTGCGGTTTCTGCCTTCTGGTGTTTCTCTAAAAATTCTTTTAGGAGTACTGCTCTCTCCCATTCTCTGTATGTGTCCCAGCCATGGTAATCTTGCCTGTTTTATTACGCTTATTATTGTGGTATCTTTAAAGAGTTTGTATATTTCTTCATTTGTCCGCCGCTGTTTCGACTATCAGTATTCAACTTTTTTGTTTTAAATGGAATATCCTGTATATTTTTAGATATTTTGATAGGATTTTTAATTCTCTTTCTTTTGGTATGATGTAAGTTAGGGTTTTCGTTAAAAATACTTCAAAAAAATTCTAAAAATTTATCAAATCCAGATTTCCATGGCAACTTGAATTTAAATTTAAAAGTCTTAGAAAACAGAAGTAAACAAAGAACAATCTTTACTGATGATTTATTTTATTAAGTCGATTATTAAATGCGTTTATATGTCAGATTTCGTTGTTAATAATGGCAGAAAAAAATTTATATAAATTATAGTACAGTGAAAAAAGAATAATTATTTAATTACTTATGCAGTTGTTTTAATAGTTACTTTGAAAAAATCACTGCACACATTTTAGATATAAAGCATTAAGGCATATGCATTTATTACTATCACTCTAGAAATTAAAAAGTCCAAAGGCAATTGATGTTAGTGACAATCTTTACAAACTTTTGATCTTTTCAAAAATATTCAGCGTACACCACTGGCTTACTGATTGATTTGCTTGAAAATGCTTATCATTAAATCTTTCCAGACCTTACTAATAAACAGCAAGAGTTATATCACGCTATAAAAAAGTTTCAGATATGATTTCGTTATTTATATGATTTAGAACAAGTAATTTTTGAAAATGCTGGAAAATATTTACATTATCCTGGTGTTGGTAATAAACTTTATCCTTTGTGTAAAGGAATTACAGATCTTCAACATCCCTGCTTAAATTTTCCCGTTGATCACCTTATTAAGCTTTTTATTGGTTTGAGATTATACCGGGTGGCCCTAAATATCTATCATCCTGGTAGACATCGAATTAGCCACTTATAATTTATAAATGTTGGTTAGCATTATATTTCAATTATAATAAGAAATTATAGGAATCTGTAATCATTTTGACACCTAGGAATGTCAGTTGCGATGACATAGATGACATTTGATATTTAGGTTAGGTAGTTGAATTCATCATTTTTTAAACCGTTGCTCATTCCAAAGGTAATGCGATCACAGATATTTATGGCCACCCAGTATTATGTCTTTTCTACGACCACTATTGTAGGTGATCGAAATTGTACAACTTACAAGTAAACGTGTGTAAACGTGTTCTTACGCACAACGTGCGTAAAGTTTGTCGATCGGTCGATTGGAGATTTAATAACTTATTATGTTGGTAGTAACAATGCTTTTTGCTTTGGTTACTATAGTTATGTATATTTTATAGTGGTTGTTTGTACAAAGCGGTGCAGAGCTGTGATTGTAGCTGCCTAATTTTTAAGGTGGTGTGACCGTAATGCTTTGACAATCAATAAAACATTTCTTTTTCATTTAACAAAATGAGTGTGATCGTAGAAAAAGTATAGCACACAACACGAGTTGTAAAGCAATTACCCAACCCTGGAATTACTGCACTCGTCACGCGGTTCGTGCGCAACTTTTTCAGTTGTGCATAATATACCATTTACAACTCTTATTACGTAATATACTATTAAAATATAGCAATATGGATTTTAAATAAAGCCTGAAGATAAATAGAAAAATCCGTATTTTAATGTATTTGTGAATTGTTTTGAATAATTTTTATATTTGTCAATTTATGAAAATGTCGAATTACCTAGCCAGTAACATTTGCAAAGTGATGGTTTTTCTTTTAATTATTCTTAATATTCTTCTATTGATTTAGCTCTAGATTGTTAAATAAAATACATAGTCCCCTATTCAATATGATTTATTTAAATTAATATTTAAGTCAGATCTAATAATACGTATGTTACAGGTATAAAAATTAAAATCTCTTTGCATCAGAGATTAATTTAGCCCACTATTTTTCCCAACCACTTTACAGAGGTAAGCGATTGAAGGTGGACCAGTGGTTAAAGACCAAAGGTTCGGCTTGAAGTGTCACCTCTTATACGTGCTATATACTCATTGGTGTTATCGAATAAATAAATGAATATTTTGTAGAAATAACGGATACAAAACGCAACACAAATATGTGATTGTTTGAAATAAATGTTTAATTAATTATACATGCTTAAAGAGCTTATTATTGTAAATTGTAAATATTTATTTTTACTGAAAAGTATGCACAAGTATGAACAAGTGAAAGAGGAATATTGCCACAGAAAGAAATATGCATTCATAAATATATGCAGCATCGCAGCAATACATAGTCCGAATCAGCAATAATAATTGTCTAACAGATAAAAAATCAGGTTTAGTAATATATTTATTACTTCTATATTGCTAACACCTATTAAATGGAGAGGTCACAACGTAAGTAAGACAGACAACCAACTTTTTTACGTAGTTGGTGAGCAGTGCGCAAGTGTCATCTGCGTGGTGAAGAAGTGAACCTCATGGTCAAGTTTAAAATTCGCTTTGAAAGACGAAGTTCGAATTCTCAGGCATGCGCACGAGACGTGTAGTACTCAGAGTGAGATTATGTCGGAGCCGTAATGATTTCGCCCGTTCCCAGACCCTACTAGCAATATAGAAGTAATAAATATATGGGTTTAGTTAAGCAATTATTTAAAAAATTATAATAAAACAGTGCATTACAACATAAAAAAAAAATCGCCAACCATTTCTTCCCATACGTATTGAAATTGAAATGACCACGGCCTGCTAAACTGTGTGACAAAAGTCACTTTATACGGCCTGGGCATTTTTTTGAAAGCCATTGTTGTTTTCATTTCTGAGAAAACGCCAATTTTGGTCGTTTGGCGCCACATACCCACGATGACATTTAAATGACAACAGCTGTCAAGAATAATTTGTGTTTAGAAATTATTTTTTAAATGCAGTATCAATAGAATAAGGACCTTTTGTTTTCAATGTAATATAAATATGAATGGTATAATCTATTATTTAGTGTCGTGTAAGTACCTTAAAGATCTATAGTTTTAATATTTTTCTTGAGAGGTGTGGAACTCCGAGAATTCATAGTTGAAGACAGATTCATATTTTCAGGCAGGTATTTTTTGGATAGCTCACACATTTGCTCTAAAATAGCACATGATATGCAGATAATCGTATTTCTTACAAATTGGGAAGATATTCTAGGTGGTAATAGTAATGAAGTATTTTATTCTGTGTGTTATTGCAAGGTTGTAAGTTTATGTGTAATTTATTGTAAAATATATATATATTTCAGTGCTACAGGCCTTTCAGGCCCATGACTTAAAACAATAAGCAAACATTTCAGTTTACACATTTTTCTTAAACTACGTTTCCTCGATTTTCTTCACTATTTGTCTCCAGCAGTTTCTGTCCTGTGCCTTCCGTTTCCAATTCTCAATTCCCACCGTTCTAATGTCCGCTAACACAGAGTCTAACCACCTCTTCTTTGGTCGCCCTCTTCTCTTCTTTCTTCCACTTCCTTCCTCCAGAGCTCTCTTTGCATGTCGGTTTGTTGCCATACGACTCACATGGCCCAACCACCTTACCCTCTGGCCTTTTATGTACGCTGTAATGGACGGCTTCCCGTAGATATCCCGTAATTCTCTATTAGTCCTTCTTCTCCAAATGTCGTTTTCCATTTTAACTCCTCCTAAGATTTTCCGCAATATCTTCCGCTCCCATATTTCCAGTTTTGATTCCAGTTGTTTAGTCATTGTCCAGACTTCACATGCGTAAGTTACAGTGGGACGTACAATCGTTATATAAATTCTTAGTTTAACCGCCCTCGAAATCTGTTTCGACTTCCATACTTTGCTCAGTGCACCAAACGCTTTACTGCCTTTTGTTATTCGTTTCTCTACTTCTACGCTTTCGTCTATTTTATTTGTAAGTGTTACTCCCAGATATTCCACTTTGTTCACCTTCTCAAAACTATATTCTCTTTCTTCGGTTTTAAATCTAATATGTTTGTCCGTTGTGGTGTCCTGTCTCATTTCTATGTATTTTGTTTTCCCTTCATTTATCTCTAATCCGTATTCTCTCACTGTATTCTCAAGTTTGCTAAACACCTTTTCCAGTTCACTTCTTGATCTCGTGATCAACGTCACATCATCAGCATATGCAACAATTTGGTAGCGACGCTGGTAAATTATTCCTTCCCCTTCAATGCCACTCTCTCGTATTATTGCCTCCAAGACCAAGTTAAATAATACAGTTGACAATGGATCACCCTGCTTTACCCCCTTGTTCCCTACAAAGTTTTCTGATAGCTGACCATCTATCAGGACTCTATTATTAGTTCTAGTTAGCGTCATTTTAACCAAATTGATAATCTTCTTTGGGACTCCTAAATTTCGCATTGCTTCATATAACTTAATTCTTTTTATGGAGTCGTAGGCTTGTCGAAAATCAATTAGTAGCATATGCATTCCCAGATTTTGTTCATAGCTGTTATACTGTAGCATTTTTATAGTGAATATTTGGTCTGTGGTACCTCTTCCTTCCTTGAAACCCCCTTGATATTCACCTACCAATTGTTTTTGGAATATGTTTAGCCTGTTGCGTATAATGCGTGCCAACACCTTATACGCTACGTCCAATAATGATATTCCTCTGTAATTTTCGCATAAGCCCTTATCCCCTTTCTTATGAATCAAACAGACTATTGAATTATTCCAGGCTGATGGCATTTGTTCGCTACACCATACATTTCTAATTAAGCTGTACATTCTTTGTTGTAATATACTTCCACCATATTTAAGCAATTCTGCGGGGATTCCATTTTCACCGGCGCATTTGTTATTTTTTAGCTTACTTATTTCGCTTATCACCTCTTGTTCTGTTGGCTCTTCTATCTGCTGTTGCTCTCTATATTCTTCAGTTTCTGGGTCATCCTCCTTCACGGCTTCTTCTTGCTCTGCTTCATCCTTCAATAATTTCCCATAGTACTCCCTAAATATTTTCAGTTTACCCTGTGTATTTCCTACCATTTCTCCGTTTTTACTTCTTATGTATGTAATATTGTTGGTCTTTCCATCATTTCGTGCCTTCTTTGCCTCCTGGTAGAAGTTTCTCAAATCTTTGTTTACATAATTCTCCTCGATTTTTTCAAGTTTGCCTTGTAAGTATCTTCTTTTTCTTTGCCTACATATTTGCTTTGCTTTCTTCTTTGCGTCCTCATACTTTCTCTTATTCTCTTCTGTGTTCTGCTGTAGGAGCTTAATTCTGGCTGTGTTACGTACTTGTAATGCTGTTTTACACTGATTGTTGAACCATTCTTTCTTCTCACCTCTAGTCCTTCTCCCTACGTACTTTTTCATAGACTCCTGTACTATGGTCTCTATCTCCCTCCATTCCTCCTCTATGTTGTTTATTTTGATCTTTTCCTTCAACTTTCTGTCAAGTTCTTTTCTTATGTTTACCAGTGTGTCCTCTTCCTGCAGTTTCTCCATATTATACCTTTTCCGAAAATGTTTTGCTGTTTCTGTACTTGTTGGTACTAATTGTTTCAATTTCGTTACAACTAAAATATGGTCCGAATCCGCGTCCGCGCCTCTATAACTTCTTACGTCATTTATGCATCCTTTATGCTTACTTTCAATCAGGACGTGGTCGATTTGATTTTTTGTTCTACCATCAGGTGCGATCCATGTTGCCTGGTGTATTTCCTTATGTTGAAAGCTTGTACTCATTACCTTTAGATCGTTTTCTGCAGCAAATTCTATAACCATATTTCCATTTTCATTTGACACTGGGTGTTTACTATTTCCTCCTGTCACGTTTCGGTATACTTCCTCTCTTCCAATCTTTGCATTCATATCTCCTAATATCAGTTTAATATCATATCGTGGTACTTTGTCTAAAATTTTTCCTACCTCTTCATAGAAATCGCTTTTAATTTGCACGTCCTTATCCTCCGTGGGAGCATGTATGTTTAATATTGTTATTTTCCTATATTTACCTCTTATTCTTAACCGGCATGTTCTTTCATTAATGGCTTCAAAATCTGCTATTGAGTCCCTATATTCTTTGCTTACTATAAATCCCACTCCCAGGTATCTATCTTCTCCTCCACTATTGAGGAAAGTATATCCATTTACTGAAATTATCTCTTTTCCCTTCTGTTTGGTTTCCTGTAGAGCGAGGACGTCTATTTTATATTCTTTCATTATATTTACTAGATTTCTCAGTGCACCTTCATTGTATGTGCCTCTCACGTTCCATGTTCCTATTCTGCTTACTCTTCTCTTCGAGATTTGTTCCGTTTTGTACTTTCCCTCTTTTATTCTTTTTTCTTGTGTATTAGTCGATTTTTCCAATTCATTGTCCTTGTTCATAGCCTCATTTTCATCTTGGTTCTTCTCAGGAAATTCTAATAGTTTTTTGATGTACTTGTAAGGTTCATTGGGACTAACTGTTCCTGCTTACTATCCCATCCCCATTTGCTACCGTTTACGGTAATTTTTTGATACCCTACTTTAACCTTCTTTCCTTGCTGTCCGTATTTTCTAGCCTCGTCTCTAATTTGTTTCTGAATGCTTTGTTCGTTCTTGGTTAGGTCGTGTCCGATAAAAATCTTTTCCAGTTTTTCATACTTTAGTTTGCTCTTATTTTTCATTACTTTTTCTTTCTCTTGTCCATTTCTCATTTCGACTTTGCATATTTTCTCGTTTATTTTTGTTACTGATAATATGTCACTTTTTATTCCTAAGTACTTATCTAGAGTACTTTCTACCTCCTGTTTTACTTGTTCTTGCTCTGTCTCCTTTATTGTCATTCCTGAAATTATGATGTTATTCCTTCTGTCCCTCTTTTCTAGCTGTTCAATTTTGTTTTCAAGAATATCCATACGAACTTTTAAATCGTTGTTCTCTATCTTTAGGATTTTAATTTCCTCGTGATATTCTTTCTGGTCCTTTCGTAACTCCCTCAGTTCAGCCTTTAATTCTTCCGTCATTTCTTTCAGAAACACTTTTATATCCTCCATTTTTTAAACCCACGTACACCGCTACTGAAATCGCAATTCGCTTATCCAAGAATTTAACCCGAACGCGAACGTACGTTGTGTTGCCTATCTCAGCCAGGCGCCAGGCGCCAGCTTTCACCTCAACAGTTCAGAAAAGATGGCGCCTACCAGCTGCTGTGTACCTAACTGGAGATTTTATTTACTTATATCGACTTATATCTGCAATATTTGCACCCTAACAGTCCCTAATGCACACTGAGGCTTCTACTTACGGTTCAAACTGCCCTTTTGAAAAACTTTCACTCGAAACTGTCCAGTTTTGGATTTAGTCACGGAGCTCGAATTTTTCACTTGTTTACACCACCAGTGGCGTACCGTATCCCCTTATTGTAAAATATTTAAAATTAAACATTTAAAAGTTGTTTGGTTTATTAGATATCTGTCTGTAAATGTAGTAATTAAAAATGTACTAAAGAAAGTGCAATGTGATTTTATAATCTTCGCCCAGAAGAAGTTACTCGGAAACACCTTTCTTGAAAGCTACAACTAACAATTCTTTCCCGTTGTTTATGGATACCTATTTAAATAAAAATAGAAAATATATAGAAATCGCTAAAAAGGTACGTTGTTTGAAGCACCAGTATGATAGTTTAAATTTAGCTAGTTGGAGGTAAATTCATGATAAGATCATCCCCAATTGGTATATTTGCACGTTGTAGAACTGCTTTCTATTTTAATAATACCTACCACACGAAATCATAAGCAATAAACACAAATAAATGAATCAACAAATTATACTGTGAACATAAATAATGTAAATGAGAAAATACACGAAAAACTAGCAGGAAACTGATCAAAAAACACAATAGAAAATCAAAGTAAAAAATACACGGGAGGGTTATATTATTGTTGCAAAATTTTAATAAACGTCGCAAAATTTAATCAAATATTTGCATTGTAGTCAACGTAGTAACTGATGTTACATTGTAAATTTGAAATTCCCGCTCGTGGGTATACAGCGCTCTGCGGAGAATCGCGAAACATCACATTTGCCCAGGCCGTATACAGTGACGTTTGTCAAACAATTCAGCAGGTCGTGGAAGTGACAATTATTTATACCTAGGCTTACCTGGAGTTTGTGCAGTAAATCCACAGAATGACAGTACATAGGTTGCTCTTGCTTCAGATGCTACACTTGAAGGTTTGCTGTGATTCTGAAAGAATAATAATCATATTACAAATGCGTTTTCGTTAGTTGCTTAATGATATATAAACATTTACAAATATTGTTAATAGTTACATAATACACATACCTAACAAGTTCAAAAGCGGTTGGTATTTAAAGCTAGAAAGTTTGAGAATTATACTGAATCTACCATGTGTGTAGTGCACCCAATTAACCCTAGACTGGTAAACCGTCGTAAAATTGACGACTTGCTTAGTACGTTCGTTCTAGTACGGGTGTTTCCGCAAAAGCCCCCACCACGCCTCTTCGTGTACCTGCCTGATACGGCAGAAACCCAATATCTGTGCAGTTGTAGTTGTGACTTAGTGCCGTTATACTACTTTTTTGAGACTCCGCTCGTCAAATTTACGACGGTTTACTAGTTACGTAACATTTTTCATTCAGGTAAGTTTTACTGATTATCGAAAAAAATATTATTTTGGTATGATTTTTGTTTCATTTTATAGTTCCAATATATATGTTATACAGTTTTTACTAAAGTTTTTTATCAGTCTCAAATAATACAATTAAACTAAAATCAGTTTTAATTTTTTGACGAATAATAATGAATTAATTTGAAATTTTATTATTACAGTGAGTTATTAGTACTGAAAATATGGCTTCTAATAGGCACCTAACTGAAGCAGAATTACATCGGGAAATTGAAAAAATAATGAATGGAGAAGATGAAGACAATTGTTCTGAAAGTGAGTTGGGTGCCAGTGGCAGTGAGATTGAAGATTTTCTCGAAGAGGAAATAGATAGTTCTAGCGATATGTCTGATCTAGAAGAAAATATCTCGCCAAATGTTGCTGCTAATCAGCCGATTGTTTCTTCAAGTGATGATGAAGACAACGTTCCCCTCTCAAAGCGCCAGAAAATAATCAGGCTATCCAAAAATTCAATAAAAGGTCGAAATGGTCATCGTTGGACTACAAAGGAAAGCAGTAAAGCAACACGAACTGCTGCACGAAATATTATTCATTTTATTCCCGGACCCAAAGGACAAGCAAAAGAGCTTATTGATCCTTTGAGTTGTTTTCTTCACTATTTCAATGATAATATGTTACAAACGATTGTTATTCATACTAATGAAAAAATTCTAGAAAAATCTGCATTGTATGCACAACAAACTTTGACTGTTTCTGAAACATGTAAAGAGGAAGTTTTAGCTCTGATCGGACTTCTTGTGTTTTCTGCTGTAATGAAGAATGGTCATCTAAATAGTACACAAATGTTTGATTCCACAATGTCAGGAACAATATATAGAGCTACAATGAGTTGCAAACGTTTTCAGTTTCTGTTAGACTGCTTGCGTTTCGATTCTATGCAAACCCGCGAGGATAGAAAAAAATTAGATCCTTTCGCTCCCATTTGTGATATTTGGGATATGCTAATCGAAACATGCCAAAACTCATATTGTCCTACTTCATATACCACTATAGATGAACAACTTTTAGCATTTCGTGGGCGGTGTGCGTTTAGAATGTACATCCCTAACAAGCCTTCGAAATACGGAATAAAGATTGTCATGTTATGCGACACAAGCACTAAGTACATGATAGACGCAAATCCATATTTAGGCAAGGGGACCAAAACAGAAGGGCTTCCGCTAGGTAACTACTACGTAAAAAACTTAACGAAATCTATTCATGGGAGCAATAGAAACGTAACCATGGATAATTGGTTTACGTCCGTAAAAGTTGCAGAAGAATTGTTAGAACATCCGTACAAACTAACAATTGTAGGAACTCTTAGGAAAAATAAACCTGAAATTCCATCTGAAATGTTAGACACAAAGAATAGGAAGGGTGGTACTTCTATGTTTTGTTTCGATCAAAGCAAAACGTTAGTGTCATTTATGTCAAAACCAAATAAACTGGTATGTTTACTTTCTACAATGCATAAACACGGTACTTTAAACCAAAACAGTGAAAAACCAGAAGTAGTGGAGTTTTATAATGCAACCAAATCAGGAGTGGATACATTCGACCAAATGTGTAGTAGTATGAATTGCGGTCGCAAAACACGACGGTGGCCATTGTCCGTTTTCTACAACATGATTAATATTGCAGCAATCAATTCTTTTGTTATCTACAATTTTAATCGTGGTCGCAGAAATACAAGACCTGTTTCCCGTAGAACCTTTATGCTGGAATTGAAGGATAAACTCATAACACCATGGTTGGAGCAGCGAAAAAATATACCTTCTTTACATCGCTCAATCCGAGAAGATATCTGTAAAATTTTACAAATTGATATGCCAGAAGTAAGAACAACTCCTGTAGAAAAAAAACGAACAATTTGTGGATTTTGTCCAAATCGATTACGGCGCATGACAACTACATATTGTCAAGGTTGCAAGCGTGCAATCTGTGGAGAGCATCGTGCTGCTTGCTGCTTGGAATGCGGTCCCCATTAGTTAGTTTTTTGTGTATTTTGCAATTTTTGTTTACCAAAAGGTACGTTTAAAGTGTATTTCTACAGTTTATTTAAAATAAATAATTTGAAATGTCATTGTTAATTAAATGTGTCATCGTAAAATTTACGATGGTTTACTATTTACATAACTTGCATATACGTTTACCACTCTAGGGTTAAATAAGTTTGCGACACACAAAATATACCCATCAGCACATTTTAAGTTAAGTTAGATATGCATTGCAGGTACGTTCTAAAATGTTTTTACTCAAATTTCTGTACTCACGTATCGTTTGACTAACGATTGCTAAATGGTAGATATCCCACGGTGTAATTTTCGCAAATGCTTAATATTCACAACTGTATTAATGCACCGAAACGCGTACAAACAACATCGCCATCGCCATATTAAATCCCTTGTTGACTTTTGCTCTACGCAGGTGCACAGGACCTACTCATAAAAGTATCAAGATATAGAAGAAAGAGAGAAACCTGAAGAATGCATGAGCATAACAACTCTTTCTAGTAAGTCACCATATAACAGGGGCGTGCTGGGTAAATCAGACTAGGCCGGGAAACGACTGAGAGTTCAGGCCACTTTTATTATCATGGCATTTAAATTTCTTATAAAGCTATATATTGTGATTTTACACATTGTAACTATTTTGTAACCCGCTATTAACCTGACCTGACCTGACCTGATTTTGTATATAGAAAACAAGTACAAGATGTCTGAATATAAATTTGGTTAACCTAAAAATGAAATAAAGAAACTTACATTTTTGGAGAGCTGATGGTAGTTTTGTACGGTTCGGTTCGGTTCAGTTCAAAAATAAAACTAAAATTTAGTCGCCGCATAACTCCCGTTTCAAAAGAGCACTATGTTCTGCCACTTTGTCAATGACTAATTCTGTGTCTAAATTATGAAGAACACTAGTTTCAACCGACATCAACAAAAATGCTTCCAAATTCGTATCACTTAAAGTACTTCGAAGTCTATTTTTGATGAATTTTAAAGTTGAAAATGACCTTTCACATGCGACTTGTGTTATAGGTAACGTTAATAAATATTTATAAGCGAGTGCTAGTACACTGTGCGCTTCACTATATAAGTTGTAATGTATTAGTACTCGGTAACAGCAAATTGAGCAGTTTTTACAGTTATTACAAGTCCCTATTATTTTTTCTGAGGTGTCCTCATCTTCGCTTTTTTCTTCGTGTGAAGTACTATATAAAAAATATTCATATTCCTCGCCGATAGAGTTTTTTAATCTGTCCCAAGAGTTTGCAAAATTGAGTAGTTCATTATGTAGATTTTCCTTTGTGGCATTTTTATCAAATTTTAACAATTTTTCACTTAAATTTAGTAATGCCTCAGAGGAAATTTCGCCTTTTTTGATGTGATTAAAATTTTGGGGAGAAAGCAAACTTAAATCAGCGTACAATCGTCCATTGTTTTCAAATCTTGTCTGCATACTTTCTACTACACGATCTAGAATTACATTGTGAACTTCAAAAGCAAATTTCTGATTGACATCACGTAAAGGATCGTCCCGACTTGTTTCACCTGCCATTGTTTTTATGTATCTCACTCTTTTTTTGGGGAAACTGTCTTGTATCTCTTCATCAACTTCGCGAGACAGAAACTCATTGGAAGCCCAAGTAATAAAACTATGAGCTGCCGATTTTGCTCCTTCCATATCTCGTTGGATTTGTTTTATTTGTGTCAGTGTAGAACATACCATTTGATGACATTTTAAAAGATCCAATCCACTAGTCTGCAAATATTTTGACAGGGGTGTTGTTATACTGAATATTCTCAAAAAAATCTGAGCCAACATAATTGTTTCGTATTTTAAAAATGACTCCTTAAATGTTCTGGCTTTTGATCGTATGTCTGTATTAAATTTCTCATTTTCTTCAATTTCAATAAGAGCAACAATTAAATCTACGTACATGGCATGCTCATGATTCTTGAAAGTTCCAAAAATTCGTGATAATGCTGTATGTTTAGCCCACCACCTAGTTTCACCTATTAATTGCAGTTTTTTTAATTTTTGAGCACTAGACTCGCGCCATATGTTCATTCGTTGATACGATTCTTTAAAAAACACAGCTACTGAATTAATCAAAGTGAAAAACGAAGCAACGGAAACTGGAGATTTAGTTGCGTCTGATAAAACTAAGTTTAATATGTGACTATAGCATCAAATATGAACTTGCCCTGGCGAATTTTCACTGAGCCAAGCTGTAAACCCATTGTATTCTCCCCTCATATTAGCTGCACTATCTGTAGAATTTCCCATACAATTAGAGATATCTAAATTATTGTTAATTAGCACTTTCTTCAGTAATTCTACAAAACCTTGTCCAGAAGAATCTGTGCAACATTCTAGGGCTATTAACCTTTCTTTAATTTGATCATGAAGAACGTACCTCAAAATTATAGAGCACTGATCTTTCACAGAGATATCCTGAGTAGTATCTATTTGGACAGAAAACATACCGGCAGTTTGAACTTCTTTTGAAATGTACGTTTTGATACAAAAAGATATCGTTTGTATAATCAAGTTGACTGTATTGTTTGACAGTAAGGTTAATAAACTTCCTCGTCCAGGAGTTTTAGCTCCTCTTTGTTGTGCCTTTTCATGTGCTATTTTACTTAAATGGATTATTTTTGTTAGATGTTCCTTGAGCACAACGTCGTATTTACTTAGCAGCAATACTAAATCTAAGAAATTTCCATGATCTAATGTGGGGTCATCCAGTGTATAAGCAGCTTCGTGTTTACTTCCCCGAAAACTCAACCCACGTTTACCAATAAATTTAATAATTTCTATAATACGCTCAAGAACTAATCTCCTTTTTTTAACTTGTTCATCTCTAATTTTTTTCTGGTCAGAAAAGAGCAGGCTTTTTATATCTTTATGTTTCAACGTTAAAAAATAGGAATCTGCACAGTTTTTATGCTGTTTACTAGATTCATGTTCCGAAATTCTTTGATATATGTGTTTCCAATCATTCACACCAAGACAAAACGAATTTTTTTCTGTGGATTTTGAAAATGCCAAACATACAGTGCAGAAAAGTTTGGTCGAACTACAGTCGTAAGTTAGCCAAATACGACAAGATCCATTTTCTCGGTAAAATACTTTTTTTGCTACGAACGGCACTTCTACATCATTTGACGGTTGCAATGGATGCTTTTTGAAAAACATATCTAATTCACTTTCTTTGGGTGGTGCAAAATAGTTGAAAGTGTAATCGTCGGTTTCTTCAAATGCGGGAGTTGATTCTACTGGTTCCGTCACTACCACTGGTTTTGAAATTGACACTTCCAAGGGCACAAACACATTTTGATCCGTTTCAGTGCGATTGAAACTGCTAGGTGTCACACATTTTGATGTTGAAGGCTGATTTTCAGTTACCTCCAAATCTGATTCTTCCACTATGTGTTCTGTAATAGTAACACCTTTCTCGACACCTTTTCTTTCAACGTCTTTAAAGAATGAGTCAATTTTGGAACACTTTTCACCTTCTTTAATTAAAAGTTTCTTTTTTCTATCCCTTTCCCTTTCAGCACCACCTTTACGTTTTACATTTTTTTTATCCATTTTGAATTACGTATAAAACGGATCGGGCAGTCAATTGGTGTCACTACTGACTCACGACACGGACACGTTCAAACTACACTCCAGTTCAGCTGATTGTAACAACAAAATTTATATTTTGAAATTTGAGCAATATTATTTAAAAGTCTGGCGATAACAAAAAAAATCTATACTTATGTTGGTGCCGAAATGCACGTGCAGTATACAATTACTGAGAACTGCTGAATTCGTATATTTACTTGTCAGCAAAACCGAGACGATTTGAGGAACACATGAAACACTGTTTACAAAAGTCCCTTTAAGTGGACAGGCACTTCAAGTGAGTTTTCAATGTATAAATAATAATCATTTTATATTATGTTTGATGGGAACGTTTATTTTATTTTAATATAACAATTCGTCGAATTTGCTTTTACGGCAGGCCAGCAGGCCACTTTGGTGGCAGGCCACCGGGAAATCTCCCGGTATCCCGGTGGGCCAACACGCCCCTGCCATATAATATCGACAAATGAATTGATGGTTAGATTAGTTACAATAAATACTACTATGTTTGACGAACAGATTCAGTAAAAGACCTTGCGACATATAAGTGCTAAATTTGAATAGAATATTGCTATAGGTAACTTTATTTGAAACATTTTTAAATACTTTGGAGTCTTTAATTTGCAATGTCTAAAATTGGTTTTGCGCAATAAAAGTCGTCCCATTATTGTAATTTACGATACAAGTGCGTAAAGCAACTCTTTAGTCACGAGTGGGGCAGAGTTAAAACGCTAGTGAGGCAACGTTATATGCCCCGCGAGTGACTAAACACGCTTTAAGCGTGTGTATCGTGCAATATTTGATCTACGATAGAATCTAGAAAACACGATAAATATTAAAAAAATATTTATGTAAATTAAGATTAGTAGCAACCGGTCTTCATTTTGCGTAGTTAAAAATTTTAAAACGTTGCTGCTCACGACGTGGCTAATGAAATCGTTACGTTGCTACTGACGACGTAAACTAATGAAAACATGTTATTAAACAGTCATCTTACAAATTTAAAACTGCCAGCTAAAAGTTAATTTTACACACTGTCGTAGATAAATTGAATTTCTGAATCTGTTAGTTATACCTTTGATTGTAATATCCTTATAGATGGCTCAGGTAGATGTATACTCCTCCGCGGGTTGCCTACCTAAGTATTTGTGTTTAATTCGATTTATACACCCAAGACACAACTCACAAATTGTAAGTGGGAAGCTTTCCCACCGACTATACCGCGCTGGTGTGGTGGTAAGAGTGACAGACTCTTACAGCCGTATTCATAGTCGTTCGCCAGCGGCTCGCCGGCGAGTCGCCGGAGTTTCGTTATGAATAGTATGTTGGCGGCACTGTACGTCTACGTCAAATTCGAGGTTATCAGGTTAGATTTTGTGTCAATTTCTGTCAAAACTGACGGAAAACCTAACCTGATAACCTCGAATTTGACGTAGACGTACAGTGCCGCCAACATACTATTCATAACGAAACTCCGGCGACTCGCCGGCGAGCCGCTGGCGAACGACTATGAATACGGCTGTTAATCACAGCGATCAGTGGTCCTGGGTTCAAACCCCGGGATAGGCACGAGTGTCTAGTAAATCGAAAAAGATTCCAGCGGTAAATTCATTTTTATCAGTAGAGTTGTAAATATGTTGTACAAACTCAGTACTACCAGTTTCTGTACAAAAATTTCTCTCTGAATCGATGTTGACAGATTGTAATTAATCTTCTAATCTTAAGAAAACTAAACACTTGGTTGCAAACTACTTTTTCAAATATCTTAGATACACAACGTAGGAATACCATTCGGTAGTTTTCAATCATTTTGGGACCTTCTCTTTTATTTATTAGTAGTACGAGAGCTACCTTTAAACGCTCAGGAACAGTACCAGAAAGTACGGATTTATTTAAAATCTTTGCATATCACTAATTTCTTTTTAGTAATGACCTGGGGAAGATGTGAGGTATGTCTGTAAATAAGTAATCAATTGCTGTAGAACTAAACCAGCTTGACTTCCAAACTTCTAGTTGGAGTGCTTAAAAGGGATCTTAAATTATAACATTCTAATAAGTTGAAAAAACAATTTTTGTCAGTTGTGTTACATAACGAATTTACATTAAATCGCCAACTACCGGGTGGGCCACGAAACTTGTAGCCCGTACTTTTGCATTTTACGTTATATTACAAAAACCAATATAAATACATAAAGCAAATATTGTTTAGTTTGTTATGTACCAACCATGATCTGTTTTTAATGCATAAAAAAATATAATGTTCTACTCTGTTTTTATATGGGTTGCAGTAGAAAATCTTCAGGGGCTACAAGTTTCATGGCCCACCCGGTATAATTATACTATCGTATCTATCGTAGATAAGGTTTAACATCGAACTTTCGCAAGTGCTCTCAGCATGTCCTCATGTGCAAATTGTAAACGACCTGTCGCGAATGAGCCGCGTCTTTAATGCGACGGCTGCAAAAATGAACTGCACGTTACCTGCACAGGTCTTAGCGAAAATGATCGCATTACTAGAACTAAACTTCGTGGAGTAAAGATCGTTTGCAATCAATGTAGCACTAATATTGATAAACTGGGTGACTTCAGGGCTCTCTTCGAAGCATTTAAAACCGAATTACAGTCCAAGATTGATACTTTTGACGTAAAAATTGTGGAATTAAATGATAAACTTCTCGGAATTGGTGATTCGAAATCTACTGATTACGTAGAAAACGTTACCAACGAGGCAGTTGAACGTATAAAAAGATCGAGGAACATTGTCATACGTGGAGTTCCAGAAATTGCGGATAACGACGTAAGAAAGGCAAAGTACGATTCAGAAAAAATTGCCGAAGTATTAACTGCAGTAGGCTTAAGCGTCACTCCAGTATCTTTCCATTGCTTTGGTAAAAACCAGCAGAACAAGTATCGCGCTGTATCAAGGTCGTCCTACCTACAGAACATGACGCTAAAACGATGCTACGCAATAAGCGTAAGTTGCTAGCGGCAAATTCTACTAAACAGATATCAATCGTAGATAACAAAACTCCTAATCAACTCAAATACTTAACCAACCTAAGAAAACTACTGGACGAGAAAAAAAAAAGCGGGCAATGGTACGAACCTCACCATAAAATACATTCATGGCTCCCCGCAAATATATGATTTGAAGACATTTCAACAACAACCTCGATTCTAATGAAACATTTACTGACTGGTCCATTCCTTACACTAACCTAGGCTCGTTACCAGCTAAGCTAAACGATTTTATCTGTAGAATTAACCAATACAACCCTGACGTTGCCTTTGTTACAGAGACTTGGTTAAACCCCGCCATACCAGATTCTGTTGTTGACATTCCTGGTTTCAATATTTATCGTACCGATCGTATAAACCGTGTAGGGGGCGGCTCATGTGTATATATTTCAAGCACTATAACAAAAACTTATAAAATCACCCCTATTGACCTAACTGTTCCCGATATTGATATCACAACTCTAAAACTCTCCAGACATGATTTTTCCATCGTTTTTTGCTGCATTTATCGCCCTCCACGTACCGCTGTAGCGCAAGATTTACTTCTTATTGAGAAATTAACAGACTTATCCATATCTTACGATTATCTAGTGATAACCGGCGATTTGAACTTTGCGGACATTTCGTGGCCAATTTCTCACGTTCCTGTCAATTTTAATTCCACTACTTGTTTCATGAACTTTATGATAAATTCTAATTTAGACTAGTTGCTTCAAGAATTTACCAGATTCAGAGCAAATGACCAACCAGCCACTTTAGATCTCGTTTTAACAAACGATGAACAACTGTTAACACAGCCTGAAATTTGTGCTCCTGTTGGCATATCAGACCACGTGGTTATACTCTTCCACATACAGTGTTACGGTCTTAAACGGGTTTTACGACACCGCACCGGCTCATACAACAACTAAACGGCCTGCGCGGACGATATTCGACAACATCGGTACAAAGATTCACCTAGGCCGCTGCCCGTGCCACAACAAGATAAAGCCGGCTAAAGCATCAGTGGAGCAAGGGGGAGTTCTTCACGAAACCACCTAAGGGCAACGGCCAGAGGTGCGGTAAATAACGATAAAAGTAAATAGAGCGCCACCACGTCTGTCTCGAGGTATACACGTTCAACCGGACCTGAACGGTTAGACGGAACGAGTAGTACACAGGGTACTACTTCAGGAAGGTACTCGAGAAGCTGTAGAACTCGAATTACAATTTCTGGAAAATACTTGAATAACTATTTCGGGAGAACGGGAATTCGGCCTTACAATCCTTGCCGTCACCGCGGCAGGCGTCGCCAGACCTATCTGTGTCGCTCCAATGCTCAAGCTTCGTCGTACATCAATCGTTACATAAAAAACTTATCCTGAAAAAAGCATGCACAAATTCGCCACAATGATGAGGCCTTTGTGAGAATATTCGTCTATTGGTCTGACGTTAATCTTTAAATATATGTGATGGACAAGGTTAAGGCTAACTTAAATGTAGAACCCCCAGCTGGAGAAGCGCTATTAACCTCTAGCAAAACATTTACAGAATTTGCCGCATTCGTAAATCCAAAAGCAATCTCTAAGCTAGGCCACATGAACACGTATGAATGAACTGTCAAAGATTAGTTGCAAGGGCTGCGGCCAAACTGCAGTCATTTAGCAAGCACAGTATGTAAATTTAGTTCACATGCATAACAGCTGATCAGTTACAAGGACGGCGGCCCAAAATGCAATAAACTAGCAAGCACGATATGTAAATTTGGTTCTCATAAATGACAGCTGATTAGTTACAACGGCTGCGGCCGGAATGCAATAATTTAGCAAGCACAACAAATTAGCATGGGTTTAGGCCACATAAATGACAGCTAATACGTTCTGATGGCAGCGATTAAAGCACAGTAAAATTAGCAAACATAGAATATAAGTTCAGCTTACATAAATAACAGCTAATACATACGTTATAAATTGGTTACACAGATACCTGTATCTAGACGATCCTCGAGCGTGGGCGAGAAGTTACCTAGCGGCATGCCTGCAGATGGGACGCAAGAGCGAAAGCGTGGGAGGCACGTGAGAATGCTGGCGGAATCCGCCTTGAAGGGGCGTCAACTGGAATGCGTCCCTCTCATGAGACAAGACGACGGTGAGGCCTAGGGATCCAAAAGTCCTGCAGGTTTGATCCCCGTTTTATCGGGATTGATGAGTCAACCACGACCCTACATCAATAAAGCAGAACTCGGCCATCGATATGCACAGGCACCCTCGTACCAACGTTACACAGCAAGACACACCACACGCTCCTTGTGTCTCAACGAACGACCCTCTCGAGACTGCCGGAAGGCAAAGACAGTTTTAATGTTCACACAAACACCTTGCTGTAACAGCACAAACGGAAAGGCCGACGTCCCCGTGACAAGCGCGGAAGCGTCGCACGAAGTCTCACTATTCGACTTGTTAGCTCGACGGCTTGGGGCTGAATCCCTGAATCTCGACCGTTAGAAAAACTCGCGCCAAAAGCGCCCCCAATCTGACTCTACAACCAATCGGGAGGTGGAATCGTTCACCGGATAAAACAAAATAATGTCGGTGTGACAAGGAAGACGAGGCCCTCTCATTTGCTCCAACAGGCATTCTTAACACGCCTGAAACCAGCGTTGCGGAACTAAAGCCACGTGCAAACTACAGCGTGTTCGAATTTATTACTGCTAACATAAGCGATGAAAAATTGAGTAGCTAAAGACGGGTTAAAGGTACAACAAGGCTGTTCTGAAGGCTCTATACTGCTGTAAGCTGTCAAATTGGTAAATTAAATTGCTAAAGAGTGCAAAATGGCTTAACAACAGTTTGCATCACATAGCCATAGAATGAATCCTAACCGTCTTAGCTATACTGTAACCAACTTTAACAGAGTTGGGAATGAACTATTATCCTATAATTGGGAAGATCCTAACTCGATGTGGGAAAAATTTTACGATATCGTTCGCAAGTCAATTGACTCAAACAGTAAAACGAAAATCGTTTTCAAAAACCATTGAAAACCCTGGATTGATGATGAGATTATGTCTTTGATCAAATACAAATCCAGTCTATGGAAAAAATTTAAACGCACCAATAATATAAATGATTACATCACACATCGTCGTTTTTCGAACCACGTTAGTTCTGCCATTAAAGCTGCCAAACGCACCTACGAAGAAAGAATTGCTAATAGTAATAACTATAAACAATTTTATAAATACGTAAGAACATGTATGAAATCTAAGGTGTCAGTGCCACTTTTAAAAAAGGATAATGGCCAAATGTGTTCTAACAATGAAGAGACAGCAGACATTTTGGCTGAAATCTTTTCACAAGTATTTACTCGTGAGCCAAATGGAAACATCCCCGCAGTCCTTTCAAACTGGGTGAACTCTACCCTTGATGTCATTGACTTTTCATCCGAAATTGTTGAAAATCAGTTGCAAAAATTAAAACTTAATTCTGCACCAGGGCTTGATGGATTGTCTACCTATTTTCTTAAAAAATGTTCCGCTGCAGTATGCACTCCACTTTCTTTAATTCTCCAGTCCTCTTTCGAAAATCATTGCCTGCCCTCAGTATGGAAATCAGCGTCAGTAACAGCTATATTTAAAAAGGGTGACAAACTGAACCCAAATAACTATAGACCTATAAGCCTGGTACCAATTGTGTGCAAGGTTATGGAATCTATAATCGTTGAAAAGTTGTCTGCCTCTCTCCTAAAGGAGAATGTTATTCCCAACGAACAACACGGTTTCCTATGTAGCCGATCTACAGTCACCAATCTTCTACAATGCGTTAATGATTGGTCTTTGGGTCTGGATAATAAGCAACCGACAGATGTAATTTAGTTAGACTTTGCCAAAGCCTTTGACAAGGTACCCAGAAGGCGGCTAATGCATAAACTGAATCATGTTGGAATACGTGGCAATCTTTGGATTCAAGATTTTCTGACCGACAGAACTTTCACCGTCCGAGTAGGTAACTCGTTTTCCACTCCTAAAAATTTCCTTAGTGGCGTCCCACAAGGATCCGTTTTGGGTCCAGTGTTATTTTTGGTATATATCTCAGACTTACCACTGCAAATCTCTTCAAACAAGTTATTTTTCGCCGATGACACAAAAATATACTCAAATCCTTTTACGCATCACCTCCAGCTCCAGAATGACCTGTGCGGTGCTTCATATCGGCATATAGCATCAACAGCATCGAGCTTAGAAATGTCGATTCGTACGTTGACCTTGGTGTTCAAATAAATAAGAACCTTACGTGGTCCGGTTATGTTATAGAGGCATGTGTAAAAGATGTGGCCATAATTTAATTGGAACTTAGCACCTTTTATGTTTGTTTCTAAAACCAGTTTAGTTTTATTTGACAGGAGTTGGAGTTTATTTCGTTGTTAAGAGATAGGGTGAGAAGGCCAGGCTTTGCCAACTCTTTACGAATATTTGTAGCCTATATTCATCCCCATCAATGAATACACATTAGTGGTTAAATGTATATTAAATTCTAATACATATCACAGAGCTTTTATACAGTAAATGTATGCCATATTTACGCCCTACTATTAATAATTACAATCATATATGTGTAACCTAACGTAATATTAAACGCTAAGTTTGTTATTCTGACCCACTAGTTGCAGAATTGCTGCGTTGTGCCTTTGATATACGATATAATACACAATTAAAACCTGCAACGTCTGTTTTGAAACATAAGGAACTGGCACTTGTTGCGTGTGTCGTTTACATTTAGTTGTTATCGCGACACAGAAATTTGACCCATATCTCATCTGGCGCAAGTTATGCAGTTTTTGTAGGCTAATTGTGTGAACTTCTGCATTTACTTTATTTCACATTATTCACTAAAATCCATGTTCAAAAATAGTTTGAACATTCTGGCCGGGTCACTTGCTGACAGCCGGGGTTGGTGTGGTTTAGACGTCTGTTGCAGGGGCTGCTTCATGGACGTTTCCCTTGGCGTGAGGTGTTGCGTATAAGGGTTCCAAACTGAAGTCGTCTTGGCCGGCGCTAGGTTTTTGCTTCTGTTGTCCCTTGATCCGGCAGTTGTGTTTCCATCTCTGACGTTCGGTCCACGGTCGTAACTGGCGGGCGTCGCTTCCGACGTTGGGTGCAGCGGTTTGAGCTCGAGTTCGTCCTTGCGGGTGTCGGGTTTCTGCTGGCGTTGCTTGACCTTGCATGCGGTTCTCCATAAAATTGCTTATTTCGCACCATAAGCAAATGCCGAGGAGTGTAGTTATGTTGCTGACGGACCCTGCTGTAATTAATAGGTGTCCCCAGCTTGTATTGGGTAGGTCGTGGACATCTTGTTGCCATCGAAATGGTATCACGCCCCCGTGGTGTGATGCTTCTCGGATTGATTGCTCGGCTGACCTCGGGATACTTGTCCTTGTACTTCCTCCATTGTGGACGGATGTCAGCCTGCTTCCGTTGTAGTCTTGACCCTGTATGCATCGTCTGGTTCGGACTTCTCCCAGTGGATGCTTTGGATGCGGGACTGTTGACTACCCTTGGTTTGGTCGTTTTGCTGTCTTCCTTTATGACAGCTGGGTGAGGAATGTAACGTCCTCTCCTAGGACCACCACTTTGGCCCTTCTTCTTTATGTGTCCTGGTAAAGGATACTTCTTCATGAAGTTGTTGTGTCTGGACTCCAAGTACTTGTCAGGGTTGAATCCTTTCCCCAACTGCAGGTTCCTGGCGACTGCCCTCCGTGGTTCTGCTACTCGACTTGGATCCTTTGTGAACGGTATGTTCACCACACATGTCCCATCTTGCGTCCTCCGATGGGTTGCTTCCAATTGTCCAATTGTCCACTTCACGTCCCTCCTGTGAGATAGATTTCTCCATCAGGAGCTCTTCCGCCTCCCAAAAATTGTTGAGGTGGTGCTCTTCTTTGACGTTAGACATCATGCTGACCACTCTCCTATTGGGTTGTTCTGCTGCTTCTCCTGCCCCAGATACGATCCATCCAAATTCCGTCTTTTGTGCCATCATCCCTTGCTCCGTCTTCTTAACTCCTTCTAGGAGTATATCCTTGTATAGGTCTGCTCCTATCAGGATATCTACTGGACCTGGCATGTCGTAGGTAGGATCGGCTAGCAGGCAATGTTCCCATGCGTCCTTTTCCTTCTCAATTATTTTATTTCTTGGCAATGTTCCTGTTAAATTTGCCAATATAAGCAATTTCCCAAAAATTCGGAAATTACTGGAGAATCGTGGTTTCATTTCCACTTCAATTTCTTCTCTGGATTTTCCAGTTTTGCTTTTTCCTAGCCCTGATATGTCAGCTTGGATTCTTACTCTCGGTATTGCCAACAATTGAGCTGCTTCTTCGGTTATAAATGATGCCTGTGACCCTGGATCGACCAATGCTCTCAACAATTCATAATAACCTCCAGCTGTTTTTATTTTCAAAAATGCCGTTGCTAGCAGAACTTCCTTCTGTTTGGGAAGCTTGACCTTTCTGCTAACTAGGCTGCTTACTTCCTCCACGCTTTGTCCGGTGGTGGTGGCGGCCACTTGGGATTTCCTATTTGGCTCCTGTCGTGGTTTTCTTACCGGAGTTTTACTGGCGCTTGTTTGGTAACTTCTTACCGGCCACGGTTTTCTTGATGACTCCGATTTTATTGGCTTTGCGACTTCCAGCTTCCTTTTGGACTCTTGAATTGCCTCAAGTGATTGGAACGTTTTTTCCAAAAACTCCAACATATCTGCTAGATCCTGGATTTCTCGAGGATTAGTCCGCGACTGTTCATATAACTTTTTTGTTTCCTTGTCCAGCTTCTTGACCAGCAGATGTGCTATTATTGGTCCCCATGTATCTATATTTACGCCCATGTTGGACATGGCACGTAAACTTTCCATTGCATGCAGCTGTTTCAGACTAGCTGCTGATTCATAGTTTAAATTGGGCAGCTCTAATATGTTGTCTAAACATTTGGAAAACAAAATTCTTTTGTTATTATACCTGCTTTTTAGTAGGTCCCATGCGGTATCATAGTTAGCGTCCGATGCGTCGAGATGTTTTATTAATTTACTTGCCTTGCCTCTGAGGTAGGTTTTGAGGTACTGCATCTTCTCTGCATTGCCTAATGCGGCATTGTTGTGGATAAGTCGCCCAAAAATGTCGTGGAACGTGGTCCAATTTTCATCATTTCCTTCGAACATCGGCATCGTGATTTTGGGCAATGGGATGGCCAGTTCTTCTCGTGCTCGTGGTTGTTCACTTCTCGGGATATTACTTATTTTGTTAAATATTTGAGCTATTACCTGGTTATAACGCTCTCGCATCTGATTGTAAACACCATCCGTGAAGTAATCCTCCGCAAATTCTTGCTCACATCCTAGGATTTCCTTATGCATTCTCGTAACATTCTCCCACTGGTCGGAAATCTTGTTGGTTTTATATTCATAGAACATTTTTGTCTGGACTTGTTCCAATGCAAATATTGCATCGTCAAGTACCTCGCTAAATAACTGCATTTCAATTTCTTGCTTCTTGAGTCTGCCTACTTGTTCGATGGGGTTTTCCTTTTTCTCGGTTTCTAAGCCGTTACTCTCCTCACTAGTTGGATTTAGCTTCTCCTGCCATTCGTGTATGTAATCTGTAGTTATTTGAAATCTTTCTTTCACCTGGCTGTAGAAATCCTTTTTTATGTATTCATGATCCGCTGGAAGTCGCTTCCGTAGTTCCATGTCACCGCTCTCGAATGCCTTCCACAATTCTTCTAATTCATCCTCTTTCTTGGCTAGGTACATCTGATTCTTTCTGCTTCCGGAATCCTTCTTCATATTTGTGAACAGTTGGCATATTTTGTCCGCCAGCTGCTTCTGCTCCTTTATAATTGACTCCATGTCGATGCGGCTTTTTTATTGACTTTGGTACTAAAACTGGCTTAATAAGTAGTATCTTACCACTTTACGTATTTTCCAAGTTCTTAGCGGATCGATTGCCGTTGAAGATTCTTCTCGCTGCACGGCGGAAGCCCTTGGAAGTTATTAGCAGGACTTATGCTGCTATCACTAATTCTCGCCTTTTCCTGTGGCGGAATTCCTATTGATTGAGTCGTAGGACGTTTTCTTCTTGGCGACGGCTCAATTTGAACTTCTCCCTAATCTTTACACAGAAGAGTACATACCAATCTTGTTGCGAGTCCTCCAAATTTTCCTACGGATATGGCAGATCCGGTCCAGTGCTACTTGCCCAGAGCTTCGAATCTGTTCCGCGTGTCCAGGACTCTTGATTGTTGCACTAACTTCTTTCAACCTCCAATTGGTTGGCTTGAGGATTTTTACCCAAAAAATCCAGTTTCCTCTTGTCCGGGGAGTAGTTGGCTTGTAGGACCAATGTCTTCTCCAAATTCCGGCTTCTTCGTGATCGGGGAGTTGTTGGCTCGAAGGACCAATGTAAAAGATGTGGCCATAATTTAACTGGAACTTAGCACCTTTTATGTTTGTTTCTAAAACCAGTTTAGTTTTATTTGACAGGAGTTGAGTTTATTTCGTTGTTAAGAGATAGGGTGAGAAGGCCAGGCTTTGCCAACTCTTTACGAATATTTGTAGCCTATATTCATCCCCATCAATGAATACACATTAGTGGTTAAATGTATATTAAATTCTAATACATATCACAGAGCTTTTATACAGTAAATGTATGCCATATTTACGCCCTACTATTAATAATTACAATCATATGTGTGTAACCTAACGTAATATTAAACGCTAAGTTTGTTATTCTGACCCACTAGTTGCAGAATTGCTGCGTTGTGCCTTTGATATACGATATAATACACAATTAAAACCTGCAACGTCTGTTTTGAAACATAAGGAACTGGCACTTGTTGCGTGTGTCGTTTACATTTAGTTGTTATCGCGACACAGAAACTTGACCCATATCTCATCTGGCGCAAGTTATGCAGTTTTTGTAGGCTAATTGCGTGAACTTCTGCATTTACTTTATTTCACATTATTCACTAAAATCCATGTTCAAAAATAGTTTGAACAGGCATGTAAGCGTGCTAACAAAAGCCTTTTTCTGCTAAAGGAGTGTTTTACTTGCGTGTCGTATCCGGTTTTTATTAAACTGTACAAAAATTTTGTGAGACCCCATCTTGAATCCGTGGGTGCGGTCTGGTGTCCTGATTGGGTTGCGGATCAAAACCATCTCGAGAGGGTACAGAGGTACGCTACTCGCATCCCTTTTGGAAGGGTAAGACCATCCTACGAAGAGAGACTATCTATGGCGAATCTTCCTTAATTTTCCGACCGAAGACTGCGTGGTGATCTAATAGTCACGTACAAAATTATTCGCAATCTGTTCTCAATTGACCTTTCGCATTTGTATATTTTGAACATAGACGATCGTCTGCGTGGTCATGAGTTTAAATTACGAAAGGAAAATTTCAAAACCAGGACAAGACAACATTTTCTGTCTAACAGGATTTTCGACCCTTGGAACAACTTGCCAGCCGATGTAGTGTGTGCACAATCAATTAATACTTTCAAAAACAAGTACGACAATCTCTAATATATTATGTCAATTGATGTTTGTTTAAATTGTATTGTATTATTTTGTTTTTATTTTCTTTTTTATATCATTGCTGCCAATTGTAGTAATTTGTTTCTTTGGGCATTATATGACGTTTGTCTTCAGCCCTTATCTGAATATAATAAATAAATAAAAAAATCCGTTTTGAACATAGGAAATGAATGAGTGCTACAAGGAAGACATAAACAAAATGAGTAGTAGGACAAAGATAGAATGTAATCATGGCTAAGTAAATTTTTAAACTACAATTAAGTCAATGAAACAAACACTTGTGTCAAATACTTTGTCTGTCATTAAGAGTATAAAGTGAGGTTTAAATATACTATTGTTTACTATTCACATAATTATTTACACCTCACTTTATGCTCTTAATGACAGATAAAATATTTGACAGATGTGTTTGTTTGTTTCATTGATTTAATTTTAGTTTAAAAATTTACCTAGCCACGATTACATTCCATCTTTGTCCTGCTACTCATTTTGTTTATGTCTTCCTTGTTGCACTCATTCATTTCCTATGTTCAAAGCGGATTTCGAGCAATCTGTATAGTGATAATACAAGTTTTTTCAAACTCTATGGCGCTACACTCAAAAATAAGCTCCGAAGACAATCTAGCAATACATCTAATTGGTTTATATTTATTTATAATACAATTGTTTACAAAAATTCCAGTCCCACCATGAACATGATTATGACTACATAAATGCGTGGTGTATTTATAATTATTAAAAACCACCTTACTGATTTCGTCATCACGACAACAATGTTCAATGAAGCACAAGAAATGAGAATTATGTTTTTGCAGGAGAATATCAATTATGTTCGTTTTATTTTTAATAAAATGAATTATTTTAAAGCGAGTACTGGTATGAATACCTTTAGTACCTGAATTGTTGCCGCACACCACCTGTATTCCTATTCGTATTTCCAGTAGGTATTTCCTCAAGCATTTTGATATGGTTTTTGGTTACGAAATCGCTGAACAAGAACATTCTGTGGCCAAAAGTTTTCATCAAACAATATGTTCTCACGCTATGGCCATTACATTGCGAGAGACCATCTACGAGATCTTATATGCCAGACAACAAAATTATGTCTTGCCGTTGTTTTGTATTCAAACTAGGAAACTGTAAAACATTATTCTAGTGTATATATGCAGATTGGTGGCAGCAAATGTGAACAAGGTAATCAAATGTGCTAGAGTAAAGTTTATGGGCTTTGTTTGAAGCGTCATCTGCGTTGATTGTTTATAACAAGTCTGTGCATTCCACGGCCTCCTAGATTAATGCGAGACTGACGTCTCTACGTGGCCCGCCACATTTGTATAATTTTTGTGATTCTGAGGCCAACGTACTTTGGCGCCATCTGTTGGGTTTTTGATAAATTATCTGTGACGGGGGCACGTAGTAGTAGTAGTATTATATGTGGCACGACCTCCTGGTTTATTATTAATCCAGGCGGCCGTGGACGTATACCTTTAAATTAAAAAAAGAAAAACTTGTAATCCTATAACATAAAATCGTTGCTCTCTTTTTTTCTTTGTTTCTTTCTATCTTTCTATGTTTTTTCGCTATTTCCTCCGAAGATACTGGACCGATTAAGTTGTATGATGGCTTAAAAGTTTGCTAATTTTTAGACTTAGATCGTAGGCCGGTTTTTATTTTCAAAAAAAGTACGAAAAAGTTTTAATTTAATTAAATCATCTAAGCAGCGGAGCAAAGTGCCTGTCGCCGTGGGCTACGGTATGACAGCTGCTGTCGCCGTGTGCTATTAGCTCGGGCGAATACCCATGTTCATATATCATCATAGCGGCGCGTTATTCAAACAACCCAGGTTGGTCCTGGGGTAGAGTTCCCGCCTGCCACGCGGGCGGCCAGGGTTCGATTCCCGGCCGATGCATCCTTTTTTTAAATTTATATTAATAAATCTTTCTTAAATTAGCGAACCGAAGCGTAGTTCGGGTGACTCACTAGTACATAAATACGCAGCCAGGCGCAACGAACTGTAGCGTCTCTACAAACTATAAAAAATCCCTTAAACTAAAAATGCGGCGAGTCGCATAGAGACGTTAGTCTCGCATTAATCCAGGAGACCGTGGTCCATTCCATCTAAATTTACAACTATAGGCGCTGCCATCGCGTGTCAATGGAATCTAACATTTCAGGTTTAACACTGAGATTTCTAAGTTGTCAATCGATGTCATTGTCAAATGTTTGGTTATATATAATATATTTGAATATAACATAAATAGTAAGTTTATAATAACTTTGCAGGTATTTTGTATACACAAAACAAACGTTAGTAACTTCCTACTCAGGAATGCAAATTAGTAAAATGTTTCTATCGGTTCGTCCTTTGCAATAACTGTTTGGCAGAGTGTAAACTTCCGACGTCAGCTGTGAATGTTTTGGCTGAACCACAACCCATTCGAGCTCAAATTCGAGGGAAAGAGCTCTGAAATGGGATATCAACAACTGGAGAGAACGGGAGACACTTCTGAATGAGCTGTAACGGCAAGCGGTCGTGGTAGGCATGTATTTGTATTATTATTTTTTAATATGTGTATTTTAGCCGCTCAGCATTATAATGCTATACATGCTAGGTATGACATTTCAAGTAATTAAATAACATTTACATGACATTAAGAGGCTATTACTCTAAACTTCTAAAGTTTAATTATTAATATTTTCAAGACAGACTTTTGTAACAATTTACGAGTTAACTACTGTCGATGTCTTCATCTGATAAAATTATATCCTGTGGCACCCGTCTTTTGAGACGTCTTACAGGTGGAGGAGTGTTTAAATGATGAGTTAGGGCACTGGGACAATCATTTATCTTCGCAAAGAATAATTCGGCACTTGATCGTATAAAGTCTTTGACATGGGCGATTTGTAGTTCTTTGTGGAGTTGGTTATTTCTTACGAACCTGCTAGCGTTGCAAATAATGCGTAGAACTTTGTTCTGCATAACTCGAACTTTATTTAAGTGTACGTTGGTGGCTGTTCCCCAGACTGTTGAGCCATACATGATGATGGGGCGTATAAGAGATTTATAGAGAAGTATGGAGCACTTGATTTTTAAAGATGATTTGCGGTTGATAAGTGGATAGAGTTGGATAAGTCTTGTGTAGCATTCGTTGAGTTTCTTGTTTATATGATAACCCCATGTCAGCTTCCTATCGAGATGAAGGCCTAGATATTTGACTGCATTGTCCTTTGAGTTCCAAGGTATTGGAGTTGCGTTTACTTGTAGCATTGGAGGATCTGCAGGTCGCCTTAATGTGAATATTTTTGCCTGGCACTTGGATGTGTTAAGTTTGATTTTCCATTTGTGGCACCATTCTTGGTATATATCGACTGCAATTTGGAGGTTATTGGCTGCTTCAAGAATATCGGCATTTTGTGATATAAGTGCGGTATCATCCGCGTACATGGCCAGGTTAACGTTGTTGAATTGAGGTATGTCGTGAGTATATATGTTATATAACGTAGGTCCTAAGATGGATCCTTGTGGGACACCAGCACATATGTTGTTTTATTTGTATTAAATACTATATGAAATAAAGAGTTTATCTGTATCATTTGTGCATTATTAACGAAGAATATTTTACAAAGCAGCGGTGAGATTCACCTTCGTGTCTTCCGCTCGTATTTTGCGTCACTAAGTGCCAAAAACTAATTATTGTTAGCTTTGTGTAGTGACTGTAGTCAACTATAGTATGATCAAAAATTATTTTCATCTAGTATGGCTACGGAATAGTTCCTAATTTATGAATTTAACTATAAGTCACTTAAAAATCAAATGTCAAGTTCATAAATTAGAAAATATTCCATTGTCATACTAGATGAAAATGATTTTTGATCATACCAACGTACAGTCGTGTTCAAAAATCTGTTGTACACAGACAGTTATAAGTTTATTGGTAGTTGTGTTTTTACTCAATAAAGGCTCACAGTATCGTTAACTTTGTGTAGTGCCGCAAGGCGGGGCACAGGTTACCCGATATTTAGGTAACAATAAATGAAAAGTATCGTTAACTAGGTAGACCTGGATGTATACCTTCAAAATATCTGTATATACAAATCTTTTTAGAACTTTGTGTAATGAATTCATATTCACAAAGCACAAATGCTGTACAACACTTTAATGAACACTACTGTACTTACATCAAACAAGTAAAGACACTCATTCCAAATGATGAAACCTGTCTAGAGTGTCTGGAACAGTAACTCGGGGGGTATTTCTAAGCTTGACTGTCAGATGGCAGCACAAAATTCTACCAATCAGAGCCAGTTACTAGCTCTACTACCAATAATATGCGATAAAGTAGTGGCGCCATCTGTTAATACCATCCGAAAGTAAACCCCACCCCCCTCAGGAACCGTTCAAGGTCATCCAAATCGGTATTTTGACATCAAAGGAACCGACAGTAAATGTCTCTACTTGTTTGATTTATGTACGCTGATCATACTATAGAAACTAACAATAGCAAGAAGCATGTATGTATGTACCTGACTGTATCGATTGCATAATTCGATTGTAAGGGACACAGACATAACTTTCAACAACCAAGCGCTAGCCGAAAGTTTCAAAGTTCTGTTTAGGTGACGCGGGTGAGTGCATCCCTGCATTTACGCCGGGTAAACCAAACCTCACCTCTACCAAGTAGATAGCTAAAATTGAACAATTAGCGGAAGTAAACGGCTGGGACGAACCAACAATGGTTTTTCACATGCAGAGCCAGTGGTTTAGCTCGCAAGTGGTATGACAACTTGCCGTCGTATTAAATGACGTAGAAGCAATGGAGATCCTTGCTACTGAAATCATTCCCTGATCACCAGGACTACGCAACGGCTTTAAGAAACCTCCTCGACAGGTACAAGTTACTAACGAAACCTGAAAGCAACATTATTTTGATTAATGATTAATGTCTGTAACATTACAGGAGAAACGGCAGTGGCTTGCGTCATAGACGGAATTAAAGATGAAAGTATTCAAGGAAGTGCATGGGCGGGTAGATGTCAGACCATTTTAGAACAAAGCATTTCCAGTCCAAATTTTACAAAGATCATTCGGCAAGTGTGCATAAGAAGTACAAGCCGATGCAGCCAGGAATAAACAAATCTAACCAACGGTAGAATGCTCGAACTGCAAACGAATGGGACACCTTGGAAAAGACTGCACACGAAAGCGTCTCACTCATCATCTAGTACAGCATTGGAACGACACCACAAACCAATGCTACGGGTGAACGGAAATCCTACATACTCGTATGTGGATTCTGGACGTGGTACCATTCTAATTACAGAAGATCTAGCCAAATTGTGGGGTTAAAGGTACAACCTTGCCTGCTAAGGATATGTGGGTATGGTGGCGTAGCTGTGAATGTCGTCGAACAAGCCGAAATCTTGTTAAAAGTAGATCAATCAGAAAGCAAAGTGGAAGCACTTATTGTTCTTGATGCGGTTCAGCATGTATCAGTCATGGTTGGACAGTCCTTCCTGAATCAACCAGTAGTTCTGATGTTGGTTTCTGATAAAAAGGTTCGTATATTGTCTGCCAGCAATAACCTGACGCAAGCTTTGCACGGACCACCCAAGATAATACCATTATAGGCGAAAAAAGGTACCAAGTGACGTCACGTGGTGTTATGAATGACGATTTCTATGTGCAAGCTGGTTTACGTTTACAACCGGGAAGAGGGCATTACATAAACAACTGCGTAATTAACTCAAACGTCTCGCAGCAGACGCTACACTGATAAAATCCTAGTTAGATGTGTAGTCTGTTTCGAAGATAAGATCATTAAACCAGATATAATAATTGTATCTACTGCTATAACAAGTGACACTTTGACAGAAAAAGACATGACCTACAACGATTATACCACTACCTCTAACATCAACCAATGAAAAACGGCAAAGTGCATAGTTACATTTGTACTAGCTTTTGATAATGTACATTGCAACTGTGATAATGACATACCTTCCTGACTAATAAGTGATAGTAGCATGCCTTCACAAACATCGCGTTATATGTCAGTACAAATGTCATAACAACAACATTAACTGCACTTATAATATTTATAAATAAACTGTTCGGAACGTTGTTTATTGACGCGTGATATAATCTAGCTTCTAGCCGAATGCAACTCGTGTTTTCTTGATTATCAAATCATTTCTATTTACACTCGATATATTATCTATATATCTCGAGTAAACAGAAATGATTATTTGATAATCAAGAACCCGCTAGTTGCATTATACCGGGTGTTGACTTGCGCGACGCACCATAGGGATTTGCATAGTAAATTCTTTATATTCAATTATTTGCTCCCCTAATTATTTTAGAGCTAAATTGTAAATATATTTTTTGTAGAGACAAAATACTGCACCCATTCATACTGTTGGTAACAATTTTTTATTTTCCGGAACCGAAGAAATGTAAAAAATCAAACTAGCAATTATTGAAACAAGCCAATGCCAACGCAAGTGCGTGCGGTGCGACAATATGTGTTGTTTGTTTGTTTATCGTTGATGTTTGACGTTTATAATAATTCATTATTAATTATGTTCTGCTTAAGGTCTCTAAGGTACCTAGACCTTGTCCATAATAAAAATGGTTCGTCAAGTAAGCTCCATGTTTTATTGTAAAATACCCGTATCGGCAAATTGCAAACAGTACAACCATTAATAGACTGATACATTTAAGTTTAAAGCTACAGGCACGTCATTAAATAATTGTATGTGCAATAATGAGGTTCAGAATTTACACCAAAATGAGAAAAACGACAATGTTTTGACGAGAGTGACTGGATGATCGCCCCGCACGCACTTGCATTGGCATTGGCTTGTTTCAATAATTCCATGGCATCACTAATTTTTGCAAAAATGCTAGTTTGATTTTTTGCATTCCTTCAGTTCCGGAAAATGAAAAATTGCTACTAACAGTATGAATGAATGCAGTATTTTTTCTCTACAAAAAATATATTTACACTTTACCTCTAAAATAATTAGGGAAGCAAATAATTGAACATAAAGAATTTACTATGGAAATTCCTATGGTGCGTCGCGCAAGTCAGCACCTGGTATATGATAACCTAACTCCCGAACAAACCAAACAATTAATTAACTTAGTAAACGAATTTCGCTGTTGATTTGAGCAGTACTGAAGAGCTAGGAAAACTGATGTGCTTAAAATGCCTTTCAACCTAACTGGCGAAACGCCAGTCGTTTATAGACCTTATCGTTTAGCCTACATTAAACGAAAGATTGTCCAGCACATAGTTGATGATTTATTAGATAATAACATTATGCGCGAGTCTTCTTCTTCTTCCTCCTCTTATTATAGGCAAGTGGCCTGTTTTAACCACAAAGTGGTTGTGTGAGATCTATTTACCTTTAGACAGGGTAGGTGGCTAGCCTTTCCCGTTGAAAGTGAAGAAGAGTTCCCTTGTTTAGTGGTTAACGACTACTACGCGAGTCTGAGTCATTGTATTCCAATCCCATTCTTGTTAAAAAGAAAAATGGTGAGCAAAGGATGTGTGTAGACCACAGAGCCCTAAATTCTAAAACTATCAAGGGTAGGTGCCCCCTTCCACGCGTAGACAAATTTTTGAATAAATTAAGTGGATGCCGCTTTTTCACAAGTGTTTAAACTTGGTTTAAACACACATAAATTTTAATAACAAAATTTACGAAGCCAGTCAGAAGTTCGAAATGTAATTCTGATTTCATAAACAAACAGTTTTAACCTCCAGTTTTACTTCATAATTTCGCAAGTTTATACGTAATTTATATCTGTTTTAATCTTGAATTAAAACAGGCAAAATTCAGTTCCCATTTACGAAACCTTAAACGAATATTGTTTCGCCAACATTAAGTGAAAATGCAACTCGGCGACCTAGAAAAGCCAAGTTCAACGCTCAGCCTGCAAACCGATGCGGAAATATAAAAGCTTATCATGCTGAGTTGCGGTCTTTGCGGACCTTTAAACGCGTTCTATTACACTATTATGAACTTTGATATTGTTACTGCGTTAAGCATTTTTAGTTTTATATAAATACTAGTCTATTTTCATAATAAAAATCAATCTGCATTTAATGTTTGATTCATTCACTACCCTTTCTAAGCCATAATATTCACGGGGCATGAGGCTGTGCTCCGAGGGTCAGTGTCTCTACTGCCGTCCGTTTCAAGTACCATTGACTACATTGGTTTAAAACGTAAACACAGTCTTGTTTACGTGCTTGACGGATAGAATCAGCGCAAAGTAACGGAGTCCTGATACAGCCTCTCAGGCATCTCTGTTCATGGTCCTTCGAGCCGGATCTGTCTCCAACTAACGAAAAAACACATCCCGAGAAGAAGACAACATCTGCCAACCACCCAGTTCCCAGAAAATGGCCAACAACATGGAGGAATTCAACAACTTAGCTATCGCCCAAGAAGAGCTCGCGCAGAAGATAAAGCAAATATTATCCAACAGCAAAAAGGACCCTGCCAGCCGAAAAAATGAAGCCTACATCGCCAGTCGCAACAAAACGCTGGACGAACTTTGGAACACTGCAACTAAAAATCACGCAGAAATGGGGCAGCTAAGTATTCCAACTCATAATTATTTTAAAACAGGGTATTACGACCAAATTAAAGCCATATACGGCGAAGCAAAAAGTTACTTGCAGAGCTGTTCAAAAGCAACGGAAATTTCCAACCCCTCCGCAAGCAGAACACAAGAGGAAATGGTGGCTAACCCCGAGCAAAAGGTTCGTATCCGAAAACTGCAGATTCGGATCCAGAATTTTAAGCAAGCGATGGACGACGCCGAGCTAACACAAGAATTAGGGAGGCCCGCCATCACGACAAGGGAATTAAGAGAAAAATGGGATCGTGTGGTCGAGATGGACGAAGAAGTTATGTCAAACGACATGGCTTCAGAACAAATGCACTTCAGTCCTGAATATACTATGTTGGAAGACAGGTACAGAAATTTAATTATTTTATTGCAAGCGCCAACAAGGAACGAGCAAGCAGCAGCCATCTCGCTTCCTCAAGTCAAAATCCCCATATACGAGGGAAATTATGAGGAATGGGCCACTTTCAAGGACCTGTTCACCAAATTAGTAGATGACAACCAGAAAATGGACGATGTCATCAAGATGCAATATTTAAAGACGCATCTTAAGGGAGAGCCAAGCCGACTGATCCAGCATCTAGCTGTTACCCAAGCAAACTACAACACCGCCTGGAATCTGCTGCAACAAAGGTATCAAAATAATCGCCTTATTTTAACTAAATTGCTAGATACCATATTCGATCTGCCGGTCCTCTCCAAAGCGTCAGCCCAAGGGTTAAAACGATTGCACGACTCCATCAAGGAATGTGTGGAGGCAATCAAAAATTTAGGCATCTCCACGGACAGTTGGGGTCCGTGGATTAACAGAGCTATCGCTCGAAAATGGGATCCTGAAACCAACAAATTATATGAACAGTCGCTTCAATGTCCAAATGAAGTCCAGGATCACCAAAATTTAATGGCTTTCCTGCAAGTGCGGTTCCAATCCCTAGAATTCATAGATGGAGCTCGAAAGCCCGCGCAGGAAAGACCACAGAAGAATTACGCTTCCGCATCCCTAAATTGTAAGCTGTGCCATGGGGATCATTACATCGACAACTGTAGTCAATTCCAGAGGCTACCTACCCATGAAAAACTAGAAGCAGTAAAAACCAATCGATTGTGCTATCGATGCTTGCGGCACGATTCAAATATTCCATGTCGTGCCTATTTTAATTGTAGGATCTGTCGCTTCCCGCATCATACACTGCTTCATAAGGCGCAGCCACCATCAAGGCCGCTCCCTGCCCAAAAGATGAGGACGTCAGCTCATGCAGCAGCTATAAAGACTTCCAACGCTCCAGAAAAGAAGCCGAAGTCGGACATCATCACCGCCAATTTAGGCGCACAGGAGAGCCAAGTTCTACTTGCCACAGCAATGGTTCAAGTAAAGGCAGCATCCGGGATGACTCATCTACTACGAGTATTAATAGATCCCGGGTCTCAGGGGTCGTTTATCACGGAAGCATCAGCCGAATTATTGGGGTTACCCAGGACCAAAGTTCGAGCTGAAATCACAGGAATTGGGAACAGCGAGCCAAAAATTGCCAAATGGAAAATCCCAGGTTTGATCACACCTAGATTTTCAAGTAACTTTTCCCTACCTGTCAATTTACTAATACTTCCTAAACTTACCAAAACCATGCCTTCATCCCCCATCCCAAACATAAATATAGATTCCTGGAGCAATACCTTCATCGCCGATCCAACCTTCAACCGACCCGGTCCTATAGATATAATTCTAGGCGCTGAAGAATATTCAAAAATAATTCTAGAAGGAATCACTACAACAAAGGATGGCATCTTGGGACAAAATACCAAACTGGGTTGGGTATTATCTGGAACCATTGGAAGACAGCATAACGACAGCATTAAAGTCAACACCATGGTTGCCAAAATTGGAGAAGAATATCAGTTGCAGAAATTCTGGGACACAGAAGAAGTACCCCCACAAAGAACACTTTCCCCAAAATATCAGGTACGTGAAAAGAAATTCACAGAATCAGTACAGGAAAGACCGCAGAAAATCGAAGCTTCCGAAACTCTTAATCATGGAGGTCACTACATCAAAAGCTGTGATCAGTTCCGAAGTTCACCTACCAATGACAAGCAAACAATCCAGCAGGTGAAGAAAATATTAACAACTGATGCTACAGCGGAAGAACGAGCAATCGCAGCGGCCAATATAAAGAATACCAAAGTTCAACATCCTGTTATCATCGAATGTGAAAAGGTAGCATCTTTTCATCCACAAGAAAATTACCAAGTGCATGGAACCTCCGAAGTCCTCACTCACGAAATCCTCGTTCATGAAGTCCGCATCCACGAAGTTCCCATTCAGGAAGTTCCCATTCACAAAGTCGATGGACAGAAAGGAAAGGAAATTGCAGGCCACGAACAAATCGTTGAAACTCCTACAGCAGCTCCAAGCAGTGGATGCAGTCCAGAAATTGCAGGCCACGAAAAAATCGTTGGAACTCCTCCAGATGCTTCGACAGCAGCTCCTCGCGATGGATGGAGCCAAGAAGCTGCAGCAATAACTGCTGCTAACAACAACACCTCCGAGCCCACTAAAAACTTGACACTCGGTAATGGACGGAGCCCAGAAGTTACAGCAATAACTGCAGAAGATGGAAAACCCTCCGACTCCATTAAAAACTTGACACCCGGTGGAGAGCGGCACCAAGACTTGTCGGCAGGAGATGCAGGAAAAGAAAAATCCGACACCAAACACCTCGCACCTAGCGATGGATGGAGTCAAGAAGTTGCAGCAGGAACTGCAGCAATCGAGAAACCCTCCGAGTTCAATAAACAATTATCACCTAGTGGAGGGTGGCAACAAGACACAGCGGCAGGAACTGCAGTACACGAGCAACCCTCCGAGTTCTCTAAACATTTAGCACCTAGTGGAGGGTGGCATCAAGAAATGGCATCAAGAAATGCAGCAAGCGAGCAAACCTCCGAGTTCGCTAAATACTTAGCACCCGGTGTAGGGTGGAACCTAGAAATGGCAGCAGCTAGGAATTCAGAAAATGAAAAATCCGAAACCAAATATTCTACGCCTAATAGAAGGTGGATTCAAGAACTAACAGCAACAAGTTCAGGAAACAATAAACACAATGCTAAGCACTTAGCCCTTCGTAGAAGATGGTATCAAGAAGACGGCTTATTAAAGTCTGCGAGGGAAGTTACCGAAGACTCGCGATGTGGAATACCGATGCGGCATCTTTTAAAACAGCTAACCTCGGCAAGAGTGATATTAATTATCGTATGCACTCATATAATGTTCGTCTCCAAAGGAAGAGGCAGCCGATGGACGTTGGCAGGATGTTCCAAACCAATTGGTAACATAGTCAACGACACAATAACACAAAAGCTCTTTTACAGAAACAGCAAAGGAGCCAGTGTTGCAGCAACCCAACCACTTCGAGGATTTACAACCCTCTCGGTTAGACCTGCAGCATCATCTGAAGGAAGTAGCATGGAGAGCCATCCGACATCGCTACTACCTATCCAGAAGAATCATCAACAGCGTCTAAAAGACGTAAAATGGAAAACCATCCGCCACCACTCCTATCTATCCAGCGGGATAACAAGCAGCCTATTGGGAGGGGCTATTCTAATAGGAGCAGTCTACTACATTCGAAAAAGGATCAACCGAAGGAAGCATCAATCCAAACAACGCCAGTCAACCGTAGAAGAATATCCTTTAAGAACCCTTAATGTGGAAGAAACAATATAGTTTTCCTTTTCTTTTTCTTCGGCCTAAAATTGGCAATATGTTTAAACTTGGTTTAAACACACATAAATTTTAATAACAAAATTTACGAAGCCAGTCAGTAGTTCGAAATGTAATTCTGATTTCATAAACAAACAGTTTTAACCTCCAGTTTTACTTCATAATTTCGCAAGTTTATACGTAATTTAATTAAAACAGGCAAAATTCAGTTCCCATTTACGAAACCTTAAACGAATATTGTTTCGCCAACATTAAGTGAAAATGCAACTCGGCGACCTAGAAAAGCCAAGTTCAACGCTCAGCCTGCAAACCGATGCGGAAATATAAAAGCTTATCATGCTGAGTTGCGGTCTTTGCGGACCTTTAAACGCGTTCTATTACACTATTATGAACTTTGATATTGTTACTGCGTTAAGCATTTTTAGTTTTATATAAATACTAGTCTATTTTCATAATAAAAATCAATCTGCATTTAATGTTTGATTCATTCACTACCCTTTCTAAGCCATAATATTCACGGGGCATGAGGCTGTGCTCCGAGGGTCAGTGTCTCTACTGCCGTCCGTTTCAAGTACCATTGACTACATTGGTTTAAAACGTAAACACAGTCTTGTTTACGTGCTTGACGGATAGAATCAGCGCAAAGTAACGGAGTCCTGATACAGCCTCTCAGGCATCTCTGTTCAACAAGTCTAGACCTTGGTAGTGGTTAGTTACCACCAGATAGATTTAGAGGAATCAGCGATTTCCAAAACTGCCTTTGTAACTCCAGATGGGCATTATGAGTATCTAAGGGTCCCTTTTGGCCCCTGTAACGTCGCCGCGGTTTGCCAACGAATAATTAACAAGGTTATTGGCAATTTGAGGTATACAAACGCCATTGCATGAATGACGATCTTCTGTTGCCATCTGACGTTTTTGAATCTGGCATGCAACTTTTGAGAGCTGTCATTGAGTCAATGAGAGCAGCTGGATTAACTTTACGACTGTCGAAATGCCAATTCTTTTTGGAATACTTAGGGTATAAGATAAGTTTAGAAGGTGTCAAGTCAGGTAGTAGCAAAACTGAGGCCGTATCAAAATTACGCACTCCTTGCGATGTACATGAAGTTCCACAATACCTTACCTTTTACCTTACATTAAAAATTTTGCCATAATTGCAAGACCATTGACAACTTTTACGAAACAGGAAGTCAAATTCGAATGGGGTATCAAACATACAGCCTTCGAAAACCCTGAGAGAAAAGCCGGTGTCCTAATGGGGAATTAGAGGAATTCTGGTATAAAAGCAAGACGGCCAACTTACACTTGCAATGTACTATTCGAGGCAAACCTCGAAGGAGGAACATAGCTATCACTCAAACCAACTAGAAACCATTGCCGTAGTACACACATTAAAGCATGTTAGGACATACTTAATAGGTATTCATTTCAGAGTGATAACCGATTGCACTGCCGTACGAATGACATTCAGTAAACGAAATTTGACTCCACGAATCGGGAGATGGTGGTTGAGCATTCAGAAGTATACGTTTGATGTTGAATATCGCCCTGGACAAAAAATAACACATACAGACACTCCGAGCAGAAACCCAGTTGCTAGTACATGTGCTAATATAGTAAACATTTTTCAAGAAAACTGGATATTAAATGCCCAACTAACACATGAAAGATGCAGGTTTTTAATAGAGGTCCTTTGAAAACCTCTCAATGATCGTGAGGAAAATTCACAAGGAATACTGTTTAGAACACCCACGAAGCTATCGCCCTATTGCATTACTAAGCTCAATCTACAAACTCTTAGAACGGGTGTTATATAATAGAATCAGCCCAACAATATACACCAAAATCCCCATAGAGCAGGCTGGCTTCCGTCCCAATCGAAGTTGCATGGATCAAGTCCTGTCACTAACGTCATACATAGAGGCAGGATACCAGAAAAACCTAAAAACATCTGTTGTATTCATCGACCTTTCGGCAGCGTATGACACTGTTCGGAGACAGGGCCTGATTTATAAGCTGCTGAAGATAATACCCTGTAAGAAAACTGTGACGCTTGTCGATAACATGATCTGTAATAGAGGGTTTCAAGTTATTATGGAAAATTAAATAAGTGGCCAGAAAAGTCTTAACAATGGACTACTACAAGAATCGATGCTGGCCCCATTACTATTCAGTCTAGATACTGCTGAAATTTCAGAGACAAACAGCAGGAAGTTTGGCTATGCTGATGATTGGGCTAGCCACTAGACATGGGACTTTTAAGGCAACAGAAGAAGTTCTAACATCCTACCTCCCTACGCTGTCAGAATACTTTGTAGGTGGCGCCTAAAGCCTAACATAGCCAAGACATAAGTAGCCTGTTTCAACCTTAACAACAGGCTAGTTAATAACGAGATTGAAGTGTTTTTCGATGGAAGACGCCTTACTCATAACAAGTACCCAACATATTTAGGTATAACACGATATTGGTGACATCTGTTATTAAACTTTTTATGGTACTGAACAGACTTCTTATAAACAATCAACGTAGACGACAGTTTGCACAATCAAGGTGTTTTGTTTTTAAAAAACACTGAATTCTAGGATACTAGATTTTAAGTCATATATTGACTATTGTAATGGTTTAATGCCCACAGCTATTCTGGTTGCATATCGAAGACACGAAAATGAAAGAACAATTCAAATAAGCCCAGAATTGATATTTTGTTTGTTGCAACATTAAAGTCAGTATTATACACTAATAAACAAGATATGATTAGCAGTAACTTTAATTTGATTAAGAGAGGTTAGCATTAGATAAAGCAATATCAGAAGGGTTACGTTTAACTTAAATTTTCATTAAAGGTGCTCGTTATGGCAGATGCACTTAAATTATGTGGACTGACAGAGTTAATATTGTAAAGTTAAGACAATATTGTGAATTGGCTTTGATGCAGAGATGTTTGAGACGTTACAAAAGTTATTTGCAGCGTTAGTATTAAAATTACGAGGCCAACAATCGCTAACGCAGCTGAAAGGTAAAAAGCGATGTGAAGGAAGGATATAATGCAAAGAGCATGACAAGGTGTGCTATGTTAGAAGGAATACAACAGTGCAGTGCTAATAAAACTCGTGAAAACAGTGCAATTAAAACGAAAGTGATTAAAAGCAGAGATTTGAGGTTATAAAGTTGATTTGACAACCAAAAAGACAGTATACTTTCTAAGTAAATAATTGTCCCAAAACTTACTTCTGAACAGTTGTAATTAGTTGCTAAGATACGCGATGTTCGATTATTGTTGTGGTTAACTCAAGCCATAAAAAGGAATAGCTGTGTGCAAGTTTGGCTCGTAAAAAGTTGTATTTTTTTATATAAAAGTATTTGAGTGAGTCCAAAAGCTGTCTTTTATTAATCACCAGTTCGCAGAGTGCCTGTGTGTAGAATTTCATCGTGTGAGAATTTCTCAGTGAAGAGGGAATTGCTCTGCAAAGTTTGTCCAAGTTGGTTCAACATCAAGACCAGTTTTCAACGAGTTTCAGGTTAGCAGCCGGCTGAATTTTGTGTACTACGTGTGAAGGAGACCTTCCTTAAGCCCTATGTGCAGAGAGCAGTGGCAGAAAGCCTTCAGAAGATTAATTGGAGCCGTGGCGTCCTTTGATTTTGTGAACCAGCAATGAAGCTCCTAGTTCAAGGTAAATTTCAACAGGAAAGCAGGTGCGAGGGTCCATCAGCTTTGGACAACATCAAAAATAGACATTGTACGAGGTCCAGATTGAGTATTCCAGCTCCAGGGTCCTTGCATTCGATTTTTATTGCGATAGCGTGCTTTGATTTTGCGATTGGAGTCAGATTTGGATTCCAAACCAGGAAGTGAAACAATTGCCAGATAACGCGTCCCTTTGCTGTGACGTCATACAGGTTAGCCCAGGCTACTTGATTCCATTAATTGCATTGCTAAATATTTACCTGCGGTGAATTTTGTCAATTGTTGGTATTTTACGTTCAAATTACGCAAATTTTTGTGCGTTTAATCATTTCTGTTTATGCTGTAAAGTTATGGATTAAAATGTCGGATGCAGGAAAGTCGGGTATTTACCATACTTGTGTAAAATTTATACTCAATAGTAAAAATTAAACCGTATGTTGCAATTCAACCCTTTGATCAGAGTTTTCTCATATTAAGCTGGAGTGGTCATTTTTAAATTTGATTGCCAATAAATAAAATAGAAAAAGCAATAAACCATTTATTTTGCAGTAAAATACAAAGCGTAAAATTTTAATAAGCCTTGAGATTGACAACATATTGAATCACTTTATTAAAACTATTATTAATTTGTGGTGATTATCCCTAATTAGTTATTTATTATCACCAATTATATAGAGTAGGGAGTCATTACAATATGTCTCTTTCTGTACGACGCATACAAAGCCGATAAACTGTATTTTAAAGAGTCTATCACTACAGGCCTTGAACCATAACTTGTTGAACTACTTTTTGCCATTTCTTTCTGTTTATTGTTTTTTCCTTTCATCTTGTAACTTTTAGCTGTTGTAGATCTTCTTCCACTTCATCTGTCCACCCTGTTTTTGGTCTACCTTTTCTTCTGGATCCACTTATTTCACATTTGGTCACTTTCTTTGGTAGATGTTACTCACATGTCCCACCTATCTTAATCGCTGCGATTTTATTATTTCTCTGGAATGAATCCTCAAATGTTGAACTACCTGACTTTCTATAGTTGCTTTGTATTCACAGAGCATCTGTAGGATTTCCCTCGTGTATATGTTCAACTAAATTACTTTTTTGAGTTGCTTTCTATTTACAAACAGAGCAACTGTAGGGTTTCTCTCCTGTATGTAACCTTATATGCATAATTAAAGCACTTTTTTTCAGTTGCTTTGAATTCAAAAACAGAACAGCCCTAAGGTTTCTCCACTGTATGTGACATCATATGTGTGATGAAAGTACTTTTTCGAGTTGCTTTGTATTCACAAACTGAGCAACTGAAAGGTTTCTCTCCTGTATGTAATCTCATATGTGGAATTAAAGCACTTTTTTGAACTGCTTTGAATCCACAAACAGAACAACTGAAAGGTTTCTCCCCTGTGTGTGACCTCATATGTATAACTAGAGCACTTTTTCCAGTTGTTTTATACTTACAAATAGAGCAAATATAAACCATTTCTCCTGTATGAATCCTCATATGTCTTCCTAAACTATGTTTATTTGCTGTTCTATATTCACAAACAGAGCAACTGTAAGGTTTTTCCGTTGCATGTGAACTCACATGTAAAACTAAAGCACTTTTATTTGCTGTTCTGTATTCACAAACAGAGCAACTGTAAGGTTTCTCTCCTGTATGAGTCCTCATATGTGAAACTAAATAACTTTTTTGTGCTCCTCTATATTCACAAAAAGAGCAGCTGTAAGGTTTCTCTCCTGTATGAGTTCTCATATGTTTAACTAAATGACTTTTATCTCTTGTTCTATATTCACAAATAGAGCAAATATAAGGCATTTCTCCCGTATGACTCCTCATGTGTAATACTAATTTACTTTTATATGCTGTTTTATATTCACAAAAAGAACAAATATAAGGTTTCTCTCCTGTATGAGTCCTCATATGTATAACTAAATCACTTCTATATGCTGTTCTGTATTCACAAACAGCGCAAATATTAGGCTTCTCTCCTGTATGAACTCTCATATGTCTTACTAAAACACTTTTATCTGCTGCTCTGTATTCACAAACAGAGCAACTGTACGGTTTCTCTCCTGTATGAGTCCGCATATGTTTAACTAAACTACTTTTATCTGCTGTTCTATATTTACAAAAAGAACAAATATAAGGCATTTCTCCTGTATGAATCTTCATGTGTTTTTCTAATTTACTTTTTTCTCCTGTTCTATATTCACAAAAAGAACAACTATAGGGCTTCTCTCCTGTATGACTCCTCATATGTATAAGAAAAACACTTCTATATGCTGTTCTGTATTCACAAACAGAACAACTGTAAGGCTTCTCTCCTGTATGACTCCTCATATGTGTAAGTAAAACACTTCTATATGCTGTTCTGTATTCACAAACAGAGCAACTGTAAGGCTTCTCTCCTGTATGAACTTTCATATGTCTTACTAAAACACTTTTTTCTGCTGCTCTGTATTTACAAACAGAGCAACTGTACGGTTTCTCTCCTGAATGAGTCCTCACATGTGTAACTAAATGACTTTTAGCTGCTGCTCTGTATTCACAAACAGAGCAGTTGTAAGGCTTCTCTCCTGTATGAACTCTCATATGTGTAACTAGATGACTTTTATCTGCTGCTCTGTATTCACAAACAGAGCAAATACATTGCTTCTTTTGTACATGACTTCTTATTTGTGTAACTAAATTAATATTTTCAATGCTTTCTTGTTTGATGTATAGCTTCTTATCAAAATGGTCATTTTTATCCATACGCTGGGATATGTCAGATGCAGTTCCTGGAGAATTACAAGATTTACTATTCAAAGTTTCTGGTTTAACATCCATTATGTTTCTTTAAAGATCACAGTTTCTTCCAATGACACTTCGAGCATGGAATTTAAATATCTTTGCACCTGCAACAAAAGCAGGTTATCATTAATCTATTATGGATTTAGTAATATGATGACGTTGAGCATTGAATAGATTTTTTAAAAGTTTATTGTACACTTTAAGAGCTTTATTTTCTCATATTTTAGGATGCAAGTGTTGCAAGAAAAAATTCATTTCATACTACCATTTTTAGTTTCTCTTCTTAAATTTACATAGAATATTTACGTAGTACAGAGAATTATTCAGATGAGATAACATAAGATACCTTATTAGTGTCAATAACAAAAACTGCTTGCACACGTCAGCAAAAAAAAAATACAATAATATTACAATACAATACAATCTGTATCATAAAAAAGACATTTACAAACATATTAAAACACCTTAAAGCTAACAATTATGACAATGGTTATGAGTTTCTAAAAGACGTAATTAGAAGTTCCTGATAAGATAACTATAAAAAGCATTAAGAATTAAAACACTTTTCAGATTTTGTTTATATTGCGTCAAAAGTCATACTCCTCATAGATGCAAGAAGCTTATAAAAACAATTTATTGCATAATGGTTACATGCATATCTAGATTTATTTATTCTTAGAAAGGATTGTGTAATGTCTTCATTATACGTAGCTTATAATGTCCATTAGAGCTACCGCCTTTCTTTGGAGGCTAAATATGCGCTCAGAGTGGCTACTGAGATCCCAAATTATTTATTTATTCTATTTATTTAAGCTGTGACCAACAGTTACATGAAACCAATTACAGGTCACAGCATGTGTATATTGTATGCAGCATGCGTTGTGTTGTAGTCAGGTTACTCTTTCCCATAGACCAGTCTTCCAGAAAGAGCGTCGTTAATTAATTCTATCCCAACGGTGAATGATGACCGGGCCCGATACTGATCCAATGGACTGCGAAAAATTTCCGTCTGCCCATGGATTCGAACCGAGGACTCGTTTATTGCAAGCCTGACGCCCTTGCCACTGCGCCACACGGTATATGGCATACGTAGCAGATAACATGAATAGCCCGTGGTATACGCTCAATAAAACCTTGTTTGGAACAACAGACTTTAAGTTTTTTAGCAAATAGATATTTCTGGCTAAAGCTACCGACACGTGAGCAATCTGCTTGTCCCATATTAACTTCGGATCAAGCTGAACCCGGAGAAACTTGACGACTTCGCAATCGTTACCCATCTTACCGTTTTTGAGAGTAAAGATGATATCTTGTGCTTTCTCTTAGTTTAGTGAAATCCTGTTTGACAAAAACCACTAAGTCAGACAAGTGTTACTAACGCGTATTTCATTACGCAGAACCTCAAAATTAGTATTAGAATTCAGGACTTTATTATCATCCGAATACAGTACTTTGTGAGTTTTCTGGATGTTTGATAACGCTACGTGAAGATGATTTAAATAGATTATAAATAGTACTGGACCCAATGCTGAGCCCTGGGACACACCATGATTAAGAATAGTTTCATTTGATATACCATGATTATAACAAGTTACTTGTTTTCTGTTTTTTATGCAACTATCGATTAAATTCAGACTATTTTGTCAAATTTATAAAAGGAAAGTTTATCTAGCAAAATATCAAAAGAAACGCGATCAAGGGCCTTAGTTAGATCATATAGTCACACTTACCAACTGCTCTTTCTCAAGGCCATTGATAAAAAAATCCAGAAAACTCTTAATAGCCAAAATAGTAGATTTGCCTTTTCGAAAGTCAAATTGAAAGCTGCTAAAGATATTATTATTTTCAAAATATGATGCAATTTTGTTTTTTAGCAAGAATTGAAAAACTTTAGATAAGACAGGTACTAAATATATCGGCCTATAATTTTCTACTTTATCCTTAGGGCCTTTTTTACGTACAGGTGTCACCCTAGCGATTTTAAAGCTATTTGGGTAAGTACCATATTTAATACAAGAGTTATCAAGTTTAGTCAAAGGTGCAATGACAACGTTTTTGATATTTTTTATCAATTTTACAGACGTTTCATAGTAATCCTTGCTTGTTTTTGCTTTTAAGTTATTTATCGTATCTCTAACTTCGATAAAAGTAACTTCTCTGAAAGTAAAACACAAACCATCTGGTAACATGATACCCTGGCGGGCGGCCTACCCAGTCGCTTTAAATAATTGGGAACCTGCGTTCGAAAGAGTAAGGGGTAATAATGCGGTTGTCTAATGCGTGATGCTCACCACATCACCACGTGTCATGAATTTGACAGGCAACAGCCGGGTGTGAGAGCGAGTATACGGAAGCTCTGACCTTCCGCCTTGCAGGCCAAGCTCCTTCATGGAGTGTTAGTGCCTCACCATCGTATCTCTAACTTCAATAAAAGTAACTTCTCTGAAAGTAAAACACAAACCACCTGGTAACATGATATCCTGGCGGGCGGCCTACCCAGTCGCTTTAAATAATTAGGAACCTGCGTTCGAAAGAATAAGGGGTAATAATGCGGTTGTCTAATGCGTGATGCTCACCACATCACCACGTGTCATAAATTTGACACGCGACAGCCGGGTGTGAGAGCGAGTATACGGAAGCTCTGACCTTCCGCCTTGCAGGCCAAGCTCCTTCATGGAGTGTTAGTGCCTCACCATCGTATCTCTAACTTCAATAAAAGTAACTTCTCTGAAAGTAAAACACAAACCACCTGGTAACATGATATCCTGGCGGGCGGCCTACCCAGTCGCTTTAAATAATTAGGAACCTGCGTTCGAAAGAATAAGGGGTAATAATGCGGTTGTCTAATGCGTGATGCTCACCACATCACCACGTGTCATGAATTTGACACGCGACAGCCGGGTGTGAGAGTGAGTATACGGAAGCTCTGACCTTCCGCCTTGCAGGCCAAGCTCCTTCATGGAGTGTTAGTGCCTCACCATCGTATCTCTAACTTCAATAAAAGTAACTTCTCTGAAAGTAAAACACAAACCATCTGGTAACATGATACCCTGGCGGGCGGCCTACCCAGTCGCTTTAAATAATTGGGAACCTGCGTTCGAAAGAGTAAGGGGTAATAATGCGGTTGTCTAATGCGTGATGCTCACCACATCACCACGTGTCATGAATTTGACACGCAACAGCCGGGTGTGAGAGCGAGTATACGGAAGCTCTGACCTTCCGCCTTGCAGGCCAAGCTCCTTCATGGAGTGTTAGTGCCTCACCATCGTATCTCTAACTTCAATAAAAGTAACTTCTCTGAAAGTAAAACACAAACCACCTGGTAACATGATATCCTGGCGGGCGGCCTACCCAGTCGCTTTAAATAATTAGGAACCTGCGTTCGAAAGAATAAGGGGTAATAATGCGGTTGTCTAATGCGTGATGCTCACCACATCACCACGTGTCATGAATTTGACACGCGACAGCCGGGTGTGAGAGCGAGTATACGGAAGCTCTGACCTTCCGCCTTGCAGGCCAAGCTCCTTCATGGAGTGTTAGTGCCTCACCATCGTATCTCTAACTTCAATAAAAGTAACTTCTCTGAAAGTAAAACACAAACCACCTGGTAACATGATATCCTGGCGGGCGGCCTACCCAGTCGCTTTAAATAATTAGGAACCTGCGTTCGAAAGAATAAGGGGTAATAATGCGGTTGTCTAATGCGTGATGCTCACCACATCACCACGTGTCATGAATTTGACACGCGACAGCCGGGTGTGAGAGCGAGTATACGGAAGCTCTGACCTTCCGCCTTGCAGGCCAAGCTCCTTCATGGAGTGTTAGTGCCTCACCATCGTATCTCTAACTTCAATAAAAGTAACTTCTCTGAAAGTAAACACAAACCATCTGGTAACATTATACCCTCAAGATAGTCCAGGGTTTTTGTATTTGCCTGATTTTGCATATCGATCAGCACAGCTGCTATACCACTGAAATAAATATTAAAATCCTGCGCACTAACATGTTGACTGACTGGCACAATTTTTTAGTAAGCGGTTGTTATTAACAACCTCTCATGCAGCTTTCGCATAATTATTTGAGCATTTTATGTATTTTGTGTTTGCTTCTTTTCTAGCCTTATCAATTTCCAATCTGTAGTGGCAACGAAACCTATTTCTTAAATTTATTACCTTTTCGTGTTTTGCAGAGTACACAGTTCACTACGAAAATTTAAAAATTCCGGTTTCTGCCTTTCATTAAACCAAGTATTGCTTTGTTTAGTCCTAGACTTTATCAAATTACGTCGCATGGGGAAAGCTTTATAGCATTTCTAATTACTCGTAGCATTTGATTAGCTTTTTGGTTTACAACTATTTGTTAACAAACGACCAATCTTGTTTTTCTAGTGCATTATAAAAATGTAATAGTTCCATCCTAGCAGTACAAGGACCAAGTACAAGAGTAGCGCGTTAAGTCAGAGGTGCGCTTTGAGCTAACGCTGTAACGCTAGCTCCCGTTTCAATTTGATTAATTCAATATTAAATAATATATGCAAATTGAAACGTCGCCGACCTTTAGCGTTATCAAGAACCCGGCGTGTCCCAGGAAGATAAGATAGCGCAGACCGAAGTTCCGCCCGTGATAACAGCGCGAACAAAGGCGAACCGCGCGCCGTTCCTCCCCACCTATGAACAAGCGAGCCGTATAAAAGCGGTTGCGAAGCTTATTTTAGAAAGATTACAGATTTTCCTCCAGCATTCATTCCAGCAAACACCTAGTTCCCGATTATCCCCCAGTCCTTCATCCTGTTCTGTCCAGAGAGTTCCTCCGTCGACTCTACCAGTACCTGTAAATATCCTGATAGCTAGTTCAATTTAGTGGTTCTATAGCAACGTCTGAAACGCCCTAAATTATCCTGTAAAATTCCTGACAGCTAGTTCAATTCAGTGGTTCTGTGAAGACGTCTGAAACGCCAGCTAATTACACTGTAAAATTGCTGACAGCTAGTTCAATTCAGTGGTTCTGTGAAGACGTCTGAAACGCCAGCTAATTATCCTGTAAAATTCCTGACAGCTAGTTCAATTCAGTGATCTCAATCGGACGTCTGAAACGCCAGCTAAATTTTCCTTCCAAGACTTGACACCGAAAGCCGTTTGCGAAACTACAACAACTAACGTAACGCTCAAATCCCAGTTTCCCGATTAATTGGAATTTAGCACTTTGCTATTCAAGCAGAATTAGAAGCTTCAAGCTATCTAATTAGAATTTACCTGTATTAACCATTGAGATTTGCAGCAGCCGACTTGCCTGGGAACTCCACGGGCTTGGCCGACATCCTCGCCATAGATCGCGCCTGGAAGTGCCAAGGTTGATAACCCCGAAAATCACATCGATTCGGAGTTTCGATCTCCGAGCGAAGCCCCATCGTGCGGCGAATTTCTCGGAATATTTCAACAACAAACTGTAGTTACACGTATAGGGTGAGAACTCGCGTTAACAGTTTTAATTTGTTATTTGTTGACAGAAACCAGAATCCGCAAACCGGAAAAATTTACAGACTGCACGGCGTCGCCATCAGCGCGCAGTTCGACGCCGATCGGGAAGCGCCGACAATTCTCGACGCGTTCGAAGCGGAGCGCCTAGGACGTCGGCAGATACTCCCAGCACGGATGTGACGCGGGTTGCAGCAGCCGCAGAAACCAGCAACGTTATTTCCTTACACGAATGTCAATGTTGTTCAATATACATCTCATTTATTTAATTACACGAACATTTAATCTTGTATTATAGTTACACAAAATAAATTATTATACAGGATACTCCGTTAGTGTGTTTTGCTTATTTAAGGTATATCTGGGTGAACGATTGAACCTATCTCCGATTTATGAGCTATTCCATGGTAAATAAATTTTACAACCCCTTATAAGCAGGGGCGAATATTACAACGCGACCCATTCAAGCAAGGGGAAATTAGATTAAACTCATAAATTAAATGACTGAAAAGAATCAGAAAAGAAAAAATAGAACGGGAAGTACGAGATCTATAGAAGAGTATATAAACAAAAGGAAAAGGAAGGAAGAAGTAAAAACAGACGAACAGAGAATAGGAACCCAAGAACAGGAAGAACCACTCTCTAAGAGGCGTTCAATGTTACAAAGAACACCACCACAAAAAAGGCATAAACAGACAGAAAACATGGGGGATCTAGCAGAAATAATTAAGAGTGAATGAACAACTTAATGACATTAAAAAAGACACAAGGAGCACTAAAGGAGATATAAAAGAGATTAATGAGCAAATGAGAAGCTTTAGAGAGGAGATAAGAACCCTCAAAGAAGATGCTGTTAAGAAAGAAGAAAACTGGAAAAGAGAGAAGAACGAACTAAGACAGGAGATAAAAGCTTTGGAAAGCAGACTAAAGACCCAAGAAGAGAAAGACAAGAAGAACAATATAAAAAAAAATAAGGAGGCAAAATTAGAGACCTCTAAGGCAAATTTGAAACAGGAAGTGAGCCGGTTTTTCGAGGAAGAACATAAAGTAAGCACTAACATAGAAGAGACATACAAAGTGGGGAAAGAAGAAATAAAACGGATTGTGGTGAAGTTCAAATGTTCAAAAGTTAAAAGTGCTAAAGCAAAAATGGAAACTAGAAATAAAAACATCTTCCTTTACAGCGATCTGACATTCGAGGAGGGAAGAATACAAACAGCAATAAGAAGAGTAGCCAAAGAAGAAAAAGAAAATGGTAAAAGTTTAAGAGTAGGATACAGGAAAATTACTATAGACGAAGTGAACTTTGAATGGTCAGATGAAAAAGGTGGTAGTTTACCGAAGACTGGGAAATCAACTACAAAAAACGAATAAGACAAGAAAAGGGCAGATCATTGAAGACGAAAATGCGAGAAAACGGATAATGGAATAGGGAAAAGTAAAAGGGATACAATTAAAATCGGAACATGGAATACGAAGAGCTTAACAGGAAGAGATAGAATTAGTAAGAGAATTCAACGAAACAAAATTGAGCACACTGGGGATTACAGAAACAAAAAAGAAAGAACAAGGCTGCATGGAAGTGGAGGACGGACATATCCTACTGTATTAAGGAGTGGATACAAGAGAAAGAGCAACAGCAAGGGTAACCTGTTTAGTGGCTGAGAACCTCAAGAACAAAATCATAAGATAGGATCTAAAGTCAGAAAGAATGATGAGTGTAGAGTTAAGTTCAGAGGAAGAGAAGTCGACGACCCTAGTGATAGCCTACGTGCCGTGCGATAATGAGAGGAAAGACATTAAAGAAAAGTTCTATGAAGAATTACAAGAAATTTAGGATGCAGCCAAAGGAGTAAGAATATTATTGGGACACTTAAACGGAAGAGTAGGAAAAACAGAGAAAGTTTTGGAGAAGCCACCGGAAAGCAATGAGAAGAAAAAGTAATTGGTACTGGCCTAATGCTGCTAGAATTCTGCATACTAAACAACCTGATTATCACAAACCCATTTTTTAAACATATCCATCAATACACTAGGGGAGAACCAAGCAGAAACGAATACTCTATCATCGATTATACATAATACCAGACAAAAACAGGAAAATGATCAAAGACACCCGAGTAGGAAAAGGACCAGAGATTGGACGTGACCATTTTCTACTGATAACGGAACTTATGCTGGACAACAAATCAAGATAGACAAAAATAAAGAAGGAAGATAAGGAAATAATAGAAAAGATACATACTTACTTACTTACTTACGCACTCCTCTGTCTACCTTTGTTCAGGTGTAGAGGTGGTCTTTTTCTATTGATTTGTAATTTTTGTCCATTCGGATCTGTTTCCGGCTATCTTTTCAGCTTGGGTCCATGATAAGTTTTTATTTTGTAGTATTTTGGCTATCTGATCATTTCACGTGTAACGAGGCCATGCTCTGGGTTTCTTTCCGCTTATCTTCATCTGCTAGATTGTTTTTGTTAATTTCTCCGGGTTCATTCTTATAGGTGTCTCCGCCATCGTAGTTGACGTTCTCTTATTTTGTTCAGGTTTTTTGTTCCTAGCCTTGCTCTGATCTCACTGTTTCCGATTTGGTCTTTTATGCTCACCCCTATTACCTTTCTCAGATATCTCATTTCTATTGCCTGTAGCCTACTTTTGTGTCTTTTGTTTAGAACCCACGTTTCACTACCGTAAATTAGCGTCGGCACAAACACTGTTTTGAACACTTTTATTTTTGTTTTGCGTGAGATTTCTCTTTTTCTTATAAAACTTTTATCTAGGTCATATAATAGTTTGCTTGCACTTGCAATACGGTTGTTTATTTCTCCGTCTATTTTCCCATTATCTTCTATTGTGTGCCCCACATATTTGAAACTCATTACTTATTCTAATGCTCTATTATTTATTTTAATTTTTATTATATGTAGTTCTCTAGCTATTACCGTGACTTTTGATTAATTGGCATTAATTTCTAGAATTTTCTCCTGTAATGGGGCATTTAATATGTTCATGTTATGTTGCAGATTTTCCATCGTTGTTTGATATAATTGCTAGATCATCAGTATATGCTAGATTTGGTAATTGCATTGGGTTTAATCTATAGCATCCTCACGTTTGATTTTTTATGTCTTCTATGCATTTGGAGTTTATTTTGTCCATTAATATTATAAATAGATAGGGCCTTAATGCTCCTCCTTGTCTGATTCCTGTTGTAGATATAAACTCTTCTGATTCATTATTTTGTGCTCTTATTATGTTTCGTATCGTCTTGTAGATACTTTCTATACTTGCTATTAAGTCTTCGTCTACTTTTTTGTTTCTAGGCGTGTTCCATATATCTGTACGTCTCACTCTGTCGAATGCTTAGTTCTTAATCTGTTCTCTAGTATGGCCTCAAATATTTTCGCTGGGACACTGATCAGTGAGATTCCCTCCCCTGTAATTGTCGCAATTTTCCCTTTTTATATATTGGGAGGATAATGGCCATTTCCCAGTCTTTTGGTATTGTTTTTAGCTGCCATACTTTGTTTAAAAGATGCAGTAGTACCTAGAAACCGTATTCTCCCATATATTTTAGGTATTCTGGGGCAATTCTATTATACCCTGGGGCTTTTCCATTTTCTTTATTGCTGTTTCTAGTTCAGTTCTTGTTATTTTATTGTTGTTCGGCTTTAATTCTTCATTATCTCCCTGTATCGTGTCTTCTTCTTCTTCTCCATCCTCCTTATGCCCTGATGCAGAGCCGTATTAAGGATATGTGAGGCCCAGGGCTAAATTTTTGTAGAGGCCCCATTCCCATTTATGCAACGGGTACAAAGGGATCTAAATGATTAGAAACCGCACTAGATTATAACCTTCGAATCTTTTCGAGGCCCCCAAAATTCGGTGGCCCGGGGCTGCAGCCCCCTTAGCCCCCCCCCCTTAATCCGGCTCTGCCCTGATGGCGTCGGAGTTTGTTGTTCATTTTTCTTCTATCCATTTTTTCCATCCTCTCCGGTCTCTCGCTAGCTGTTTCATCTGTTGCATTGTTTTTTCCCTTTTTCATTCCTAGGTCTGCCACTTGTTCCAGCCATCCCTTCCTAGGTCTTCTTTTCCTTCTGTTTCCATATCTTTTAGCTTCCATTGCTTTCTTCTCTATTCTGTCCTCTCCCATTCTTATTACGTGTCCATACCAGCTTAACTTTATTCTGCTCATTTTTGTTTCGATGTCTTCCTGGTTCAGTTTCTTCCTTATGTTTTCGCTTCGGCATCTATCCATTTTCGTCCTCCCCGCTATCTTTCTCAGGTGTTTCATTTCTACCGCGTTTATTTTGCTTCTCTGTTTTTCGTTTATTACCCATGTCTTGCTCGCGTATATTAATGTTGGTATTATTGCGTTATATATGTGTATCTTTGTTTTCTGTCTTTCCCAGTACTGTTTTATTTAGGGCGTAATATATTTTTGTTGTCTTCTTGGCCCTATTTGCAATTTCTGTGTCAATTTTTCCGTCGTTCGTTATTACAGTCCCCTGGCATTCATGTGTAGTCACTTCTTCTATTTCCAACCCTTTACATGTCAATTTGTTCCTGTTTTCTTCTGCCTGTTGTGTTTGTGTATTGCTTATTTTCATGTATTTGCATTTATTTATATTTATTTCTAATCTTACTTTCTCTATCTCTTCTACCCATATGTTTATTAATTGTTGCATTTTCCTTTGATTTTCCGCTACCAATACTATATCGTCTGCATATATCATTACCTCTGTTTTAATCGGTCTTAGATTGTTGTATCCGATGGTCATTTGTAGGTGTTTTGATCTTTGCTTGGCGTTTTTTATTATTTTGTCCGTTTTCAGTATCTATAAAAAGCAATGGACTGAGGCTGTCGCCTTGTTTAATTCCTCTTTCCATTTTAAATTGCGATGATCGTCTGCCGCATAGCTGTACTCTTGCCCTTGTATTTTCATATATGTTCTTTATTATTTCTATTAGTTTTCTTGGGATGTTTAGATCTGTCATAATCCCCCACAAGATATTTCTATTTACTCTATGATAAGCAGCCTTAAGATCTATAAAGGTTATATGCATTTCTTCTCCTTTTTCATTTTTCCTCTCCATCATCAGTCTTAGTAAGAATATATTACCCACTGTTTGTCTTTTTTGTCTAAATGCTGATTGTTCCTTTTCCATTTTTCCTTCTACTATTGCTCTCATTCTCTTTTCTACTATTCTTGTGTATACCTTGTATACTACCGATGAGAGACATATATCTCTATAGTTTTTGCATTCGAATTCGTCTCCTTTTTTGTGGATTGGCACCAGTAGGTTTTTTTAGTAGCCATTCTTTTCCTAGTTTCCCTAACCACTTTATCATCTCCGGGTCTATTCTATCTGGCCCACTTGCTTTTCCTATCCGAATTTTGGCCATTGTCTCCTCTAGTTCTTCCATTTGTATTTCTTCTGTTGTATTTTCGTTTTCCGTTGTCTGGTTTTGTGTCTTATTTTCCTGTATATTCTGTTCTTCTTCTTGTTTGTCTTCATATTTTTCCATATAGTATTTTTCCCATATGTTTATTATTTTCTGTATTATTGTTCTTATTTTGCTCCAGAACTTTCTATTGTTATTTTTGTAACATTGATTTAGTTCTTCTCCGTATTTCTTCCAACTCTCTCTCTTAGCTTCTCTTATTATTACTTTTACCGTGTTTCTTATTCTGTGATATTCTTCTTTTTCTTGTTCTTTTTTCGTTCTAATATACGCTTTCCATGCGTATTTCTTCTTTTTCACCTCTGCCTGTATTTCTTTATTCCACCAATCAGTTCTTTTTTGGTTTTTCTTAATTTTATATACTCCACATATTTCTTCCGCTTTCCTCAATATTATTTCTTTAAATATGTACCATCTTTCTTCAAGATTTCCTTCTTTTTCTTTAACCATTTCAAATTTTTTCTCTGTTTCTTCCTTATATCTTTTCTTCTTTTCTGGGTCCTGTAGTCTCTTTATTGCTATTCTACTATATTCTGGTTCTTCTATTTTTTCTTGTCTTTTTTCATGCATTTTAGCTATTATTAATCTGTGGTGTGTGCCTATTTCAGCTCTATTTTATGTTCTAATTTGTCCGATTTTGTGTCTCCTTTCTTGTGTGTACACTATATAGTCGATAATGTTTTTTGCATCTCTTCCCTCTGCTACAAATGTATATCTTTCTTGCAGTGGTTGTTCCCAGAAAGTATTTCCTATTAGTAAATCATTTATTTGACAGAAGATGAGCATTATTATCCCATTTTGATTTAGTATTTCTTCGCCATATTTCCCCTACATCCAAGTCCTCTGCTCTCATCTTTTCCTATTCTTGAATTCTAGTCCCCCATCAATATTATTTTTTCGGAATTTTCTCTGATCTCGTCCAAAGTATTCTGTAGATCTGTATAAAATTCATCCATTTCCGTTTCGTTTGTTCCTTCTGTCGGTGCATATAATTGTATTGCATACCATTCCTCTTCTGTTTCTATTTTAATGTACATTATCCTTGATATGAATTTAGTATCAGTGACTTTGCATATATGTCTTCTCCTTCCTGTATCGTGTCATTGGGTATATTGTCTTGTTTGTTCTTATCGTCTGTCAATAGTTCCATGTAGTGCTGTCTCCACCTGTGCATAATTTCTTTCTCGTTTGTTAATGTAGATTTTTCAAAATCTTTTTCTCCTTCATTTGGTCCGTTTACATTGATGAAACTTATGGTCTCCTCCTTCTTTATTTTAATTTCCACTAGTATTATACGCTCTGAGACCAATTGTCAGTTTTTCATTTTTTCAGTCCAATTTTTGTGTATTATGTATGCTACTCCTGCTTTTGCGTGTTCTTAAGTATCAATTCCTCTGTAAACTAGGACATATCCGCCTTCTAGTTTTTTTAAACCTATTTCCTTTTTTTTTGTTTCTGTTAATGCTAGAATCATCAAGTTGTAATTATTAAAAACTTCCATAATTTCCTTTCCTTTATTATTATACCCTTTCGTGTTCCATGTTCAGATTGTGACGTAAAACGACGCTAGCTATATTTTGTTCTATTTCCTGTGATAGCTCCAAATCCTGGCCAAAATCGCATTTTCTGGTGATCCCACGCAATTTACTCGAACTGGAACGGATCTGGATGCTCGGAAACACGATGAATCTCTTCAGCAAGGTGTATTCTCGAAGGCCACTAGCTTTCCGGACTCCAACCACATAAAAACATGCCAAATCCTACCTTGGCAATTCTCGCCGATCTCGCCTCGGAGCTGGTGCAGGTGACGCCGATGTCCTTATTCGCTGGAAGTCGCTTCCCTGGCCCCAAATCTTGTTCTGGGATGCTCTTACACCTCTTCCTAGCCTGTAAGACTTGCGATCCCTGGCTTCTGAAATTCAAATGGACCGGTGTCGCAGCTCGAAATATCCAGGTGCTCGGGGCCGAACTCCAGCCGATCTTGGTTTGATTAATTTTATAACTTTTTTATCGGAGAAATTTTTGCTAACACTTCCACATGTGCCCGGTAACTTGTAGAATAATTCTGTATACTTTTTTTACTTGGCAAATAACTTTTATTGTATTAAAACATTAAAATTCAAGAGCACCATTTGCCCACAACTTGACAATTACAGGAATTAATTTCTTATTATCTAACAAAAGAGAGTCGCGTTACCTAGTAACCGCAATTTGATATTATTTAAAGGAAATTAGTTTTGGTTATAATTTCACACAAAGGAATAAAATTTGATTAACATGTTTGTTGCTTAAAACTAGAAATTGTCTTTATTTCTTATACATAAAAATTGTTCTTTCTCGTCACATAAAATGTTATTAATTACTGCTCTGCTATGAACACTTAGTTTTAAAATGCACTGGCACTCGAGTTCAATTTTAAACACGTCACTGATCATTCTTCATTTCAGTTGCCCTCGTTCTGTATTGCTCTTTGCAAATTCTATCTTATCTTGCTTTGATTTCCATCTATCTTTCAGCTTGCTTGCTTTTCACTGGCCTGTACGTTTATTAATAACTATACGCTCATATTTATTATGCCCATAACCAACCTTTTGTATTATATACTTTCATTTGGTCCGGCTTCAAATATGCTCACACTTATCATATTACTTAAATCTGTCTTTTACTCAAACTTCAAATTCAATCCTTCTGAAATCTGCTTTTCTTATGCCTGCCTTTATCCCTCTAATTATGCTTCTTGCATCTCATTTCCAATGCATTTAATAACTTCAACTACTGTTTAGATAGCAATTAAATACAATATTTCAACTCTGTGCTTTAATTGACTTTGTTCAAGATTTCTCTCTGCATATAGAATTAAATTGTGAGCTTTAAACCATCTCACTATATATACCTCTGTATATTTTATGTTACGTTTTTGCTTTAATATTTTTAGTTTTTGGTCAAAGTTCTTCATTTTTACTATAATCGCCTTTACTTCCGGTTTGCCTACCTTGTATGCCTCTTCTATGTCTGCATTTATGTCTATTTCTTGTTGGAGAAATTTCTAAACTTTTTGCTTGAGATTTATGTTATTGAATTCTTTACTCCTAATAATAACAGTGTAGATGTTTGTAATGATAAACAATATATTTTATAATCATTGGAAAATAGACAACAAATTTATAGCAATTACACTAATTTTAGCAAAGCCTTTGCCATTTAACTCAAAAACTAAATTTCTTCGGTTATTTAAGAGCATTACTAAATTGGTTTAACAGTTACTTGAAAATCAGGGTACAAATATGTAAACTACAAGAATGTTATTTCTAAAGAAATCAAAGTTTTGTCTGGCATGCCTCAGGGCTCACACTTGAGTCCATTTTTTTTAATATATGTATTTATAAAGATATGTATTTAATTTTTCATACTGTAGAATTTTTACTTTTTGCTGATGACTTTAAAGATATTTAAGAATATAAAAACTAATTCTGATTCAAAATAATCTGAATGCCCTGTGTACATGGCGTGTAATAAATGCAAATTAATTACATTTTCAAGAAGTAAATCTACTAATATCAACACATACTCAATAAACTTGGAAAATGTGAAGTTTATAAAAAACTTGGAGTTATATTTGATTATAAAATGAGCTTTGATAAACATATTGATAAAACTGTTACCATTTGTTCCCAACAACTAGTGAACTTAACTCATCTAGATCTTTAAACATCTTCTATCTATTACTATTACAATCAACTTTCGTGTACACATCTAATATTTGGTTGCAACATTTTTATTAAAAGAACAATCCATTCACCATACATTTTTCAGAATAATAGCTCTCTGAATGGGTTAGTCTGATCCATTTATTAATGACAACTATATCTTTATTGCATCTTTATTAAATATCACATCTCTGAAATCTATGATTGATTGTAATGGTATAAAACTTCTATACACAGGGTGTCCCAGAAATAAGTGCACAAAAAAGAACTGCAGTACCTGAAGGTGAGAGTTGCCTCAAGAGATTTGATTTTTTTTATTCTGACTATTTCCCGCATCTCTTATTATCAAATCATATGCCATGATTTTCAAAAATTCAACCAATCACGTGTTTTTATAGTGACAAAAAATCATAATTTTCCCTTGGGATAATATCAGTTTTTTACCACTTGTATCCGTGGCAACCACCAATATGTTATTTTAATCAAGGTGGTATTTCAGAAACGTCATTTAAACTGTCATTGTGAAATGTCACATTCACTGAATACCGATACAAAATGAACCGATATTTGGGAAATAGTCTACAAAATGTATTTCGGGCTCATGATTTTGCTTGGAAAATGTTTTACTCAAGATTTGTTGTTTTTTGGCCATGTCCCTCGACAAACTAATTTTGACAAATTCCCTCGCCTGCAGCTCGGGAATTTGTTTAAGTTTGTTTGTTTTGTGACATTGCCAAAACAAAAAACTTTCGTAAAACATTTTTACCGGCAAAATCATTAGCCCTTAATACATTATTACTGAGTATTTTGAAATTTCATTAAAAAATCCCTTTCTCCAACCCAATCGAGCCGAGCCGACATTTAGAAAGGTATAGTTTCTAAGAAAATACGTTCACAAGTGACAAGGTTTTTGTAATGTTGCTGAGGTTTACAACAATACTTTTCACAATAATTAATAGGTCAACAACAGTAAAGTAAAAAGTGTTGGTGGATGCCTTTTTAAGTAAAACTTTAATCATTTTTAATTCAGCAATGCATAAGTCGATTTTCATAATTATTTTAGAATCATTGGCTCCTTTTATGGGATTTCTTGTGCGCTTATTTCTGGGACATTCCGTAGAGGTAAGTTACTAAATGGTGATATTAACTGCTCTAAGTTATTGAACGAATCGAAGTTTTTGAAGTACCTATGAGAAAGACAAGACAAGAAACTTTATTTGTGATAGATAGTTATAGCGTTATAGCTATAAAAAGGCCCCAGTTTATCTCTCTTTATTTAAGATTTTTGACCCAATAAACTCTATATATAGGGTGTATACAAATTGGTGCAAAAGCTCCAGGTAGCGATATTCCTTGTACAATTGTGAGTCGAAAATCTTAATACTAAAATGTTGAATTGGTCTTCATAAGCCTTCACGAGCGGTAGATAAAAAAACGTGATTTTTTCAGGTAAAGTACCTTCTCTGTTTCAAATAGGTATGTGAAAGTACCGTCAAGCAAACTTTTTCAAAATGTAAAATTATGGTCGCATGCAAAATTTAAGAAATATTGGCTTACTTTTATGAAACCGTGTGTAGGTACTAGAAGTAATTTTGTGGTAACACAGTTTCATAAAAGTTGCCCGATATTTCTGAAATTTTACATGGAACCACAATTTTAGATTTTAAATAACTTTCCTTGATGACATTTTGACAGCTCACAAACTTGGACACTAATTAGAGCTAACATGGATAAGATAGCAAAAACACAGAGATCCATGGAAAGAATAATGATAGGTGTAAAACTATCAGATAAGAAAACAAATAACTGAATCAGACGAATAACAGAGGTGGAAGATGCCAGAGAACAGGTAGCAAGACTGAAGTGGGACTTTGCACGACATAATGCCAGACAATCAGACTAACGATGGAACACAGTAATACAGCAGTGGAGCCCATGGTTGGGAAAAAGGTCAAGAGGCCGCCCACAGATGAGATGGGAAGATAACCTACAAAGAGTGGGAGACTTACACTGGAAAAGGCAGGTGCAGAACGGAGACAAATGGAGAAGTTTGAAGGAGGCCTATGTCCAAAATTAGATGACATAAAGGCAAAGAAGAAGAAGAAGAATAACAAAAAATCTGGTGTGATACACTCACACAACTTCCTTTTACAGTGTTCTTATAATTAGTCAAAAATTTCATTTTTAATTTTTAGCCATTTGTCAAAAATTTTCAAAAATTACAAATACTACAAAAACGGTACAAAATAGAGCGTTAGTTGAAGAGACAAATTTTCTCTAGAATATTAAGGTGAATTAAAAAATGTAATAATATACCGGGTGTTTTATTTAAAATAGGAGTTAATAAAAAAAATAGAAAAAAAAACAAAAGAAACCCACTTTAGAAGTATTCAACTGGAAAATCACCTATTTCACACCAATACACATTAAAAATGTAGTAAAAATGTAAAGTTTAAAAAAATCGTTAGAGCCGTTTTTGAAAAAATCGAAAAAAACTGAAAAATCACAAGAGTAAACACCTACTTCCGGTTACGCGATTTTCTTCAAAAGCTTGCTGTCTCATCTACATAGTACACAAAACTTATATATGAAGTTTCAACGCCATACCTCTTTTCGTTTTTGAGATATTCTGTTCACAGACAGACACACACACACACAGGCAGACAGACAGACAGACCGACCAATGAAAAAAAATATGTTTTTTGGAATCAGGGGACTCTAAAACGTGAAGATCTGTTGAAAACTCAATTTCGAATTTTTGGGGTGAATCCAATACTTCCTTTATAGTAAAAGGAAGTAAAAAGGTACTTTACCTGAGAAAAAGTATTTTTATCTACCACTGTGACGGCTTATGAAGACCAATCCAACATTTTAGTATTAAGATTTTCGACTCAAGACGCATGGTTGTTAAAAGTTGAAACCGTTATAATTCTAGAACAAAGTGCGTTCAATAGAAACAGTTGGCATATTTCAAATCTTGCTGCAAGGTCTACAGTTTCCCAAAATAAAATTTCTCAAAATCCAGGGTTCTTTCTCCTGAATTTATACCATATTTTCATACTCAGAATTTTAATTGCCCAAAAGATTTTGATATAGAGTTGGCCAATGCGTCAAGTCCATGTGATGAAATAATTTTTATTCACAACCATAAAGCAATAATCAAATTACCTTACATGTCAAAAGTTGGAAAGTATACAATTTCAACTTCATTTGACAATTGAAATGAAATATGACAGTTCAGGTTGGAAAGTGGTAACTTTCTTATTAATTTTCGAGTTGGAAATTAGTCATTTTCCAACCTCCGTTTCTTACGGGTTTTCTATTTGTTGCAGGAAATATAAATTATAATACATACAGAAAGTAGTTATTTATTAATACAAATATAGCAATTCTATAAATAGCTGAACAAATAAATTGAATAAAAATTTACATATTAAGAATTTGAGCGATATAAATTAATTGTAACATTGGAATTTTCATGACTATTGATGGTGATGCTTAAACCATGTTGTGGCTCTGAAGATGAAATATTGGATTGTTTATTTGAAGTTGAAGCTCTAGGAGAAGTAGACAAGAACGATGATTCTTGTACCTGGGATTTAGTTGTTACGGACAACATTTGCGCAATTTTTAATTGGCCCTCCAGAGAATTTTCCACATAACCTTCAGCTACTGAACTCGATTTCCAACCACCCCAGCTTCTTTAACTGGAGAATATCGCCTCCGGTATTAGCAAGTAATGTAGCTGCTGTTCGTCTAAAGCAATGCCCAGTAAACTTGTCTACGTCATTCAACTTTAAAAACATAGCTATTTTCTTGGGGAATTGCCCGATTGAATTATGTCCATAAGGCTGCCGGGTGACTTTTCCACTCCGCACTTGCATTAAAAATCGTTGGTTATCTACATGCTTACGTAAATTCATATATTCTTTTAATATGGCAATCCATTTTAGATCCGTTATTACAAAACTTCGAGGACGATAAGTTTTCGTGTCTGGAATTATGATAAAGGCCCTTTTTTCTGTAATTTCTGTCATTTATTTTCATTTTAAACAATTCTTCACTTCTACAAGCGCTAGAAATCCCAATGACTAAAGCAACCTAAAATGTTTAAATAAGTAACAATTGGTGCAAATACAATATTGAGAAACCTACCTTTTGTGGAAGAAAATCCAAGGGATCAGTATCCAAAAATTTTTCGATATCCTCCTTATTGAAGACATTCGATTTTTTAGGTCAGTAACCAATATTCTGTTTTTTCAAGAATGGTAATAATTTTGAAAATTTTGAAATATCAGTCTTGTCTTTAAATTGTAATGTAGTTCGTAACATGGAATAGGTAGACCATAAGGTTGATGCTTTTTTTCGAAGAGCCAGGTGACTAAAATAAGCTAGGACAACACTTTCCGAACAGATGTTTTGAGCCCCTTTTTCCTGACACTAGCGCTTGTACATTTGATATGCCTTTTCATACCTAGTTTTACTTTTTTCTGGCAATAAATTTTCTATTGCTCGTTCAGCAGCTTTCCTCAGTTCAGGAGGAGTACATTCCATTTCACTGTCACTATTAATATCAGACATTTTCGTACAGATGCGGGCAAGGAACAAACACAAACGACGCGATGCTACTTTGACATTTGTCGTTTGATATAGTCTTTTGTTTAATGGCTACTTAATAAAAACATAAAATGCAATTTAAAAATTTGTAAATTGTTTGTTGTCTTTATGCTATTTAAGGGGGATGATTGTGAATAAAATAGTATACAAACCTTGGTGGTCGTTGCTTCATAGTACCTCGGCTTATTGCTGACCGCGACGCTACGCGCCTTGGTCATCAAATTTCGCCTCGGTAATGAAGCACTTCCCACCTCGGTATGTAATCTACTATTAATATTCCAGTGTAGGTACCTATAAATATATGTAAATATTCATCTATCCATAAATATTAATATTATTATTGTTTCACTTTGGGGTGAGTAATTGTGATTACCATGGAAAGACATACCTTCAGCAAAATGCATTTAAATATGTAGCTGCTCATTTAATTACTAAAATTGTCTTCGTGTTCATAACTGCGTGATAGTTGTGAACATTTTTCCAAGCAAAACTAAATTTCAAATAGCAGTAATCTGTTAGGTCATTTTAAACCAAATAAAAACACCTGAAAAGTTTCTATAATTACCTTATATCATGCCATTTATTGTGTATTTAAGTACCCTATAAAATAAATAATAAACAATAAACTTTATTTATTTAGCACTAGCTAATAAGATCACAAAAATATAAACTTTATTTTCAATTTACAAGAAAAACTAAGTTGCAATAATTTTACAATACAAAATAGTAACAAATCGAATGTTTTGATAAACACTCTGTCCTTGTTATCAACGAATTAACAATTAAAATAAACAACAAAAACTCAGTGTTTAACAAAAACTGAAAAGCAGATAAAATCTTTACGTTATGCTAATTTATTTTGCAGTTGTTACATCTAATAAATATGATCTGGAAAGATTTAATAGCAATACAATAAATTCTCAAAACCACAATGGTTGTCCAAACCAAACTTTGAATTAAAAAGTATAAAACATATGTAAGCCTACAACAGTTTTATAAAATTTTAATATCTCTAGAGATAACTCCAGAATTTACAGAAACATTTGAACCTGTGTAGTTGACCAGTGCAAGTGGTGTGTGACTATCACTGTATAGTATTAAAGCAACCAAGAAATGCCATACTTGATCCGCTACACCACATATAGTTATGCTGACTTTTTAAACTAAGATAATAAATACAGGCATGTGAATATCTGTAAAAATTTATATAAATTATAGTACAGTGAAAAAAGAATAATAATATTTTACGACCGACCGAAAATATATACACTGAGCGACAAAAGTCTGGGTTCACGAATAATTTTTCCAATTTTACATACTAAAAATGGTTTCTCGCGCTTAAAATCTGATGTCAATGTTTACGTATCAATAAACAAATTTAGTGCTATAGTGGGCTAACTCATAACCATACAACTGTTGAAATATTGCGATTTTGTTTCTGTTGTACAGTCGTGTGCAAATAAATCTGGGACAGTGTTTTTTTCACATGCAGATTCAGTTAAGAATTTGAAGAATATTTCCATTTATTTCCTCTTATTAGAGAGAGTTACCGGTTTCAGTAATTGTTAAAGTTTAATGTAACTCTTTCTGATAGCAGGAAATCCATGGAGATATTCTTCAATTCTTAACTGAATCTGCATGTGAAAAAAGCACTGTCCCAGATTTATTTGCACACGACTGTACATTATTCAAGTTTTTGATGTTTTGTTAAGAATCAGGTTGGCGTTGTCAGGAATATGTTTACAGCATGTCAATTGTTTCCGATAACTGTCAGTATTAACTGTTAATTCTCACTTCCGTGCCAAAATGCCGATATCTCCAGTAAGATGTGCAAAAATAGTCACTCACATTGAAGAAGGACATAGCCAGAAAGATGCAGGACGTATGTACGGAGTATCGCAAAACGGAGTTCGAAGAATTTGGCATAGGTATGAAGCAGACGGTTTACTAACAGCCAGACCACGATCAGGAAGACCAAGGAAAACTAACGCTCAAGATGATCGATTTATGTTGTTACAATCTTTAAGAAATCGCACTGCAACAGCTACAATTACTGCTAATGAACTGGCTGCTGTCAGAAATGTTCAAATATCGTCACGTACAGTTCAGCGACGACTTCACGAAAACAATCTGAAACCATATCGGGCTGCCATTGGTCCAAAACTTTCAGTACGCCACAAACATAATCGACTAAATTTTGCTAGAACTTACCAGAACTGGGGGGATCCCGAATGGAGATGCGTGTTATGGACAGATGAGTCTCGATTTACTTTGGATGCTCCAGATGGTCGTTCACGTGTATGGAGAAGACCAGGAGAACGCTATGCTGCTTGTGCTATGGCCACAACTTCATATTTTTTTGGAGGTTCGGTAATGGTATGGGGATGGATTTCTTCAGATGCTCGCACAGAGCTTCACATCTGTGATAGAGCAGCCCTCAACGCAGATAGGTACATTAGGAACATTCTTGAGGAATATGTTGTTCCGTTTAGTCATTTTGTTGGTGACACCTTTAGTTTAATGCAAAATAATGGACGGCCACACGTAGCCAACATTACTCTGCAATATCTAAACGAAGTTGGAATTACACTTTTGGATTGGCCAGCCTGCTCACCAGACCTGAACCAGATACAGAACACGTGTGGGATCAACTTGGAAGAGCAATTCGCACTCGCCCTAATTGGCCTCGGACATTAGGATAGGTTACCACAAGAAAATCTTGCACGATTGATTAGCAGTATGCCTAGACGTCTAGAATGTGTAATTAGTAGTGATGTGAAAAACGCGTTTTTTTAAATCGAATAAAAAACATAGAAAAAAAAACAGAAAAAAACGGTGTTTTTGTTTTTTATTCATTTTTGTAATTGGCGGCACGTTTTGGTAGGTACGGTTGGCGGCATGTAAGTAAACGACAAAGTTTAAACTTATTTTGATTTTACATGCACTTTAAAGTTCAAGAAAACTACAGCACAGACTAGACAAATGTTTAATAAACAAAAGTAACATTTTATACCTACTGCCTACTCATATTACGTATTACTCACAGAACAGCAAAGCGTATGCATGCGTCTATGCGAGCACCCCCGCCCCACCCCTACTATTGGAAGTTGCTTTAAGCTGGACCCAGATGTGAAACTGTCGACTTGATCGACGAATCAAGTTACGTTAGCGATTCATCAGGGTCATCAGACAGTGACATGGGCGACGTAAACTGCATGGATACTGACTGACTCTGAGTCAGTTGAGGAGTCAGCCATGTCTATTAGCGAGTAATTTCTGCATTATTATAATTTCTACAGGGTGTTACGGAAGTCGACGGAAAAAATTCTAGGGGTGAATCCTTGGCCCAAAATGTTATGATTTAACTCAACTTACCTATATACAAAGTTGCTTAGTTTAGCCGCTAGAAGGCTTTAAAAATTATTAATAATAATAATGGTGAGGCACTAACACCCCATGAAGGAGCTTGGCCTGCACGGCGGAAGGTCAGAGCTTCCATATCCTCATTCTCACACCCGGCTGTTGCGTGTCAAATTCTTGACACGTGGTGAGCATCACGCATTAGACAACCGCATTATTACCCCTTATTCTTTCGAACGCAGGTCCCCAGTTATTTAAAGCGACGAGCTTTTTTAAATGTTTTAACCCCCTGTATAATCACTACCAATTTTTTTGCTGGATAGTTACTCTAATATAAAAGCTATTCAATCTCTTAAAATATTTTTGTTGGGTAAACGGTTTAGCCACAAAAAATATTTTCTAAATACCTACAAGCCTAGTAGTGTTCAGTTAAAATTACTGATTTAGGCTTGTAGGGAATTAGAAAATATTTTTTGTGGCTAAACTAGTAGCTATCCAGAAAAAAGTGATTACACAGGGGATTAAAAAAATATGGATGGATAATTAATTGTGACAAAGTTTTTAAACACCCTGTAATTTTTGAAATTAGGGTTTATTCCACAAAAAGCTTAAGTTTACTGGTAAAAATGCATGGCCAAAATATGAATAAAATCCATGAAAGATTTTTTGACTTATTTGAAAAAATTAAAAAAAGCTAATCTTTAGAAATTTTTCCGTCGACTTCCCTAACACATTGTATATCCACTTTGGCTATTTTTCTATTTTTCTTTAGAAATATTTGCTTTGTTCTGTTATTATAAATTCTATAATTCACTTTACCTACGAAATGTATTATTTGTATTTAAAAATATCTGTTTTTTGTTTTTCCAAACAAATTACTTGTTGTTATTCACTACACTTTAATTCTGAAAAAAACGCATTTAAAAAAAAACAGACCGCTTGGTTTTTTTACAAAAAACAGGTTTTTTTTACAAAAAACAGGTTTTTTTTAAAAAAACGAACGTTTTTTTTTTGTTGCATCCCTAGTAATTAGAACTCGTGGTGGAGAGAATTAACAGTTAATACTGACAGTTATCGGAAACAATTGACATGCTATAAACATATCCCTGACAACGCCAACCCGATTCTTAACAAAACATAAAAAACTTGAATAATGTACGACAGAAACAAAATCGCAATATTTTAACAATTGTAACTCATAAGTTAGCCCACTATAGCACTAAATTTGTTTATTGATACGTAAATATCGACATCAGATTTTAAGCGCCAGAAACCATTTTCAGTATGTAAAATTGGAAAAATTATTCGTGAACCCAGACTTTTGTCGCTCAGAGTATAATTCTGGAGAATTATTTTTGCCAGAAAGTAGTGTTTTGCCAGTCAAGATCGGAAAACGGGCATCAGAGACCGGTAAAAGCTTTTGCCGGTTCCTGATGCCTTCGTTACTATGGAATCAAGTGTGTGTTATTGTTTTAAGTCAAATAATAGATACTAATGATATAATTTTTTTTAGTTTGCGAAAGTGAATTCGCAAGTTTGAAGGTATGGACTCGGGTGTCGTAAAAAAAGTATTGTACGATACACGACCAGGAAGTGTTTTGCAGGTCTCCCCAAGCTTCCAGGGGGAGCCGCAGGCGAACCCTGGAATTTACTTGGCTCAACCTGCAAAACACTACATTCCGGTCTTGTAACGTAAATTACTATTAATTACTTATGCAGTTGTTTTAATAGCTACTTTGAAAAAATCACTGCACACATTTTAGATATAAAGCATTAAGGCATATGTATTTATTACTATCACTCTAGAAATTAAAAAGTCCAAAGGCAATTGATGTTAGTGACAATCTTAACAAGATTTTGATCTTTTCAAAAATATTCAGCGTACGCCACTGGCTTATTGGTTTATTTGCTTGAAAATGCTTATCATGAAATCTTTCCAGACCTTACTAATAAACAGCAAAAGTTATATCACGCTACAAAAAGGTTTCAGAAATGATTTCTTTATTAATATGATTTAGAACAAGTAATTTTTGAAAATGATGGAAAATATTTACATTATCCTGGTGTTGGTAATAAACTTTATCCTTTGTGTAAAGGAATTACATATCTTCAACTTCCCTGCCTAAATTTTCCCGTTGATCACCCTATTAAGCTTTTTATTAGTTTGAGATTATACCGGGTGGTCCTAAATATCTATCATCCTGGTAGCTATGGAATTAGCTACTTATAATTTATAAATGTTGGTTAGCATTATATTTCAATTATAATAATAAATTATAGGAATCTGTAATCATTTTGACACCTAGGAATGTCAGTTGCGATGACATGAACGACATTTGATATTTAGGTTAGGTAGTTGAATTCATCATTTTTTAAACCGTTGCTCATTCCAAAGGTAATGCAATCACAGATATTTATGGCCACCCAGTATTATGTCTTTTCTACGACCACTACTGTAAGTGATCAAAATTGTACAACTTACAAGTTGTTTAAATGTGTTCTTACACACAACGTGCGTAAAGTTTGTCGATCGGTCGACTGGGGATTTAATAACTTATTATGTTGGTAGTAACAATGCTTTTTGCTTTGGTTACTATAGTTATGTATATTTTATAGTGGTTGTTTGTACGAAGCGGTGCAGAGCTGTGATTGTAGCCGCCTAATTTTTAAGGTGGTGTGACCATAATGCTTTGACAATCAATAAAATATTTGATTTTCATTTAACGAAATGAGTGTGATCGTAGAAAAAGTATAGCACACAACACGTGTTGTAAAGCACCCCTGGAATTACTGCAGTCACCGCCACGCGGTTCGTGCGCAACTTTTTCAGTCGTGCATAATATACCATTTACAACTCTTGTTATGTAATATACTATTAAAATATAGCAATAGGGATTTTAAGTACACCCTGAAGATAAATAGAAAAATCCGTATTTTAATGTACGTATTTCTGAATTGTTTTGAATAATTTTTATATTTGTCAATTTATGAAAATGTCGAATTACCTAGCCAGTAATATTTACAAAGTGATAGTTTTTCTTTTAATTATTCTTAATATTCTTTTATTGATTTAACTTTAGATTGTTAAATAAAATACATAGTCCCCTATTCATTATGATTTATTTAAATTAATATTTAAGTCACACCTAATAATACGTATGTTACAGGTATAAAAATTAAAATCTCTTTGCATCAGAGATGAATTTAGCCCGCTATTTTTCCCAACCAATTTACAGAGGTAAGCGATTGAGGGTGGACCAGTGGTTAAAGACCAAAGGTTTGGCTTGAAGTGTCACCTCTTATACGTGCTATATACTGATTGGTGTTATCGAATAAATAAATGAATATTTTGTAGAAATCTAACGGATACAAAATGCAACACAAACATGTGATTGTTTGAAATAAATGTTTAATTGTACATGCTTAAAGAGCTTATTATTGTAAATTGTAAATATTTATTTTTATTGGAAAGTATACACTCCAACAAGTGAAAGAATATTGCCACAGAAAGAAATATGTAGCATCGCAGCAATACATAGTCCGAATCAGCAATAATAATTGTCTAACAGATGAAAAATCAGGTTTAGTCATATATTTATTACTTCTATATTGCTAGCACCTATAAGTGGAGAGGTCACAACGTAAGTGAGACAGCCAACCAATTCTTCTACGTACTTGGTGAGCAGTGCGCAAGCGTAATCCGCGTGGTGAGGAAGTGGTCAAGTTTAAAATTTGCTTCTAAAGGCGGAGTTCGAATTCTCAGGCATGCGCACGAAACGCGTAGTACTCAGAGTGAGACTATGTCGGCGCCGTAACGTTTTCGCCCGTTCCCAGACGCTACTACCAATATAGAAGTAATAAATATATGGGTTTAGTTAAGCAATTATTTAAAAAATTATAATGAAACGGTGCATTAAAACATAAAAAAAAATTGCCAACCATTTCTTCCCATACGTATTGAAATTGAAGTGACAATTATTTATACCTACGCTTACCTGGAGTTTGTAAAGTAAATCCACAGAATGACACTAGATAGGTTGCTCTTGCTTCAGATGCTACACTTGAAGGTTTGCTGTGATTCTGAAAGAATAATAATCATATTACAAATGCGTTTTCGTTAGTTGCTTAATGATACATAAACATTTACAAATATTGTTAATAGTTACATAATACACATGCCTAACAAGTTCAAAAGCGGTTGGTATTTAAAGCTAGAAAATTTGAGAATTGTACTGAATCTACCATATGTGTGTAGTGCACCCAATTAATAAGTTTGTGACACACAAAATCTACCCATCAACCCCCTGCTCAGCACATTTTAAGTTATGTTACAGATATGTATTGCAGGTACGTTCTAAAATGTTTTTACTCAAATTTCTGTACTCACGTATCGTTTGACTAACGATTGCTAAATGGTAGATATCCCACGGTGTAATTTTCGCAAATGCTTAATATTCACAACTGTATTAATACACCGGAACGCGTACAAACAACGTCGCCATCGCCATTTAAATCCCTTGTTGACTTTTGCTCTACGGAGGTGCAAAGAACCTACTCAATAAAAGTATCAAGATATAAAAGAAAGAGAGAAACCTGAAGCGTGCATGAGCATAACAACTCTTTCTAGTAAGTCACCATATAATATCGACAAATGAATTGATGGTTAGATTAGTTACAATAAATACTACTATGTTTGACGAACAGATTCAGTAAAAGACCTTGCGACATATAAGCGCTAAATTTGAATAGAATAATGCTATTGGTAACTTTATTTGAAATTTTTTTAAATACTTTGGAGTCTATAATTTGTAATGTCTAAAATTGGTTTTGCGCAATAAAAGTCATCCCATTATTGTAATTTACGATACAAGTGCGTAAAGCAACTCTTTAGTCACGAGTGTGGCAGAGTTAAAACGCGAATGAGCGAACGTTATAAGCTCCGCGAGTGATAAACATGCTTTACGCATGTGTATCGTGCAATATTTGATCTACGATAGAATCTAAAAAACACGATAAATATTAAAAAAATATTTAAATCTAAATTAAGATTAGTAGCAACCGGTCTTCATTTTGCGTAGTTAAAAATTTTAAAACGTTGCTGGTGACGACATGGCTAATGAAATCGTTACGTTGCTACTGACGACGTAAACTAATGAAAACATGTTATTAAACAGTCATCTTACAAACTTAAAACTGCCAGCTAAAAGTAAATTTTACACACTGTCGTAGATAAATTGAATTTCTGAATCTGTTAGTTATACCTTTGATTGTAATATCCTTATAGATAGCTCAGGTAGATGTATACTCCTCCGCGGGTTGCCTACCTAAGTATTTGTGTTAAATTCGATTTATAAACCCAAGAAACAACTCACAAATTGTAAGTGGTAAGCTTTCCCACCGACTATACCGCGCTGATGTGGTGGTAAGAGTGACAGACTCTTAATCACAGCGATCAGTGGTTCTGGGTTCAAATATATGTTGTACACACTCAGTACTACCAGTTTCTGCACAAAAATTTCTCTCTGAATCGATGTTGACAGGTTATAATTCATCTTCTCATCTTAAGAAAACTAAACACTTGGTTGCAAACTACTTTTTCAAATGTCTTAGATACACAACTAAGTAGGAATATCAGTCGGTAGTTTTCAATCATTTTGGGGCCTTCTCTTTTATTTATTAGTAGTACGAGAGCTACTTTGAAACGCTCAGGAAAATTACCAGCAAGTACGGATTTATTTAAAATCTTTGCATATCAATAAATTTTTTTAATAATGACCTGGGGATGATGTGAGGTATGTCTGTAATTATATAATCAATTGCTGTAGAACTAAACCAGCTTGACTTCCAAACTTCTAGTTGGAGTGCTTAAAAGAGATCTTAAATTATAACATTCTAATAAGTTGAAAAAACAATTTTTGTCAGTTGTGTTACATAACGAATTTACATTAAATCGCCAACTACCGGGTGGGCCACGAAACTTGTAGCCCCTACTTTTGCATTTTACGTTATATTACAAAAACCAATATAAATACATACAGCAAATATTGTTTAGTTTGTTATTTACCAATCATGATCTGTTTTTAATGCATAAAAAATATAATGTTCTACTCTGTTTTTATATGGGTTGCAGTAGAAAATCTTCAGGGGCTACAAGTTTCATGGCCCACCCGGTATAATTATACTATCGTATCTATCGTAGATAAGGTTTAACATCTCTGAAAACTTATATAGACAATCGGATGCATCATGATTGGATATAAGAAATATGTATACAGATTGTCCGAAATCTACTAATCTACTTATCAACTAATTAAGTTGGCAGTCAATGTTGATGTTTATAGTAAATATAGCAGAATCTTCCAAGTAAATTTCACGTGTTAAAGTGCACAAGTATTTCACTTTTTCTGACAATATACTCTACCGTGACTGTGATAGGTGAAGTTATAATTAGTTACAAAATTCGGCCAATATTAGTGAACAACAATTATAAATAACCCAACATTATTCTCAGCGTGTGCAACCTTGTAAGTAAATCGAACCTTCGCAAGTGCTCTCAGCATGTCCTCATGTGCAAATTGTAAACGACCTGTCGCGAATGAACGAATGAACCGCGTCTTCAATGCGACGGCTGCAAAGACGAACTGCACGTTACCTGCACAGGTCTTAGCGAAAATGATCGCGTTACTAGAACTAACCTTCTTGGAGTAAAGATCGTTTGCAATCAATGTAGCACTAATATTGATAAACTGGGTGACTTCAGGGCTCTCTTCGAAGCATTTAAAACCGAATTACAGTCCAAGATTGATACTTTAGACGTAAAAATTGTGGAATTAAATGATAAACTTCTCGGAATCGGTGATTCGAAGTCTACTGATTACGTAGAAAACGTTACTAACGAGGCAGTTGAACGTATAAAAAGATCGAGGAACATTGTCATACGTGGAGTTCCAGAAATTGAGGATAACGACGTAAGAAAGGAAAAGTACGATTCAGAAAAAATTGCCGAAGTATTAACTGCAGTAGGCTTAAGCGTCACTCCAGTATCTTTCCATCGCTTTGGTAAAAACCAGCAGAACAAGTATCGCGCTGTATCAAGGTCGTCCTACCTACAGAACATGACGCTAAAACGATGCTACGCAATAAGCGTAAGTTGCTAGCGGCAAATTCTACTAAACAGATATCAATCGTAGATGACAAAACTCCTAATCAACTCAAATACTTAACCAACCTAAGAAAACTACTGGACGAGAAAAAAAGCGGGCAATGGTACGAACCTCACCATAAAATACATTCATGGCTCCCCGCAAATAATTGATTTGAAGACATTTCAACAACCTCGATTCTAATGAAACATTTACTGACTGTCCAATCTTTACACTAACCTAGGATCGTTACCAGCTAAGCTAAACGATTTTATCTGTAGAATTAACCAATACAACCCTGACATTGCCTTTGTTACAGAGACTTGGTTAAACCCGCCCATACCAGATTCTGTTGTTGACATTCCTGGTTTCAATATTTATCGTATCGATCGTATAAACCGTGTAGGGGGCGGGTCATGTGTATATATTTCAAGCAATATAACAAAAACTTATAAAATCACCCCTATTGACCTAACTGTTCCCGATATTGATATCACAACTCTACAACTCTCCAGACATGATTTTTCCATCGTTCTTTGCTGCATTTATCACCCTCCACGTACCCCTGTAGCGCAAGATTGACTTCTTATTAAGAAATTATCAAACTTATCCATATCTTACGATTATCTAGTGATAACCGGCGATTTGAACTTTCCGGACATCTCGTGGCCAATTTCTCACGTTCCTGACAATTTTAATTCCACTACTTGCTTCATGAACTTTATCATAAATTCTAATTTAGACCAGTTGGTTCAAGAATTTACCAGATTCAGAGCAAATGACCAACCAGCCACTTTAGATATCGTTTTAACAAACGATGAACAACTGTTAACACAGCCTGAAATTTGTGCTCCTGTTGGCATATCAGACCACGTGGTTATACTCTTCCACATACAGTGTTACGGTCTTAAACAGGTTTTACGACACCGCACCGGCTCATACAACAACTAAACGGCCGGCGCGAACGATATTCGACAACATCGGTACAAAGATTCACCTAGGCCGCTGCCCATGCCGCAACAAGATAATGCCGGCTAAAGCATCAGTGGAGCAAGGGGGAGTTCTTCACGATATCACCTAAGGGCAACGGCGGTAAATAACGATAAAAGTAAATAGGGCGCCACCAGGTCTGTCTCGGGGTATACACGTTCAACCAGACCTGGACGGTTAGACGGAACGAGAAGTACACAGAGTACTACGTCAGGAAGGTACTCGAGAATATGTAGAACTCGGATTACAATTTCGGGAAAAATACTTGAATAACTATTTCGGGAGAACGGGAATTCGGCCTTAGAATCCTCGTCGTCACTGCGGCAGGCGTCGCCAGACCTACTTGTGTCGCTCCAACGCTCAAGCTTCGTCGTACATCAATCGTTACACAGAAAAATTACCCTGAAAAGAGCATGCACAGATTCGCCACAATGATAAGGCCTTTGTGAGAATATTCGTCTATTGGTCTGACGTTAATGTTTAAATATATGTGATGGACAAGGTTAAGGCTAACTTAAATGTAGAACCCCCAGCTGGAGAAGCGCTATTAACCTCTAGCATAACATTAATAGAATTTGCCGCATTTGTAAATCCAAAAACAATCTCTAAGCTAGGCCACATGAACACGTATGAATGAACTGTCAAAGATTAGTTGCAAGGGCTGCGGCCAAACTGCAGTCATTTAGCAAGCACAGTATGTAAATTTAGTTCACATGCATAACAGCTGATTAGTTACAAGGACGGCGGCCCAAAATGCAATAAACTAGCAAGCACGATATGTAAATTTGGTTCTCATAAATGACAGCTGATTAGTTAGAACGGCTGCGGCCGGAATGCAATAATTTAGCAAGCACAACAAATTAGCATGGGTTTAGGCCACATAAATGACAGCTAATACGCTCTGATGGCAGCGATTAAAGCACAGTAAAATTAGCAAACAGAATATAAGTTCAGCTTACATAAATAACAGCTAATACGTTATAAATTGGTTACACAGATACCTGTATCTAGACGATCCTCGAGCGTGGGCGAGAAGTTACCTAGCGGCATGCCTGCAGATGGGTCGCAGGAGCGAAAGCGTGGGAGGCACGTGAGAATGCTGGCGGAATCCGCCTTGAAGGGGTGTCAACTGGAATGCGTCCCTCTCATGGGACAAAACGACGGTGAGGCCTAGGGATCCAAAAGTCCTGCAGGTTTGATCCCCGTTTTATCGGGATTGATGGGTCAACCACGACCCTACATCAATAAAGCAGAACTCGGCCATCGATATGCACAGGCACCCTCGTACCAACGGTACACAGCAAGACACACCACACGCTCCTTGTGTCTCAACGAACGACCCTCTCGAGACTGCCGGAAGGCAAACACAGTTTTAATGTTCACACAAACACCTTGCTGTAACAGCACAAACGGAAAGGCCGACGCCCCCGTGACAAGCGCGGAAGCGTCGCACGAACTCTCACTATTCGACTTGTTAGCTCGACGACTCGGGTCTGAATCCCTGAATCTCGACCGTTAGAAAAACTCGCGCCAAAAGAAGCGTCCCCAAGCTGACTCGACAGCCATTCGGGAGGTGGAATCGTTCACCGGATAAAACAAAATAATGTCGGTGTGACAAGGAAGACGAGGCCCTCTCATTTGCTCCAACAGGAATTCTTAACACGCCTGAAACCAGCGTTGCGGAACTAAAGCCACGTGCAAGGGTCAGTACATAAAGGGTGGCCCAAATCGAGGTAACTGCGCTAAACTACAGGGTGTTCGAATTTATTACTGCTAACATAAGCGATGAAAAATTGAGTAGCTAAAGACGGGTTAAAGGTACAGATAGGCTGTTCTGAAGGCTCTATACTGCTGTAAGCTGTCAAAATGGTAAATTAAATTGCTGAAGACTGCAAAATGGCTTAACAACAGTTTGCATCACATAGCCATAGAATGAATCCTAACCGTCTTAGCTATACTGTAACCAACTTTAACAGAGTTGGGAATGAACTATTATCCTATAATTGGGAAGATCCTAACTCGATGTGGGAAACAGTTTACGATATCGTTCGCAAGTCAATTGACTCAAACAGTAAAACGAAAATCGTTTTCAAAAACCATTTAAAACCCTGGATTGATGATGAGATTATGTCTTTGATCAAATACAAATCCAGTCTATGGAAAAAATGTAAACGCCCCAATAATATAAATGATTACATCACACATCGTCGTTTTTCGAACCAAGTTAGTTCTGCCATTAAAGCTGCCAAACGCACCTACGAAGAAAGAATTGCTAATAGTAATAACTATAAACAATTTTATAAGTACGTAAGAACATGTATGAAATCTAAGGTGTCAGTGCCACTTTTAAACAAGGATAATGGCCAAATGTGTTCTAACAATGAAGAGACAGCAGACATTTTGGCTGAAATCTTTTCACAAGTATTTACTCGTGAGCCAAATGGAAACATCCCCGCAGTCCTTTCAAACTGGGTGAACTCTACCCTTGATGTCATTGACTTTTCATCCGAAATTGTTGAAAATCAGTTGCAAAAATTAAAACTTAATTCTGCACCAGGGCTTGATGGATTGTCTACCTATTTTCTTAAAAAAATGTTCTGCTGCAGTATGCACTCCACTTTCTTTAATCCTCCAGTCCTCGTTCGAAAATCATTGTCTGCCCTCAGTATGGAAATCAGCGTCAGTAACAGCTATATTTAAAAAAGGTGACAAACTGAACCCAAATAACTATAGACCTATAAGCCTGGTACCAATTGTGTGCAAGGTTATGGAATCTATAATCGTTGAAAAGATGTCTGCCTCTCTCCTAAAGGAGAATGTTATTCCCAACGAACAACACGGTTTCCTATGTAGCCGATCTACAGTCACCAATCTTCTACAATGCGTTAATGATTGGTATTTGAGTCTGGATAATAAGCAACCGACAGATGTAATTTACTTAGACTTTGCCAAAGCCTTTGACAAGGTACCCAGAAGGCGGCTAATGCATAAACTGAATCATGTTGGAATACGTGGCAATCTTTGGATTCAAGATTTTCTGACCGACAGAACTTTCACCGTCCGAGTAGGTAACTCGTTTTCCACTCCTAAAAATGTCCTTAGTGGCGTCCCACAAGGATCGGTTTTGGGTCCAGTGTTATTTTTGGTATATATCTCAGACTTACCACAGCAAATCTCTTCAAACAAGTCATTTTTCGCCGATGACACAAAAATATACGCAAATCCTTTTACGCAATACCTTCAGCTCCAGAATGACCTGTGCGGTGCTTCATATCGGCAAAAAAATCCGTGCCTCTCTTATAGCATCAATAGCATCGAGCTTAGAAATGTCGATTCGTACATGGACCTTGGTGTTCAAATAAATAAGAACCTTACGTGGTCCGGTTATGTTATAGAGGCATGTAAGCGTGCTAACAAAAGCCTTTTTCTGCTAAAGGAGTGTTTTTCTTGCGTGTCGTATCCGGTTTTTATTAAACTGTACAAAACTTTTGTAAGACCCCATCTTGAATCCGCGGGTGCGGTCTGGTGTCCTGATTGGGTTGCGGATCAAAACCATTTCGAGAGGGTACAGAGATACGCTACTAGCATCTCTTTTGGAAGGGTAAGACCATCCTACGAAGAGAGACTATATATGGCGAATCTTCCTTAATTTTCCGACCGAAGACTGCGTGGTGATCTAATAGTCACGTACATAATTCTTCGCAATCTCTTCTCAATTGACCTTTCGCATTTGTATATTTTGAACATAGACGATCGACTGCGTGGTCATGAGCTTAAATTACGAAAGGAAAATTTCAAAACCAGGACAAGACAACATTTCCTGCCTTAACAGGATTTTCGACCCTTGGAACAACTTGCCAGCCGATGTAGTGTGTGCGCCATCAATTAATACTTTCAAAAACAAGTACGACAATCTCTAATATATTATGTCAATTGATTTTTATTTAAATTGTATTGTATTGTATTGTATTATTTTGTATTTATTTTCTTTTTTATACCATTGCTGCCAATTGTAGTAATTTGTTTCTTTGTGCATTATAGGACGTTTGTCTTCAGCCCTTATCTGAATATAATAAATAAATTTAAAAATCCGTTTTGAACATAGGAAATGAATGAGTGCTACAAGGAAGACATAAACAAAATGAGTAGCAGGACAAAGATGGAATGTAATCATGGCTAAGTAAATTTTTAAAATAAAATTAAGTCAATGAAACAAACACTTGTGTCAAATACTTTGTCTGTCATTAGGAGTATAAAGTGAGGTTTAAATATACTATTGTTTATTATTCACATAATTATTTAAACCTCACTTTATGCTCTTAATGACAGATAAAATATTTGACAGATATGTTTGTTTGTTTCATTGACTTAATTTTAGTTTAAAAATTTACCTAGCCACGATTACATTCCATCTTTGTCCTGCTACTCATTTTGTTTATGTCTTCCTTGTTGTACTCATTCATTTCCTATGTTCAAAGCGGATTTCGAGCAATCTGTATAGTGATAATACAAGTTTTTTCAAACTCTATGGCGCTACACTCAAAAATAAGCTCCGAAGACAATCTAGCAAAACATCTAATTGGTTTATATTTACTTATAATACAATTGTTTACAAAAATTCCAGTCCCACCATGAACATGATTATGACTACATAAATGCGTGGTGTATTTATAATTATTAAAAACCACCTTACTGATTTCGTCATCACGACAACAATGTTCAATGAAGCACAAGAAATGAGAATTATGTTTTTGCAGGAGAATATCAATTATGTTCGTTTTATTTTTAATAATAGCTATTTAAGTCACAAGGAATGTTAATAGGCGATACATTCCGAGTTATCTTATTATATTTTTCCCGCTGCTTATCAAAATTTTCCTAGATTTTTGAAAAAATCGTTTGGTTTGTCACCTGTCACCAGGATTAATTTTCGTGAGTCGTGTTACCTATGAGTGTCACATGTCACATAAACACTTGCAATTTAGAAACAAAACGTCTAAATCTGCATCTTGCTTTGCTAATTTTATTATCCTAGGAACTTAATATAGTATTTTACAGTAGAAGTCCGTTAGGATAGCCTTTACTGCCGAGCCAGAGAATTTGTGAGACGAGCTCGAAGAGCGAGTCGAATAATACTGGCGAGGCAGTAAAGGCCCTAACGGACGTGTATTGTACAATAGTTTTTGTAATACCTACATACAATTCGGTCATACGTATCTTTTTAAATTTATTTTCATAAAAACGCTAGATTTGTGTAATGACGTTTTAGAATGATTGAGAGTGCGTACGACGTTGCAACTGTTGTTTATAAATGTCATTTATTTCCAATTTTGTGTATGGCTGTAAGCAGGTGACAAACGTCACTTTGACGTTTGGCACACAATTTAGCAGGCCGTGGTCTTTACGGACACTTTTTACGGCCGGGCCGTAAAGAGGTTGCTTACGTAGTACTAAACAGTCCCTAAACAAATATTTAACAAGTAGGTATTACAAAAATAGATTAAGTTCCGTTGTCAAGAAAAAGCAGCAAACAAATATAATCACGTTTTGTTACTAAGACTGTATCACTGTATCACCGCACACCACCTGTATTCCTATTCGTATTTCCAGTAGGTATTTCCTCAAGCATTTCGATATGGTTTTTGGTTACGAAATCGCTGAACAAGAACATTCTGTGGCCAAAAGTTTTCATCAAACAATATGTTCTCACGCTATGGCTATTACATTGCGAGACACCCTATACGAGATCTTATATGCCAAACAACAAAATTATGTCTTGCCGTTGTTTTGTATTCAAACAAGGAAACTGTAAAACATTATTTTAGTGTATATATGCAGATTGGTGGCAGAAGATGTGAACAAGGTAATCAAATGTGCTAGAGTAAAGTTTATGGGCTTTGTTTGAAGCGTCATCTGCGTTGATTGTCTATAACGAGTCTGTGCATTCCACGGCCTCCTAGATTAATGCGAGACTGACGTCTCTACGTGGCCCGCCACATTTGTATAATTTTTGTGATTCTGAGGCCAACGTACTTTGGCGCCATCTGTTGGGTTTTTGATAAATTATCTGTGACGGGGGCACCTCCTGGTTTATTATTAATCCAGGCGGCCGTGGACGTATACCTTTAAATTAAAAAAAGAAAAACTTGTAATCCTATAACATAAAATCGTTGCTCTCTTTTTTTCTTTGTTTCTTTCTATCTTTCTATGTTTTTTTGCTAATCTCCTCCGAAGATACTGGACCGATTAAGTTATATGATGGCTTAAAAGTTTGCTAATTTTTAAACTTAGATCGTAGGCCGGTTTTTATTTTCAAAAAAGTACGAAAAAGTTTTAATTTAATTAAATCCTCTAAGCAACGGAGCAAAGCGCCTGTCGCGGTGGGCTACGGTATGACAGCTGCTGTCGCCGTGTGCTATTAGCTCGGGTGAATACCCATGTTCATATATCATCATAGCGGCGCGTTATTCAAACAACCCAGGTTGGTCCTGGGGTAGAGTGCTCTCCTGCCACGCGGGCGGCCCAGGTTCGATTCCTGGCCGATGCATCCTTTTTTCAAATTTATATTAATAAATCTGGAACAACGCGATAATAATAATTCTATTCAAAAAAGGAGACAGAATGCTTCTAAAGAACTACCGACCCATAAGTCTATTATCCCAAGTCTATAAACTGTTTACGCGTATAATAACAAACCGAATAGAGAGAAAATTAGACTGCTACCAACCCGTCGAGCAGGCGGCATTTCGTAAAGGCTATAGTACAAGTGATCACCTACTAACGTTGAAAATACTAATGAAAAAATCAACTGAATACAATTTCCCAGTACATATGGCTTTCGTAGATTACGAGAAAGCTTTTGACTCCGTGGAACACTGGGCAATAATGGACGAACTGGATAAAGCACGCATAGACTACCGCTACAAAAACATTTTAAAATACATATATCAACAAGCGACGGCTACAATTAGACTCCATGAAGACTCAAACAAAGTATCTATTAACAGAGAAATAAGACAGGGAGACACAATATCTCCAAAACTGTTCACCCTGGCCTTAGAATGTGTTTTTAAAAAACTAGATTGGTCAAATGTAGGAGTTAACATTAATGGTGAACGGCTCTCCCATTTAAGATATGCTGACGATGTGATCCTAATCGCCGAAAAAGAAGAAGACCTCACACAAATGTTACTGGAACTAGAAAAAGAATCGAGAAAGATCGGACTGAACATGAATCTAGAAAAAACGAAAATACTGAGCTCTCAACAGATACAGGTTACAATTAAAGGAAAACAGATTGAAAATGTTCAACAATATGTATACTTAGGACAAAAGATAGTAATTGGTAAACAAAACAAGGATATAGAGATTGAGCGAAGAAGGCGACTAGGATGGGCTGCGTTCGGAAAACTTGCACACATACTGAAAAACAAAAAGATACCACAACACCTGAGAACCAGAATATTCGACCAATGTGTGCTTCCTGTCATTACGTATGGAGCACAAACGTGGACCCTCACACAACAATTAACAAATAAACTTAAAACAACGCAGAGGGCAATGGAAAGGTCAACGTTGGGTATCTCACTAAGGGACAGACACTGAAATGAATGGATTAGGCATAAAACTAAAGTCACTGACATTATTGAAAGAGTCACTAGTCTGAAATGGGACTACGCTGGACATGTTGCCAGAATCCAAAACAACCGGTGGAACAGTAAAATCATCAGATGGAGACCGTGGGAGGGAAGAAGAAGAAGAGGGAGACCGGTTATGCGATGGTATGATGATATTAAAAAGGTGGCAGGACTAAGGTGGATAGACGAAGCACAGAACAGAGAGCGATGGAGGAGAAGAAGGGAGGCCTATGCCCAATACTGGGCGCAACAAGGCTATTAAAAAAAAATCTTTCTTAAATTAGCAAACCGAAGCGTAGTTCGGGTGACTCACTAGTACGTAAATACGCAGCCAGGCGCAACGAATTGTAGCGCCTCTACAAACTATAAAAAATCCCTTAAACTAAAAATGCGGCGAGTCGCATAAAGACGTTAGTCTCGCATTAATCCACGAGAACGTGGTCCATTCCATCTAAATTTACAACTAGAGGCGCTGCCATCGCGTGTCAATTGAATCTAACATTTCAGGTTTAACACTGAGATTTCTAAGTTGTCAATCGATGTCATTGTCAAATGTTTGGTTATATATAATATGTTTTAATTTAACATAAATAGTAAGTTTACTATAACTTTGCAGGTATTTTGTATACACAAAAAAAACTTTAGTAACTTCCTACTCAGGAATGCAAATTAGTAAAAAAGTTTCTATCGGTTCGTGCTCTGCAATAACTGTTTGACAGAGTGTAAACTTCCGACGTCAGCTGTGAATGCTTTGGCTGAACCACAACCCATTCGACCTCAAATTCAATGAAAAGAGCTCTGAATTGGGATATCAACAACTGGAGAGAACGGGAGACACTTCTGAATGAGCTGTAACGCCAAGCGGTCGTGGTAGGTATTTATTTGTATTAAATACTATATGAAATAAAGAGTTTATCTGTATCATTTGTACATTATTAACGAAGAATCTTTTACAAAGCAGCGGTGATATTCATCTTCGTGTCTTCCGCTCGTATTTTGCGTCACGAAGTGCCAAAAACGAATTATTGTTAGTTTTGTGTAGTGACTGTAGTCAACTATAGTATTATCAAAAATTATTTTTAACTAGTATGGCTAAGGAATAATTCCTAATTTATGAATTCAACTATAAGTCACTTAAAAATCAAATGTCAAGTTCATAAATTAGAAAATATTCCATAGCCATACTAAATGAAACTGATTTTTGATCATACCAACGTACATACATCAAACAAGTAGACATTGAGTCCAAATGATGAAACCTGTCTAGGAACAGTAACTCGGGGGGTATTTCTAAGCTTGCCTGTCAGATCGCAGCACAAAATTCTACCAATCAGAGCGAGTTACTAGCAAGAAGCATGTATGTATGTACCTGACTGTATCGATTGTATAATTCGATTGTAAGGGACACAGACATAACTTTCAACAACCAAGCGCTAGCCGAAAGTTTCAAAGTTCTGTTTAGGTCACGCAGGTGAGAGCATCCCTGCATTTACGCCGGGTAAACCAAACCTCACCTTTACCAAGTAGATAGCTAAAATTGAACAATTAGCGGAAGTAAACAGCTGGGACGAACCAACAATGGTTTTTCACATGCAGAGCCAGTGGTTTAGCTCGCAAGTGGTATGACAACTTGCCGTCGTATTAAATGACGTAGAAGCAATGGGGGTCCTTGCTACTGACATCATTTCCTGATCACCAGGACTACGCAACGGCTTTAAGAAACCTCCTCGACAGGTACAAGTTACCAACGAAACCTGAGAGCAACATTATTTTGATAAGATGGCACTCGTTAATGTCTGTGACATTACAAAAGAAACGGCAGTGTCTTGCGTCATAGACGGAATTAAACATGAAAGTATTCAAGGAAGTGCATGGGCGGATAGATGTCAGACCATTTTAGAACAAAGCATTTCCAGTCCAAATTTTACAAAGATCATTCGGCAGGAATAAAAAAATCTAACCAACAGTAGAATGCTCGAACTGCAAACGAATGGGACACCTTGGAAAAGACTGCAAACGAAAGCGTCTCACTCATCATCTAGTACAGCATTGGAACGACACCGCAAACCAATGCTACGGGTGAACGGAAATCCTACATACTCGTATGTGGATTCTGGACGTGGTGCCATTCTAATTACAGAAGATCTAGCCAAAATTGTGGGGTTAAAGGTGCAACCTTGCCTGCTAGCGATATGTGGGTATGATGGCGCAGCTGTGAATGTCGTCGGACAAGCCGAAATCTTGTTGAAAGTAGATCAAGCAGAAAGCAAAGTGGAAGCACTTATTGTTCTTGATGAGGTTCAGCATGTATCAGTCATGGTTGCACAGTCCTTTCTGAATCAACCAGTAGTTCTGATGTTGGTTTCTGATAAAAAGGTTCGTATATTGTCTGCTAGCAATAACCTGACGCAAGCTTTGCATGGACCAAGCAAGAAAATACCATTATGGGCAAAAAAGTACCAAGTGACGTCACATGGTGTTATGAATGACGATTTCTATGTGCAAGCTGGTTTACGTTTACAACCGGGAAGTGAGCATTACATAAACAACTGCGTAATTAACTCAAAGGATGTTTCGAAGATAAGGTAATTAAACTAGGTATAATAATTTTATCCACTGCTGTAACAAGTGACACTTGACAGAAAAAAACATGACCTACAACGATTATACCATTACCTCTAACAGCAACCAATGAAAAACGGCAAAGTGCATAGTTACGTATGTACTAACTTTTGATAATGTACTTTAGTGACTGCTCTACTATTTTTCTAAATTGAATTATTTAATTTGAATTTCAATATTATATTCTTATTAATAACGATAGCGCATTGAGACTCTTTTCAGGGTTAGTTCGATTATCTACTTGCTTATTAATTGAAATTTTATTCTAATAATGACTTTAAATTGTTTTGAACTGTCACCTTGCACGTCAAACAGTGTTCCACCAATATTTTCAATCAAATATGACAAATATTAATTCTATTCACCTCTTATTGACTCAATATTATATAGTCAGTACTTGATTATAGTTAATTACACTTTTCTAATCGTCTTTTATTTACTATAGCTTCGATAGGACAAACTAAAAACTCACCTGCTTCTGCTCACACTCACTGCTTCAATGTCACCTCCAAGACAGTACTCCTCCTGATGTCTACAGGCCAAATCCCTAGATAGTCCTGCTGTGATGCATTGCTTATTGACAAACAGCTGTGAATTTGTCAAACCCTTGGCTGCTTGCAGAAATGGTCCCGTTCTATTTCACCAACGCCACTGTCACCTTTAACAGCTCCCTCGCTCCAACGGCTTCACGGCAAGTTTGCTCTCACAGATGATCCCTTATTAATATTCTACTTGCTTAGCTCCTACTTTGGCAATCTATGTCGTCAGTAACCAACAGAATCGCCTGAGTCCAGTAGTACCTCTGCTATTCTCCGTCGACTGATCCATACGTCCTCAGTACTCCCTCAACAAATCCAGCAATTGACAACTTTTCAACCAACATAACTTCTTATTAATTGTAGAATTCAAAATAAACAAATTCCATCCAAATCTTATTCTATTCTTGCTTCTTCTACTTGCTTGTATCTAGTTATACAACCTTCCAAATTCTCTTCCAACTTGTTATCATAATCTTCTTAATATTTCATTTTATTTTTCACCTCTTGCCCCTTTTACCTTTTCCAAATAAATTTAAGTAAACAGGGTTAAAATTTTACTTTTTATTACTACCAAAGTACGAAATTACATGTTTTTTAATTTGTTATTTTTCAATAATCGTAACAAAATCTGCCTAGATGTTATGTTACAATTATTCATGCCATCTACAAATTAAACTTATTTGAGTTCTACCTACTTCATCATATTTAATAGAAATTATATTTGTCACATGTAATATGAGCTTGTATTTACCTTATAACTTTAAAAACTACTACAGAATACTCAAGTGCTATACCTTTCAACTTAAATTGCATCAAATTCAAATTCTATTAACGACTTTCATTCAAACAGCCAATTCTTTTTAAACTTTTCTAAGTTGATTGTATTGATCTCCCAAATTTTATATTTACATTAATATTCATCTAAACATGTTATTTATGTATCATAACAGTACATAGCAACTGTGATAATCACATACCTTCCTGACTAATAAGTGATAGTCACATGTCTTCACAAACATCGCGTTATCGGCTGTCAGTACAAATGTCATAACAACTACATTAACTGTACTTCTAATATTTATAAATAAACTGTTCAAACGTTGACGCGTGATATAATCTAGCCGAATGCAACTCGTGTCTTCTTGATTATCAAATCATTTCTATTTCCACTCGATATATTACCTATATATCTCGTGTAAACAGAAATTATTATTTGATAATCAAGAACCCACTAGTTGCATTATATATGATAGGTTCTTACATATATTGCAGACCAATCCAATTTGATTATTTTTAATCACGCGAGTCAGTTTGACAAATCAAATCACACTTGAAGTGAACACGACCCTAGGGTGATTTTCATTCACCATGAAAACTACCTAATTAAATTTCAGTAGTATCCTATGAGAAGTTGGTGGCACTGTAAATATAAGTCAAATTCGAGGTTAGCAGGTTAGGTTTTTCGCCAGTCTGTGTCAAAACTGACGCAAAACCTAACCTGATAACCTCGAATTTGACATAGACTTACCGTGCCACCAACATAATATTATTATAATGAAGTGTCAAATTAATTTGTCAGAAAATGGCTAATTTATTTAAGAACTTATCTTCACGAATTCACCGCGGCCAGTGATAAATCCTTATAATTTTGACAAATAATATCCCTCAAATGCGTTGCCTTTAAGAAATAACCCGCGGCGAAGCAAGCAATTGCAGGTTGTTATTTATTAAAACTATTGCGGGTGATTATCACTGCCCATGGTAAATTATAGCTGATAATAACATTATGCGCGCGTCTTCTTCTTCTTCTTCTTCCTCTTATTATAGGCAAGTGGCCTGTTTTAACCACAAAGTAGTTCTGTGAGCTCTCTTTACCCTTAGGCCGGGTAGGTGACTAGCCTTGCCCGTTGAAAGTGAAGAAGAGTTCCCTTGTTTAGTGGTTAATGACTACTATGCGAGTCTGACTCATTGTATTCCAATCCCATTCTTGTTAAAAAGAAAAATGGTGAGCAAAAGATCTGTAGACTACAGAGCCCTAAATTCTAAAGCTGCCAAGGGTAGGTGCCCCCCTTCCACGCGTAGACAAATTTTTGAATAAATTAAATGGATGCCGCTTTTTCACAAGTCTAGACCTTGGTAGTGGTTAGTTACCACCAGAATCAGCGATTTCCAAAACTGCATTTGTAACTCCATATGGGTATTATGAGTACTAAGGGTCTCTTTGAGGTATACAAACGCCATTGCATGTTGCCATCTGACGTTTTTGAATCTGGCATGCAACTTTTGAGAGCTGTCATTAAGTCAATGAGAGCAGCTGGATTAACTTTACGACTGTCGAAATGCCATTTTTTTTAGGAAAAAATCAAATACTTAGGGTATAAGATAAGTTTAGAAGGTGTCAAGTCAGTAGTAGCAAATCTGAGGCCGTATCAAAACTACGCACTCCGTGCGATGTACATGGAGTTTCACAATACCTTGGACTGTGTAGCTATATTAGAGCAAACATTAAAAATTTTGCCATTATTGCAAGACCATTGACAACTTTTACGAAGAAGGAAGTCAAATTCGAATGGGGTATCAAACATACAGATTTCGAAAACCCTGAAAGAAAAGCCGGTGTCCTAATGGGGAATTGGAGGAATTCTGGTATAAAAGCAAAACGGCCAACTTACACCTGTAATGTACTATTTGAGGCAAACCTCGAAGTAGGAACATAGGTATCACTCAGACAAACTAGAAACCATTGCCGTAGTAGACACATTAAAGCACGTTAGGACATACTTTATAGGTATTCATTTCAAAGTGATAACCGATTGCACTGCCGTACGAATGACATTCAGTAAACGAAATTTGACCCCGCGAATCGGGAGATGGTGGTTGAGCATTCAGGAGTATACGTTTGATGTTGAATATCGCCCTGGACAAAAAATTACGCATACACACGCTCCGAGCAGAAACTCATTTGCTAGTACATGTGCTAATATGGTAAACATTTTTCAAGAAGACTTGATATTAAATGTCCAACAGATGAAAGATGTAGGTTTTTAATAGAGGTCCTTTGAAAACCTCTCAATGATCGCAATGAAAATGATATTCACAAGGAATACTGTTTAGAACTCCCACAAAGCTATCGCTCTATTGCATTACTAAGCTCAATCTACAAACTCTTAGAACGGGTGTTATATAATAGAATCAGCCCAACAATATACACCAAAATCCCCATAGAGCAGGCTGGCTTCCGTCCCAATCGAAGTTGCATGGACCAAGTCCTGTCACTAACGTCATACATAGAGGCAGGATACCAGAAAAACCTAAAAACATCTGTTGTCTTCATCGACCTTTCGGCAGCGTATGACACTGTTCGGAGACAGGGCCTGATTTATAAGCTGCTGAAGATAATACCCTGTAAGAAAACTGTGACGCTTGTCGATAACATGATCTGTAATAGAGGGTTTCAAGTTATTATGGAAAATTAAATAAGTGGCCAGAAAAGTCTCAACAATGGACTAGAGGATCGATGCTAGCCCCATTACTATTCAGTCTATATAATGCTGATATACCAGAGATAAACAGCAGGAAGTTTGGCTATGCTGATGATTGTGCTAGCCACTAGACATGGGAGTTTTGAGGCAACAGAAGAAGTTCTAACATCCGACCTCCTTACACTGTCAGAATACTTTTGTAGGTGGCGCCTAAAGCCTAACATAGCCAAGACATAAGCAGCCTGTTTCAACCTCAACAACAGGCTAGTTAATAAGGAGATTGAAGTGTTTTTCGATGGAAGATGCCTTACTCATAACAGGTACCCAACATATTTAGGTGTAACTACAATGGCTATATAAGGACAGTGTGGTCAATTTTGGTCCTGTTTCTGATTGGTTGTTTTAAAATCCGCCATTAAGAGTCGTTTTATGAAATTACACATAGTCACACAAAATTGCTTCTAAGTCCTTTATTATTGAAAGTAGCCCCAATATGAAGTGGAATGAAATAATCCTCATAAAATTATAAGGGGATGCCCAATTTTCGTTTGCATAAGTAAATTTCAACGAGTTAAAGTAAAATGCTTTTTGCGAAAATTACGCATTAGTCCAAATCGAAAGCTATAATAAACTACATATATATCGTAATGCCAAAGATTATTGCATCAAATTAATGAGAATTTATGGGCTACCTAACACTGAATATTCTATTCCTCTAAATTAACTGGTGGAATAAATACAACGGTTTGATTATGAATATAAAAAAAAGCTTTGTTGAGTGTTTGTACGTAATCTCTGTGTCGATCAACGCAAAATGTTGTCAGTTTTCGTTTTCTATGTACAAAAACACTTTCGTTTTCTATGTACAAAAACACAATAAAGAAGCTAAAAAAGGACACCTTGACTTATATTCCAATATTAGGTTGCTCGTTAACGACGATTTTTAATCGCTGGCAACGATTCCTTACGTTTCACATCATCTCTTACCGTTTAATTCTGTTTAAGTAATATTATTGACATTCTTGTAAAATTAATGTTACACTGCACATTTGACCACCTCATATTGCACAAATTTTCGCGATCGTGGGTATACAGCGCTCTGCAAAGCATATCCGAACTTCACATATGTCCAGTCCGTATAAAATGACACTTATGTCACAATTTAGCAGGCCGTGCACAGAACAATACCTAAGGGCGTGGCTGGTTGTTGTAGAGACGACTCTTAATGGCTGCCTTTTTTAAAATTGACCACACTGTCCTTATATAGCCACTGTAGGTGTAACTAGAGTCCCTATATATAAAGAGTTGGGACATGTAGGCGACTCACTTTGGATCCACAAATCATGGAGTACCTGATTTTTGTTGAATTTAAATATTATGCAGATCATGCATACCTATGGACAACAGTTTTGTAACCACTACAAATTAGAATCACATTTTGTGACAAATTCCAAATATTTTTAATTTGTAAAAATCGAACAGATCTGGAATATCCTTTGCGTCGTTTTCTGAGGAACGAGAAAATAAAGTGTTCTCTGAATGTCATTTTTTGGCAGTGGTCTATTATGATATGTTTTTCGGACTTTTTCCACTGTCTAGGGTGTAAATCACACAACGTTTCGGGAGTTTTGTTCTACTCCAGTCTTCAGGTGTTCCTTCTCAAACTAACCAGGAACATCTGAAGACGGGAGTAGAACAAAACTCCCGAAACGTTGTGTGATTTACACCCTAGACAGTGGAAAAAGTCCGAAAAACATACCAAAATTAAATGTGTCTGGGTAAATAATAGCAAAATTAACGATTTTAGGGCAACAAGCCGTTTATGTAATAAACATTTTGCGGATGATCAGTGGTTGATTAAACATGGAAAAACCTTACTGAAATACAATGCTATTCCAACATTATTCAATTTTTGACAACCAGATTTAAATAATTGTAAACATTTTGAAATAGTGGAAAATGAACTCGGTAATCGATAGTGAAAGCATCAAACGGCACATTATTCAGGCCAGTGTTAATCAGTACAAAAAGACAATTTTCCTCTGGAGAGGTTGAATTACGTCGCCTCAAATTCTCCAACATTAGTTGTCGAGCATTAAATTCGTATTCATACCAGATTTACAGCTGCCACTAAACATCTTACCCACACCTAAGATTATAAGCAAAAGTTTTTCATAACACAAGATTTCTATACCTGCTTATTTCTAACCGCAGTTCACGTTTTCAGAAATACTTTTTACCATAACCTGAAAACACACTAGGACTAAAAAAGTAACAAAATTTAGCCGGCAAGTTTTTCAAGTTTTAATAATTCTACATAAATATTATTTTTCTTGCACGTTGCTTCAGATTTCTAAATGAATCAATTCTGTGATTTGACATGTCAGTTAATGTCATTTTGTTTGTCTTACTTCTTTTAAATAAAAAAAAATGAATCATGTGATCCTTGATTTGTGGATCCAATGTCCCAACTCTTTATATATAGGAACTCTTTATATATAGGAACTCTAGGTGTAACTACAGTGGCTATATAAGGACAGTGTGGTCAATTTTAAAAAAGGCAGCCATTAAGAGTAGTCTCTACAACAACCAGCCACGCCCTTAGGTATTGTTCTGTGCAAGGCCTGCTAAATTGTAAGACAAACGTCACTCTGCTAAATTGTGACATAAACGTCATTTTATACGGACTGAACATATGTGAAATTCGGAGATGCTTTGCAGAGCGCTGTATACCCACGATCGCGAAAATTTGTGCAATATGAGGTGGTCAAAAAATTTGCAGTGTAACATTAATTTTACAAGAATGTCAATAATACTACTTAAACAGAATTAAACGGTAAGAGACGATGTGAAACGTAAGGAATCGCTGCCAGCGATTAAAAATCCTCGTTAACGAGCAACCTAATATTTGAATGTAAGTCAATGTGTCCTTTTTTATCTTCTTTATTGTGCTTTTGTACATAGAAAACGAAAATTGACAACATTTTGCGTTGATCGACACAGAGATTACGTACAAACACTCAACAAAAATTTTTTTTATGTTCATAATCAAACCATTGTATTTATTTTACCAGTTAATTTAGAAGCATAGAATATTTAGTGTTACGTAGCCCATAAATTCTCTTTAATTTGATGCAATAATATTTGGCATTAAGACATTTATATAGTTTATTATAGCTTTTGATTTGGACTATGCGCAATTTTCGCAAAAAGCATTTTACTTTAACTCGTTGACATTTACTTATGCAAACGAAAATTCGGCATTCGCTTACACAGAACACTGTAGAATTTTATGAGGATTATTTCATTCCACTTCATATTGGGGCTACTTTCAATAATAAAGGACTTAGAAGCAATTTTGTGTGACTATGTGTGATTTCGTAAAACGACTCTTAATGGCGGATTTTAAAACAACCAATCAGAAACAGGACCAAAATTGACCACACTGTCCTTATATAGCCACTGTAGGTGTAACAAGATATTGGTGACATCTGTTATTAAACTCAGGTTATTAGGAAGCAAACTTTTTATGGTACTGAACAGACTTCTTATAAACAATCAACGCAGACGACGGTTTGCACAATCAAGGCGTTTTGTTTTAAAAAAAGACTGAATTCTAGAATACTAGATTTTAAGTCATATACTGACTATTGTAATGGTTTAACGCCCACAGCTATTCTGGTTGCATAACGAAGACACGAAAATGAAAGAGAAATTCAAATAAGCCCAGAATTGATATTTTGTTTGTTGCAACATTAAAGTCAGTATTATACACTAATAAATGCACAAGATATTATTAGCAGTAACTATAATTTGATTGAGAGAGATTAGCATTAGATAAAGCAATATCAGAAGGGTTACGTTTAACTTAAATTTTCATTAAAGGTGCTCATTATGGCAGATGCACTTAAATTATGTGGACTGACAGAGTTAATATTGTAAAGTCAAGACAATATTGTGAATTTGCTTTGATGCAGAGATGTTTGAGACGTTACAAAAGTTATTTGCAGCGTTAGTGTTAAAATTACGAGGCCAACAATCGGTAACGCAGCTGAAAGGTAAAAGCGATGTGAAGGAAGGATGGAATGCAAAGAGCATGACAAGGTATGCTATGTTAGAAGGAAAACAATAGTACAGTGCTAATAAAACTATATAAATGTCTTAATGCCAAAGATTATCGTATCAAATTAAAGAGAATTTATGCGTTACGTAACACTGAATATTCTATTCCTCTAAATTAACTGGTGGAATAAATACAACGGTTTGATTATGAATATAAAAACACATTTTTTTGTTGAGCTTTTGTACGTAATCTCTGCGTCGATTAACGTAAAATGTTGTCAATTTTCGTTTTCTACGTACAAAAACACAATAAAGAAGATAAAAAAAAACACCTTGACTTATATTCCAATATTAGGTTGCTCGTTAACGAGGATTTTTAATCGCTGGCAGCGATTCCCCCGTTTCACATCGTCTCTTGCCGTTTAATTCTGTTTAAGTAATATTATTGACAGTCTTGTAAAATTAATGTTACACTTCACATTTGACCACCTCATATTGCACAAATTTTCGCGATCGTGGCTATACAGCGCTCTGCAAAGCATATCCGAACTTCACATATGTCCAGTCCGTATAAAATGACGCTTATGTCACAATTTAGCAGGCCGTGCACAGAACAATACCTAAGGGCGTGGCTGGTTGTTGTAGAGACGACTCTTAATGGCTGCCTTTTTTTAAAATTGACCACACTGTCCTTATATAGCCACTGTAGGTGTAACAAGATATTGGTGACATCTGTTATTAAACTCAGGTTATTAGGAAGCAAACTTTTTATGGTACTGAACAGACTTCTTATAAACAATCAACGCATACGACGGTTTGCGCAATCAAGGTGTTTTGTTTTTAAAAAAGACTGAATTCTAGAATACTAGATTTTAAGTCATATACTGACTATTGTAATGGTTTAAAGCCCACAGCTATTCTGGTTGCATAACGAAGACACGAAAATGAAAGAGAAATTCAAATAAGCCCAGAATTGATATTTTGTTTGTTGCAACATTAAAGTCAGTATTATACACTAATAAATGCACAAGATTAAAGAAGCTGCGTGGCGCAGATGGGTTAGCGCCAGGCTTGCATTAAGTAAGTCCTCGGTTCGAATCCCGCAGGGGTCGGAATTTTTCCGTATCCTTGGCGATTAGAACCGGGCTCGGTGAGACCATTCACAGTTGGGCACCAAATTAACTGTGCTCTACTCAGAACCACAGACCTAAGAGATAGAGTAACAAGGTCAACACATCATCAATACACACACCTCATACAATAGTTGCTGCGCGATCCAACTTTGTATTCCGAATCTGGGGCAAGTTGATCATTGTACCGCCAGATGCCAGCGCATATAGCACCAGCCTTGACACCGCAAGGTAAATGAGGTTACAGATAATACAATACAAATGCACAAGATATGATTAGCAGTAACTGTAATTTGATTGAGAGAGATTAGCATTAGATAAAGCAATATCAGAAGGGTTACGTTTAACTTAAATTTTCATTAAAGGTGCTCATTATGGCAGATGCACTTAAATTATGTGGACTGACAGAGTTAATATTGTAAAGTCAAGACAATATTGTGAATTTGCTTTGATGCAGAGATGTTTGAGACGTTACAAAAGTTATTTGCAGCATTAGTGATAACATTACGAGGCCAACAATCGGTAACGCAGCTGAAAGGTAAAAGCGATGTGAAGGAAGAATAGAATGCAAAGAGCATGGCAAGGTATGCTATGTTAGAAGGAAAACAATAGCACAGTGCTAATAAAACTCGTGAAAACAGTGCAATTAAAACGAAAGTGATTAAAAGCAGAGATTTGAGGTTATAAAGTTGATTTGACAACCAAAAAAACAGTATAGTTTTTAAGTAAATAATTGTACCAAAATTTACTTCTGAACAGTTGTAATTAGTTGCTAAGATAAGTGATGTTCGATTATTGTTGTGGTTAACCCGAGCCATAAAAAAGAATAGCTGTGTGCAAGTTTGGCTAGTAAAAAGTTGTATTTTTTTTATTTGGGTGAGTCCAAAAGCTGTCTTTTATTAATCACCAGTCCGCAGAGTGCCTGTGTGTAGAATTTCATCGTGTCAGAATGTCTCAGTAAAGAGGGAATTGCCCTGAAAATTTGTCCAAGCGGGTTCAACATCGAGACCAGTTTTCAACGAGTTTTGGGTTAGCAGCCGGTTGAATTTTGTGCTATGTGTGGAGGAGACCTTCCTTAAGCCCTATGTGCAGAAAGCCTTTAGAAGATTAATTGGAGCCGCGGCGTCCTTCGATTTTGTGAACCAGCAACAAAGGTCCTCGTTCAATTGAAATTTCAACAGGAAAGCAGTTGCGAAGGTCCATCAGCTTTGGACAGCATCAAAAATAGGCAATGTACGAGGTCCAGATTGAGTTTTCCAGCCCCAGGGCCCTTGCGGAAGATTTTTTTTGCGATAGCGTGCTTTGAGTTTGCGGTTGGCATCAATTTGGATTCCAAACCAGGAAGTGAAACAATTGCCAGATAACGCGTCCCTTTGCTGTGACGTGATACAGGTTAGCCCAGGCTACTTGATTCCATTAATCGCATTGCTAGATATTTACCTGCAGTGAATTTTGTCAATTGTTGGTATTTTACGTTCAAATGACGCTAATTTTTGTGTGTTCAATCATTTCTGTTTATGCTGTCAAGTTATGGGTTAAACTGACAGATGCTGGAAAGTCGGATATTTGCCATACTTGTATAAAATTTATACTCAATAGTAAAAATTAAATAGTATGTTGCAATTTAACCCTTTGATCAGAGTTTTCTCATGTTAAGCTGGAGTGGTTATTTTTAAATTTGATTGCCAATAAATAGAATAGAAAAAGCAATAAACCCTTTATTTTGCAGCAAAATACAAAGCGTAACATTTTTAATAAGCTCTGAGATTGACTACATATCGAATTCTTTATTAAAACTATTATTAATTTGTGGTGATTGTCCCTAATTAATTATTTATTAAACCAATTATATAGAGTAGGGAGTCATTACAATATTTCTGTTTCTGTATAACGCATACAAAGCCGATAAACTGTATTCTAGATAGTCTAGCACTACAGGCCTTGAAGACCCATAACTTGTTTTACTACTTTTTGCCATTTCTTTCTGTTTATTGTTTTTTCCTTCCATCTTGTAACTTTTAGCTGTTGTAGATCTTCTTCCACTTCATCTGTCCACCCTGTTTTTGGTTTACCTTTTCTTCTGGATCCACTTATTTCACTTTTGGTCACTTTCTTTTGTATACGTTCCTCACATGTCCCATCTATCTTAATCGCTGCGTATTTATTACGTCTCTGGAATGAATCCTCAAATGTCGAACTACCTGACTTTTTATAGTTGCTTTGTGTTCACAGAGCATCTGTAGGATTTCTCTCCTGTATATGTTCAACTAAATTACTTTTTTGAGTTGCTTTGTATTTACAAACAGAGCAACTGCAGGTTTTCCTCCTGTATATAACCTCATATGCATAATTAAAGCACCTTTTTCAGTTGCTTTGAATTCACAAACAGGACAGCCCTAAGGTTTCTCTCCTGTATGTGACATTGTATGTGTGATTAAAGTACTTTTTCGAGTTGCTTTGTATTCACATACTGAGCAACTGAAAGGTTTCTCTCCTGTATGTAATCTCATATGTGGAATTAAAGCACTTTTTTGAACTGCTTTGAATCCACAAACAAAACAACTGAAAGGTTTCTCCCCTGTGTGTGACCTCATATGTATTACTAGAGCACTTTTTCCAGTTGTTTTATACTCACAAATAGAACAAATATAAATCATTTCCCCTGTATGAATCCTCCTATGTCTTACTAAACTACGTTTATCTGCTGTTCTATATTCACACACAGAGCAACTATAAGGTTTTTCGGTTGCATGTGAACTCATATGTGGAACTAAATCACTTTTATGTGCTGTTCTGTATTCACAAGTAGAGCAACTGTAAGGTTTCTTTCCTGTATGAGTCCTCATATGTGAAACTAAATAACTTTTTTGTGCTCCTTTGTATTCACAAAAAGAGCAGGTGTAAGGTTTCTCTCCTGTATGAATTCTCATATGTTTAACTAAATGACTTTTATCTCCTGTTCTATATTCACAAATAGTGCAAATATAAGGCATTTCGCCTGTATGACTCCTCATATGTCTTACTAATTTACTTTTATATGCTGTTTTATATTCACAACTAGAACAATTATAAGGTTTCTCTCCTGTATGAGTCCTCATATGTATAACTAAATCACTTCTATATGCTGTTCTGTATTCACAAACAGTGCAAATATTAGGCTTCTCTCCTGTATGAACTCTCATATGTCTTACTAAAACACTTTTATCTGCTGCTCTGTATTCACAAACAGAGCAACTGTACGGTTTCTCTCCTGTATGAGTCCTCATATGTTTAACTAAACTACTTTTATCTGCTGTTCTATATTCACAAAAAGAACAAATACAAGGCTTCTCTCCTGTATGAGTTCTCACATGTGTAACTAATTGACTTTTAGTTGCTGCTCTGTGCTCACAAACAGAGCAAATAAAAGGCTTCTCTCGTTTCTTTCCTGTATGAATTCTCATATGTGTAACTAAATGACTTTTATCTGCTGCTCTGTACTCACAAACAGAGCAACTGTACGGTTTCTCTCCTGTATGAGTCCTCATATGTTTAACTATACTACTTTTATCTGCTGCTTTATATTCACAAACAGAGCAACTGTAAGGTTTCTCTCCTGTATGAGTCCTCATATGTTTAACTAAATGATTTTTTTGTGCTCCTCTGTATTCACAAAAAGAGCAGCTGTAAGGTTTCTCTCCTGTATGAGTTCTCATATGTTTAACTAAATGACTTTTATCTACTGTTCTATATTCACACATAGAGCAAATATAAGGCATTTCTCCTGTATGAATCCTCATGTGTTTTACTAATTTATTTTTTTCTCCTGTTCTATATTCACAAAAAGAACAAATATAAGGTTTCTCTCCTGTATGAGTCCTCACATGTGTAACTAAATGACTTTTAGTTGCTGCTCTGTATTCACAAACAGAGCAACTGTAAGGCTTCTCTCCTGTATGAACTCTCATATGTGTAACTAAATGACTTTTATCTGCTGCTCTGTATTCACAAACAGGGCAAATACATTGCTTCTTTTGTAGATGACTTCTTATTTGTGTAACTAAAGTAATATTTTCGATGCTTTCTTGTTTGATGTACAGCTTATTATCAAAATGGTCATTGTTATCCATACTTTGGGATATGTCAGATGCAGTTCCTGGAGAATTACAAGATTTACTATTCATAGTTTCTTGTTTAACATCCATTATGTTTCTTTAAAGATTACAGTTTCTTCCAATGACACGTCGGGCATGGAATTTAAATATCTTTGCACCTGCAACAAAAGCAGGTTATCATTAATCTATTAAGGATTTAGTCATATGGTGGCGTTGAGCATTTTTAAAGTTTATTGTACATTTTAATAGCTTTATTTTTTCATATTTTAGGATGCAAGTGTTGCAAGAATAAATTCATTTCTTACTACCATTTTTAGTTTCTCTACTTAAATTTTCATTGAATATTTACGTAGTACAGAGAATTATTCAGATAAGATAAGATAAGATACCTTATTAGTGTCAATAACAAAAACTGCTTGCATCGGTCAACAACAAAAATTACAATGATATTACAATACAAAATAATACAATCTATACCATAAAAAAAACATTTACAAATATATTAAAACGATTCTGTGGGATGGCGCCGAGTAACCGTCAGCTGCGGCCTCGACCCATTTAAAAACGACGTTGAAATAGGATAAACAAAAGTGCAGTGAAGTTTGAAGGTGATAAATAGTGTAGTGAAGTTTAGTGCACAGACAGAAGCATTCAGCTTCGAGTGAAAAGTATAGTAAACAAAGATTTTAAGACATTAAACTGGGGAGTAAATAGTTGAAATACGCAATTTTATCATAGCAAGGACACGACCGACGACGTCACGACCTTGTCCGTATGACGTCATGACACGTCACACCACCATAAAACAGAACTGTAAACAAGCTAAAGGCGGGTATACACTCTACATGCGAGGAAATTTAAACTATAAAAGACATAAGTAAACCGAAAATGGACAGAGAAGAGAGTGGAAAAATGATGCAAAACATGTTAAATGAAATAAAGAAAAACCAACAGGGAATAAATGTACTCCAAAACGAACTGCAGAGTACAGTAACTGAACTAAATTCGTGTATGGAAATGATGGGAAGAAGAGTAAACCAAATACACGCCGAAAGGATAGTATTACATGGAAGGCTGGAGTACTTAACGGCGAAATTACAAAGACGCGAAACAGCAGGCAGAAAGACAAAATTAATATACTCAGCAGAACAAATTATGAAACTACAAAAAGAAAACTGACGGTATAGTTGACAAAGAATGTATTACGAGGAGAAATAGGAATTAGATCAAAATTTAAGCAAAGGAAAACCACGTTAAGAAATACAGAAACTTGGAAAATCGGAACATGGAACATAAGGGGATTAAATGGGAAAGAAGAAGAGCTGAAAATAGAATTTATGAAATCAGATCTGAAAATTATGGCAATAACAGAAACAAAAAGAAAAGGCCAGGAAATAATAGAACTAGATCAGGATGTCCTCCTATTTTACAGTGGAGTAAAGGAGCAAGAAAGAGCTGCCGAAGGGGTAGGCTGCCTAATAAACAAAAAGGACGCGGAGGTAGTCAATAAATGGGAGTTCTACTCTGAAAGATTGATGATGTTAGAATTAAAACACCCAGGAAAAGAAATAATAACAGTAATAATTGCATATGGACCTAATGAAAATGAAAAGAAATAGTCCAGTCAGTAGAGGTTTTTGCCTTACAAAAAATGGAGTATAAACGATTTTTATATATGTTGTTTAGGTCGAGATCCTAATAAAAAATCCAAGTTTTCGACCTTGGAGGGGCGCCGCTCGAGCAGCCACCTTGGATTAAAGGTCCTAAAAACTGGCTTTTTCCAAATTACTCCGCAACGGTTGATCCTACGCCAAGAAAGTCTAATTCAAAGTTAAAGAAGAAAATCTTCTTGACATTTTTTGTATATAACTATTTTTTGTAAGTCTAATATGAAAAGAGTTACAGCGGCGGGAAGATGAACATTTCTCTAAAAAATTCTGTAATTTCTCATTTTTACAATTTTTTCTTGTATTATGTCTGGCTATACGTTACGTAGTTATAATAATTTGATAAACGTATAGTAAACTCATTTCCACATCACCATGAGGTAGAGTTATAGGGGCTCTTTTTATTGTGGTATACCCAGTAGGCCCAAACCACAGATGCTCCAGTTTAGTGATGTTTCGTGTTCGCAATTATATTATTTAGTTTTTTTAATTTTTGAAGGCCCCGGTCGGTAGATGTTGACGTCTCCATAAGATTCTTTATCCTCAATGTTATCTTCGAAGTCATTGCTCCTGAGACTTGGGACTTCCAGTGATGAAATGTCCTCATCTTCGTCCCCATTCTCGATGTGAACTTCTGGTGCATTTTCGCACGATTGGCTATTACAGAATCTACACAGAATAGAGCACTTCATCCCACTTTTCCTGCAGCCAAATGCTCCGCCGTATCCTTTTTTACAATGGCATGAAATTAATTTTAATAAAGTCTCGCATGATGGATTCTCTGTCATTGTTACTGGAGTGAGTCCATTCATGCCAACTTTTCAGCCCCAGTCTCGTGATTTTTTTTCAATTACATACCACTATTGGACCTGGTGATACGTCCTAAATGCGTGATACCGTGCAGCGTTCTTCGTTGGTGGCAAAAAGGTGAAATTAAATGTGTAACGGACTTCTTCCAAGGTATTTTCTTCCATGTAGCCACCATACAAAGCAACGAGAAAGCGTGCTTCAACATCTGCGATATCATCTGGTTTGGCATCGTGATGTTTGAATATGCCTATAGTGTCATTGAGTCTTGTGCTTTTCTGGACAAGCGAAAAAAATTTGCTTTTCCTTGGTTGTAGACGGACGACGTTGTGTCGCAGCCACTAAACGCATGGAGAAACAAAATGTTCTCAGCTGCTTTTTCATATTTAAAACTATTTGCAGAATACACTTTCAACAATTTTGCCTCTCCCAGGTTTGCGAAGGTAGATGTTGCTAATAACGTCAGCAGAACTAGAAGATCGACGTCTTCTCCAATGGCGAAAACAGCATCAAATGTTGAGCACATAGAAATCGCCGTGTTGACAATCAACAATCAGCATCTTCTTCAGCCTGCTTAACTGTAATACAGTAATGTTCGAATGTTTTTACAGCATCGAAATCAGACGGACTTTATTCTTTTCGTTTGCTAGAAATCGTTCTTGGGAAACTAGAACCGGCGTTGTTTAATCGAAAATAACATTCGCAGACATCTGCTTTTTCGATCGGAGAAGTCTTTCTGCAGTCTTGGTCTTTGTCACCATCAAACGGATATCCATCAAAAACAGCGACTGCATGTGCGAGTATATAAGTGACTTAGAGTTGCGTTTATAAATTAAGAACTATTCCATAGCTATACTAGATGAAAATAATTTTTGATCATACTTGGTATTTCTCTATAGAACGTTATTCTGATGTAGAAAAATATTACAAGCAATATAGTGTAAGTTGTTCTTACAAAATGTACTAACAAAAATAAAGTTTAACGTTATTTTGGTGAAATGTTCAACTTTCAGTCGCTGTAACTCGTTACATATTACACTTACAACAAAAATTAATATACAAAAAATGTCAACAATCTTGTCTCCTTTAACTTTATATTAAACTTTTTTGACGATGGTTCAACCGTTGCGGAGCTAGTTGGAAAAAACCAGTTTTTAGCACCTTTAATCCAAGATGGCGGCTCGCGCGGCGCCCCCCCAAAGTCGAAAACTTGGATTTTTCATCGGGATCCCGACCTGAACAACATATATAAAAACCGTACATACTCCATTTTTTGTTGAGCAAAGGCATTTTTTCGTCTCTACAGACTGGACTAAAAGAAGAGAAAGATAAATTTTGGGAAGGATTACAGGAATTAACGGAAAACAGTACAGGTCAGATAATGATAGTTGGCGACCTGAATGGTAGAGTGGGAAATAAAACACAAAATAAAGAACAAGTACTAGGAAAATACGGAGAAGAGACCTTAAATAATAACGGACGTAGACTTATTGAGTTTTGTATAGATAATGATATGTCAATCACAAATACCTTTTATAAACACAAAGAGATTCATAAATACACACGAGCAGTTCCTACCAAAAATAAAAAATCAATAATTGACTACCTACCGGTCCATCATATCCATATAATAATGCAGAAGACTAAAAGCCGTGTTTACACAACTAAAAGTACCACAGTTGCATTCGACCATTTCTATTTTCGGGTTTTTGTAAACAAACTTCCCTTAACTTTTAATAGCGATATTATCACAGAAAACAATTGTTTATTATGCCTATTTCTTGTGTTTTTTAAAACTATTGACTCAGCTTCGAAGGCAAGTCCACTTTGGTTAATTTTCATATCTGCTTATTGAACGCTCCCACAATTTAAGCCGCACTCAAAACGCTAAATAGGCGTGTCCGTTACATCATACATAACCTATATTTCTGCAAATTTTTATGCGTCGCCTTTCGTTTCTTGTAGCAGTAGCTACAAGTATTAATTCTGTTAAATGGTCTACTGTGCATCCGATAATTGTAGTACAAAGCAAGGTAAGAGATTAGCGTTGTTCAGATTTCCCAAAAAGCAAAAATTGGACTCCGACTGATTCTTTACGGTTATGTGAAGTAAGTAGTTTTGAATAAACTTGTACGTACAATCTTATTGCTTCTCTCTTCTGCAGCGTCACTTTGAAGTATCGCAAATTAAAAGTAACGCTGAAGGCAATACAACATTGTGGTGTTTTGTAGTTACACTGAATTGGAAACTATGGTTGTTTGTGTAACAGAATTTTAAAAAAGGGGATTACCACATTGTCACATGCTTTTAATTCTTGCAGGTATTTATAAAGATACTCTTCAAAACTTTAATTAATTACAAAATATTACATTTTAGGAAACAAGTTACGAACTGCAGAAGACGTATATAGAATTGTAACATCTCAGCTGTCATTTGATGATTTGAATGTCTACGTATCAATAAATAAATTTAGTGCTATAGTGGGCTAACTCATAACCATACAATTGTTGAAATATTGCGATTTTGTTTCTGTCGTACATTATTCAAGTTTTTTATGTTTTGTTAAGAATCGGGTTCGCGTTGTCAGGGATATGTTTACAGCATGTCAATTGTTTCCGATAACTGTCAGTATTAACTCTTAATTCTCACTTCCGTGCCAAAATGCTGATATCTCCAGTAAGATGTGCAAAAATGATCGATTTATGTTGTTACAATCTGTAAGAAATCGCACTGCAACAGCTACAATTACTGCTAATGAACTGGCTGCTGTCAGAAATGTTCAAATATCGTCACGTACAGTTCAGCGACGACTTCACGAAAACAATCTGAAACCATATCGGGCTGCCATTGATCCAAAACTTTCAGTACGCCACAAACATAATCGACTAAATTTTGCTAGAACTTGCCAGAACTTACCAGAACTGGGGGATCCCGAATGGAGATGCGTGTTATGGACAGATGAGTCTCGATTAGTTTGGATGCTCCAGATGGTCGTTCACGGGTATGGAGAAGACCAAGAGAACGCTATGCTGCTTGTGCTATGGCCACAACTTCAAATTTTTTTGGAGGTTCGTAAATGGTATGGGAAGGGATTTCTTCAGATGCGCGCACAGCGCTTCACATCTGTGATAGAGCAGCCCTCAACGCAGATACGTATATTTGGAACATTCTTGAGGAATATGTTGTTCCGTTTAGTCATTTTGTTGGTGACAACTTTCGTTTAATGCAAAATAATGGACGGCCACACCTAGCCAACATTACTCTGCAATATCTAAACGAAGTTGGAATTACACTTTTGGATTGGCCAGCCTGCTCACCAGACCTGAACCAGATAGAACACGTTGAACTGGGAAGAGCAATTCGCACTCGCCCTAATTGGCTTCGGACATTAGGATAGGTTACTACAAGAAAATCTTGCACAATTGATTAGCAGTATGCCTAGACATCTAGAATGTGTAATTAGAGCTCGTGGCGTAGAATTAGCAGATAATACTGACAGTTATCGGAAACAATTGACATACTGTAAACATATCCCTGACAACGCCAACCCGATTCTTAACAAAACTTCCATCAAAAACTTGAATAATGTACGACAGAAACAAAATGGCAATATTTCAACAATTGTATGGTTATGAGTTAGCCCACTATAGCACTAAATTTGTTTATTGATACGTAAACATCGACATCAGAACATGGAACATGGAAACGAACAAATACTACCATCAAAACGAAAGTACGCTTATACCGAACGCTGATCCTTCCCATTCTTCTTTATGGATCGGAAACGTGGACATTGCTCAAGCCGGACCTTGACAAGCTTGAGGTCTTCCAAATGCGATGCTTGAGGCGACCGCCTTCGAAACGAAACAATTACAGGAAGATGTGATCAACAAACACTGATAGGAGAACAAATACAAAAACGTCGACTACGATGGTTTGGACATGTCTGCCGAATGGATGATAACCGTTTGCCATGTAAACTTCTTTGGTAAGACCGTCCGGCAGCGATTGACACCGAAGAAAACCTGGCTAAAGAATATCGAGGGCGACTTAAAGAATCAGCGATTATCGGTTATCGATGCCCAAGACGTCGTCAAGAATGGAAACGAATCGTAAATGGAGTTCGAGACCCAGCGGCACCGACAGCAGCGTATGCGTTGCGGGGACGACCCGCCCGGACCGCCAGCAAACGGACCAAAGAAGAAGAAGAAGACTAATAACAATAAAGAGGGAAAAATACATTCGACGCAAAATCACAATTAATTTTTTCAGGTGCTTACTGTCACAGTTTCTTTACAAGTTTTAATTGCCTTTGTTTTAAGATACAAGGACAGTTGGCGATCACAAATAGAGAATGGTGAATCATATTTTAGGTTACAAGGATTGTCACAGAAAGAACACATTTTCTCTAAAGGGACAATATGAAACAAAATTAAAATGTCTGTTGTCATGGTATTCGTAAAATAAGTTCAAAGACTGCTAAATACCGATGGGGCCACAATTTTATACAGAGAGATAAAAAAAAACCAATTAGGGCAGGCTGTGATATGTGTTATACGTTTGGCAGTACTGAAGTGTATTGTCAGTCTATGTCAAATTGGAGATTAGCAGGTTAGGTTTTGTTCGTTGTTTGACACAGACTGACGTAAAACTTAACCTGCAAATCTTGAATTTGACACTTCAGTACTGCCAAACGTATAACACATATCAGAGCCTGCCCTAATTGGTTTTTTTATTGATCTGTCTGTATACAGTGAAATCTCCCTTGGGCGGACACCAACGGGACCGACTGAAAGTGTCCGTTCAAGAGAGGTGTCCGCCTAAAAGAAATACGAAAAAAAATCGGTTTTTTAATGAAAACTGTAATTAAGGAAATTGGGACATTTAACACGTATATGTAGTAAATGTTTTTAAAATAAACAAAAAACTTAAAACTTAAGGAAAAAATAAGGATTTGTTACCTTACAAAATACTACTACATACAAAACATTTTCTTTATGTTTAATTATATCAGCAGCTTGTGTTTTTCCGATATCAAAACGCCTGGATAAGTTCCTTACACTTAACTTTTCCCTATTGTGAACTTCAACAATCTCAATTTTTTGTTTAAGCGTGAGAATTTTTATATTTGGTGCCATTTCTACAATGAATGTGTCCCCCACTGTGTCTTTTCCTCATAGATGTCAGACTAATCCTGAATCCCCGTGTGTACCGAAAGATTGAAGTCGGTGAATTCCCGGTTAACTCGGGAAAGTTTCTCAGTGAAGGCAGGCAGTGAAGTTGGTGCGCGGCACTATTGAGAAATGCAACAGCGACACTTGCGACAGAAAAATGAGACAAGGCGTTTATTTTTTTATTTTGTTTTTTGTCCGTTTAAGAGAACATTTTCTTGTGTCCGCGTCCGTTCAAGAGAATGTCCGTCCAAGAGGGAGTTAACACAATGCAAATTATATGAGAGTCGGTCGGGACCATGAGAAACTTTCCGTCCAAGGGAGGTGTCCGTGCATCCGCGAAGGTCAATTTTACTGTAATAGCAATAAGATAACATGAACAAGAAAATAACTCGTATTGCTCGAGTAAGAAAGAGATAAACATAATAGCAAATATTCGAGTAGGCCTGACGCACATTTAATTATGACAGATGTCAACCACACATGCCTACTAAAATAATTTTTTTTCGTATGGCCATCTCTTACTCAAGCATTCTATTTTGTTGTTCATGTTATCTCATTGCTGTTATATATAATTATGGCCCAATCCGTATTACAGCATAATTTTCATTTAGAGTAATGAAATAGTATATTGTATGTTAAGAGCTGAAAGTGCATTCTTGCCGCTTGTGTATGAAAGCCGAAACCAGCAATCATGCAAAAGCGGCAAGCGCACTTTTAGCTCGAAACATACATACTATTTTTTTGACGACTGAGCATATTATTAATGGAAAATATCATATTTCATTTTATTGCAAATATTAATTGACAATCAAGTTAACATTACTCGTGCAGTCTATTAGACATGTGACGCGATTATTTCGACAAATGACGGGCATTGTCAAGGAAACATTCGGACGTGGCTACTTATTTTGTTCACGTGGAAACCCAAAACGCTCGGCGAGCGGCAAAAAGATGAAAACGCACGCTCAGCGGCAAATGTCAACTTTCTGTTGTCAAATGACAGTGAGAAAAATCTACTTTCGATGTCAGTCGTCGAAAAATATGTTTCTTATGGTTCTGATTGTATATACACGGCAGGGCAGAACACCATTTTTCCCTCTGTGTATTTGTAGTGCTCGGCATCGCCCTTGAGCTGCAAACTCACATCTTGGGAAAAATTATGCTTTTCTTTTTCTTCTAATGTATTATTTTTTCACATTGCCATTGGTGACATTAAAAAAAGTGACTTTTTGATACTTTTCATAACTGCTCACAATCATATTGATTTCACCTAAAAATGAACTAAATGAATTAATAACAGATTCATCCATTTTCAAGTAAGCTCTATTCTATAATGTATAATGGTTAATTTGTATAGGGTCCGGCAACGAAGCGGGGGTGGAAGATATTTCTAAAACTATAAGAGTTGCATAAATATTGTGTATATAAAAGTTGTAGGTACTAAGGTGGTGCACATTACTAAAATAGTTTTGATTATACAGGGTGTCTCAAAAAAGTGTGGCGGATCAAACTGACCTTTTTTTAAATAGAATGCCGTATATTTAGGTAGCTTAAAAGTTTTGTATTGAAATACTCTTCATTTTCATATAAAGTTGTATGGGTCAGTAGTATGCAGCTACCACTAATTGGATTAAGTGTTCAATTAAATTAATCGAGGCTCGATTAAATTAATCGGATGATTGACAGATGCTCTAATTCCGGGAATTAAACCGCTGATTTATTCGCGGATTGATCTAATTAATTTCGCGGTTTGATCTAATTAATCACATATGAAGTTTGATATGTAATTTACATATGTGCTACTGATTAAATTACGCGGCGTCCATTTTTAATTTGCTTCCGGAATTACGCGCCGAATGGATTAACGCGATTTCCATTGTCCCTACCTACTATAGGAAATTTTTGAATTTAAACTTCCCGGGTGTCGGCCATCTTGGTTTTCTGCGCACGCACTTCTTGCGGAAATATTTGAATTTCAAACTGCTAAATCTCCCTCTCTTGTGTTCCTTCTCTCTCATGCACGGCGGCCATTTTAATTTCGCGCGAATATTTGAATTTCAAATTGATAAGTCTGTCTCTCTCTGGTACTGATGGGGCGTTGGTTATCTCTCTTACAGTCACAGGATGGATGTTTAATTTAAAAAAATCTCTGGCGGACTTGGATTTGAAACCTCTATGTTTGCATACACATTGGGCTCACATCGATCGATGCCGCTAGACCACGGAGCGCTACGGGATTTAAAGGGTTTGAACAAAACGTCATTTCACAGCTCTGCCGTCACGCTGCCAGAATTTAAAACAATATATTTTTTGAGAAATATGATTTATAAGAACGGGAATGTATAGCTTATTGTATTTAAAGGTAGATACAATTTAAAAAAAATTAGATTTGTAACAGCTTATTAATTATTTTATAATTTGTGCCTGCTATATGGCTGGATTAATGAGATTCTCATTGTCCCTACCTACTATAGGAAATTTCCGTCTAAGTTCCCTTTTTAAAACAGGTCGGTGCCTGTGTTTTGTTTGGTTTTAAAGGTTTGAACATTGTACCACTTAGCTGTTCTGACATTACACTTCCATATTCATATAATAAATAAATTTTAAATGTTATTTTCGACTGAGTTTTAGCCGCTTATAAATTACAACAGCTAGTTTAAAAATTAAATGGGCGATAAGAGGTAAAGGCAGATCGTAATATAAAACGAGTTACAAATTTTATTTTAATATATTCCTGAAATACTGATAATACGTATTGCTTGAGTAAGAAAGAGATAAACATAGTAGCAAGTATTGGAGAAGGCTTGACTAATTTTAATTATGACATTTGTCAACTAAACATGCCTACTAATATAATTTTTTGTATGGCTATCTTTTTCTTACTCATATAGGTAAGAAAGGGTGGTGCGTTGCTTTCAGCTACCGTGTTCCGAAGATATCCGAGTCTTATTGTATAAGAATGGTTGTCCCCCATAAATTTGAATAAAAACAGACAATTTCGTTGAAAAAAATAGCTTTTCACTATCGTTTGCAAATAAAACAAGGGATACTTGTAAAAATATAAGTCAAACCATTTTTCGTGTAAAAAATTTACGAAAAGACGTACGTGTTGACGACAAATTAAAATAAATTTGAATAAAAGCACGCAAAATTACGAAAATACGTATGTGTTGACTCCCAAAGTAACAAAAATTTGAATAAAAACGCACAATTTCGTTGAAAATCTTTACAAAACGACTTTATAGTACCGAAAAAATGATGTAAACACAGTTTTAAGAGTTATTTCTAAGCATAATTTTGCAAATGTTTAACAAATAAACCGTAATTTTTTAAAGTACATCACACAATTATGAAATCGTAGCTCAATTTATATGAATTTTCGATACTTTGTATGTGAAAAATAGCTTCAAATACTATTATTTGAATAAAAACATGCAATTTCCAAAGCATTTCGTTTAAAATTTTAGAAAATCGATATCATCTCCCATGAAAATTTATAAAAATCGGTATCTTGTCACATTAAATTCTGCGAAAACGACAAAAAACAATATTTTTATACAACTTTCATTGAAAAAATAGTAAAATTTTACGAAAATACTTCTGTGTTGTCGACAAATTGAAATAAATTTGAATAAAAGCACACAAAAATTACGAAAAGACGTATGTGTTGACGACAAATTAAAGTAAATTTGTATAAAACACGCAATTTCATTGAAAAATCTACTACCACCTACATTTCGATAAGCAAAACTTCAGTTATGTGGGCTCTTTGTGCATTTTTATTACAAAAATTCTTGTACAACTGACTAAATATGCATGTGATGACGACAAATTAACTCAAAAGTGAACAAAAATCACGCAATCATACAGCATCTCACATAAATTTTCACAAAAATCGACATCATGTCACATAAATTATACAAAAACTGTCATCATGTCACTTGAAATTATACAAAAAACGACATCTTTATTCAACACACGATGAAAATTGAACAAAAATCACGCAATCACACATCATCTCACATAAATTTACACAAAAATCGACATCATGTCACATAAATTATACAAAAACTGCCATCATGTCACTTGAAATTATACAAAAAACGACATTTTTACTAAACACACGACGAAAATTGAACAAAAATCACGCAATTACACGCTATCTCACATAAATTTTTACAAAAATCGACATCATGTTACATAAACTATGCATAATTTTGCAAATGTTTTACACTTTTTATAAAATGCATCGCTCAAAATTAAAAGAAATAGCAATTTCGTTGAAAAAATCTTTTACCACAAGCATTTCGATAAACAAAATTCAAAAATTCTTGTACTTTTGATGGAAATATATGTATGTTGATCACAAATTAACATAAACTTGAATAAAACACACCATTTCGTTGAAAAATTTGCAAATGTTTTACACTTTTTTATAAAATGTATCGCACAAAATCAAAAGAAATCACAATTTTTTAAATTATATCACACCATTATGAAATCGTAGATTGATTTTTTGAAATTTTACACTTTGTAACTGTAAAATAACTTCAAATACTAATATTTTAGCTTTAGATTTTGTAATTATTGCAGATTCGAGAAAAAAACAAAAGCAGAGTAGAAATAAAAAACACAAACACTTTGTAATAAACAAATATATTGTTCTTATTTCGTATAATACTTAATAATATAAATATAAATGTACAGCTGAATGTCTTATTTTCTAAAAATTCGCTAGCAATTTACAAAACTGTAGTTTGAGGTGCACAACATTTCAAATTAAAAAGGCTGCAAGTAATAAAATCAGAATTTCATTGTGTCATTTTAAAGTTTAAGATGCACCCAATCTAGAATTCCCTTCGTTTTTGGTGTTGATGACATCTGCCTTAGAGGCGTTTTTCTAACGGCCCTTTTTTGGAGGCGTTTCCTTATCGGCGTTTCCTTATCGGCGTTCTTCTGACTGAACCTTTTTGATGTGGACTTGGATGAGTAGCTGGTGTTTTTAATTTATATTCTAAATCGGACTCGCAGTTATCAGTTTCCATTTCGGTTTTTCCTGTAGTACCAGTCGGGGTTGGCTTCTTTTGCTGTTTAGGTTTAGCTAGCAGCACATTAGCAACGTTAAGGTCTTTGATGTAATCAGCAAACTGTAGGCGTCCGGGTGGATTAATAGTTTTTCGAGGCCGCAGAGTGTCGTGAATTAAATCGACTATGTTAGACGCCGGTAAAATTTCACCCTTTATAGTAACGGTACCCTTGTGATCCCAGCTCACATCGCTTGAGGTACTCAAAATGCGTAGGAAAACTTCAGCTTTTTTCTTAAAAGTTTTGGGAAGTGTAGATAAAATAACGGCATTTGATAGGCTGTCACTGGTTGTTTATTATTTGTCGTGATGCGTCATCGCTGAATTTTACAAGAGCCAACCTGTCTGCGATGTGACGCACGCAGTGTTTCCATACCTTTTTATTTTAAAATTCTATAAAGTCAGAGGTCCAAACTGCTGCCGCATCAGGTAACAGAGTACAATGGTTTAAAACGTGTTAGTGCGGCATCAGTCGATTTTTGTAAAAATTTATGTGAGATGGCGTGTAATTGCGTGATTTTTGTTCAATTTTCGTCGTGTGTTTAGTAAAAATGTCGTTTTTTGTATAATTTCAAGTGACATGATGGCAGTTTTTGTATAATTTATGTGACATGATGTCGATTTTTGTGTAAATTTATGTGAGATGATGTGTGATTGCGTGATTTTTGTTCAATTTTCATCGTGTGTTGAATAAAGATGTCGTTTTTTGTATAATTTCAAGTGACATGATGACAGTTTTTGTATAATTTATGTGACATGATGTCGATTTTTGTGAAAATTTATGTGAGATGCTGTATGATTGCGTGATTTTTGTTCACTTTTGAGTTAATTTGTCGTCATCACATGCATATTTAGTCAGTTGTACAAGAATTTTTGTAATAAAAATGCACAAAGAGCCCACATAACTGAAGTTTTGCTTATCGAAATGTAGGTGGTAGTAGATTTTTCAATGAAATTGCGTGTTTTATACAAATTTACTTTAATTTGTCGTCAACACATACGTCTTTTCGTAATTTTTGTGTGCTTTTATTCAAATTTATTTCAATTTGTCGACAACACAGAAGTATTTTCGTAAAATTTTACTATTTTTTCAATGAAAGTTGTATAAAAATATTGTTTTTTGTCGTTTTCGCAGAATTTAATGTGACAAGATGCCGATTTTTATAAATTTTCATGGGAGATGATATTGATTTTCTAAAATTTTAAACGAAATGCTTTGGAAATTGCATGTTTTTATTCAAATATTAGTATTTGAAGCTATTTTTCACATACAAAGTATCGAAAATTCATATAAATTGAGCTACGATTTCATAATTGTGATGTACTTTAAAAAATTACGGTTTATTTGTTAAACGTTTGCAAAATTATGCTTAGAAATAACTCTTAAAACTGTGTTTACATCATTTTTTCGGTACTATAAAGTCGCTTTGTAAAGATTTTCAACGAAATTGTGCGTTTTTATTCAAATTTTTGTTACTTTGGGAGTCAACACATACGTATTTTCGTAATTTTGCGTGCTTTTATTCAAATTTATTTTAATTTGTCGTCAACACGTACGTCTTTTCGTAAATTTTTTACACGAAAAATGGTTTGACTTATATTTTTACAAGTATCCCTTGTTTTATTTGCAAACGATATTGAAAAGCTATTTTTTTCAACGAAATTGTCTGTTTTTATTCAAATTTATGGGGGACAACCATTCTTATACAATAAGACTCGGATATCTTCAGAACACGGTAGCTGAAAGCAACGCACCACCCTTTCTTACCTATATGAGTAAGAAAAAGATAGCCATACAAAAAATTATATTAGTAGGCATGTTTAGTTGACAAATGTCATAATTAAAATTAGTCAAGCCTTCTCCAATACTTGCTACTATGTTTATCTCTTTCTTACTCAAGCAATACGTATATCTTCTTGTTCATGTTATTGCTGATATATATAATTGTGACCGACAGGCAACGACCTGTTAGGCCATTTGAGGATGACGAAATAGAAAGTTCTGCAGAGTCGGTGATATCATAGCAAATTCCATTGTCTGTGCTAACAATCAAGTTAATTGAAAACGCGCCCGGGGCAAAAACCATTGCGAATAATTACGCATTTTATGTTTATCTCTTTCTTATTCAAGCATTACGTATTATCAGTATTTCAGGAATATATTAAAATAAAATTTGTAACTCGTTTTATATTACGATCTGCCTTTACCTCTTATCGCCCATTTAAATTTAAACTAGCTGTTGTAATTTATAAGCGGCTAAAACTCAGTCGAAAATAACATTTAAAATTTATTTATAATATGAATATGGAAGTGTAATGTCAGAACAGCTAAGTGGTACAATGTTCAAACCTTTAAAACCAAACAAAACACAGGCACCGACCTGTTTTAAAAAGGGAACTTAGACGGAAATTTCCTATAGTAGGTAGGGACAATGAGAATCTCATTAATCCAGCCATATAGCAGGCACAAATTATAAAATAATTAATAAGCTGTTACAAATCTAATTTTTTTTAAATTGTATCTACCTTTAAATACAATAAGCTATACATTCCCGTTCTTATAAATCATATTTCTCAAAAAATATATTGTTTTAAATTCTGGCAGCGTGACGGCAGAGCTGTGAAATGACGTTTTGTTCAAACCCTTTAAATCCCGTAGCGCTCCGTGGTCTAGCGGCATCGATCGATGTGAGCCCAATGTGTATGCAAACGTAGAGGGTTAAAATCCAAGTCCGCCAGAGATTTTTTTAAATTAAACATCCATCCTGTGACTGTAAGAGAGATAACCAACGCCCCATGAGTACCAGAGAGAGACAGACTTATCAATTTGAAATTCAAATATTCGCGCGAAATTAAAATGGCCGCCGTGCATGAGAGAGAAGGAACACAAGAGAGGGAGATTTAGCAGTTTGAAATTCAAATATTTCCGCAAGAAGTGCGTGCGCAGAAAACCAAGATGGCCGACACCCGGGAAGTTTAAATTCAAAAATTGGAACTTAGAAAAAAAATCTGAAAAATTTCCTATAGTAGGTAGGGACAATGGAAATCGCGTTAATCCATTCGGCGCGTAATTCCGGAAGCAAATTAAAAATGGACGCCACGTAATTTAATCAGTAGCACATATCAAACTTCATATGTGATTAATTAGATCAAACCGCGAAATTAATTAGATCAATCCGCGAATAAATCAGCGGTTTAATTCCCGGAATTAGAGCACCTGTCAATCATCCGATTAATTTAATCGAGCCTCGATTAATTTAATTGAACACTTAATCCAATTAATGGTAGCTGCATACTACTTGGGTCTAACGTCAACTGTTTTGGAGATATTAACAATTTTATGCAAAAAATTGCTGAACTTCAGGCGGCTGCTGTAAGCGACAGAAAACAATTGAATGAAGGAAAACGTTACCAAAAAATTATGATTTTTGTAAACTATCTTTCAAGTGTAAAATGGTGGATCTGGGTATTAATGTTATACAGAGTGCTGAATATTTGCAAATTTAATTTCGATTTTTTTCAAATGGAACGCCCTATATATTTTTGTATTTCTGAAGAGCTCTTTTAATGAACTTTCCTTTGATATGTTACTTCATACCTCTTAAGTTCCAACTGTTTTTCAGATATGCGAGTTTAAACATAAAAAACAATTTAAACCCCTTAAGATGCTTTATTTCAAAGGATAAAAAACAAACGCCTTTAAAATAATGATTTAAACACTTGAATTCTTCAAACAAAAGATAAAACCAAGCTTAAAATACAAAAATTGAACCAGAACTCAAAACTAGAAATAACCAATACGACCGAATTTTGAGATAGGAAATGAAGTGGAAGAAGAAAGCTCATTAAAAGTACTTTTTAAAAATACAGGGATATACAGGGTGTTCCATTTAAATAAATCAAACTAATTATATTTGCAGATTATGAATTCTCTGTACAGCTTTAATACTCAAGAGCAGGAAAGGAGAACTATTTGAACATTTAGTGTAATTCCGTATAAGCTTTTGGTGTATTGGCTTTTTTTTTATCTGATTTAATTTGATCGTGGAATTAATTTATTCCTGCATTTATCGTTTTTTTCGTGTTTATTTCGTGTATCAACACTGACTGAATTTATATTTTCTAAACCTGGTTTTGTGCTTTTATTCTAAGAGAGAGCATGCGTTTAAATCACTATTTTAAGGGCGTTTGTTTTTTATCCCTTGAAATAAAGCATCTTAAGGGGTTTAAATTGTTTTTATGTTCAAACACGCATATCTGAAAAACAGTTGAACTTAGAAGTATGAAGTAACATATCAAAAGAAAGCTCATTAAAAGGGCTCTTCAAAAATACAAAAATATACAGGGCGTTCCATTTGAACAAAAATCGAAATGATTAAATTTGCAAATATTGAGCACCCTATATAACATTAATACCCAGATCCACCATTTTACACGTGAAAGATAGTTTACAAAAATCATAATTTTTTGGTAACGTTTTCCTTCATTCAATTGTTTTCTGTCGCTTGCAGCAGTCGCCTGAAGTTCAGCATTTTTTTGCATAAAATCGTTAATATCTCCAAAACAGTTGACGTTAGACCCATACAACTTTATCTGAAATTGATGAGTATTTCAATACAAAACTTTTAAGCTACCCAAATATAGGGCATTCTATTTAAAAAAAAAGTAAGTTTGATTCGCCATAGTTTTTTGCGACACCCTGTATAATCAAAAATATTTTAGTAATGTGCACCACTTTCGTACCTACAACTTTTATATACACAATATTTATGTAACTCTCATAGTTTTAGAAATATCTTCCACCCCCGCTTCGTTGCCGGACAGTAAACATTGCGCTTCCATACTTTGAGCAAAATTATTAAAAAAGATATTTTTGTCAACTACACGGAAAAATTGCATGTTCAACACATTGGAAAGTGATTCTTCCATGCTCACGTAAAACTTTTGCATTCGCTGGAAAACTCGAACTTTTCTTAACTTGTAGAACAATCTACTATTAATTCACTAGCGATTTAAGAACAACTCGCTAGCATATAAACATTATAAACAGTTACTTATGGTTGCTATTATAGAGATAATAATAATAATGCCAGTTTAAAATGACAAAGAAATAATAATTAACCGAGTTATTTAACAATAACAGTAACGGCGTAACTGGAGACTTGAGTTACCGCATTTGTATTTTTATGACGCTCAACGGCTCAACGGCTTAAACCTGAAAAGAAACACAGATTGCAAGCAGCTGAAAATTATTTCGGTGGCACAAATAATTTTCACATATAATCTCATAAGAGTATTAATTCTTTCCTGATTTTTTTTTATTGCATCCAACAACGTCGTATTAATTAGGACGCCTTCCAGAGGTGAGCGTTTCCTTTCCAGAGACTTTCCATTTGAAAATATTTTTTGAAACTTTTCCTTACTGCCAATCTCTAGCGTGCTTTTAAAAGTTTCTTTTGTGCAACAAAAGTTATTACATTCGTCGTACATTTTAAATGCGGCATATGCCGCGGGTTTCAGCTAGTAGGAATAATAAAAGAAAAGTTAAAGATGTTAGAGTAGAAAGAAGCCATGAAATAGGCAGTGATCACTTCCTACTAGTAGCAACGCTAAAAGGGGAAGAACATTGGAGAGGAAACAACCAAATAAGGAAAAACAAAATAAAAACAGAAAGCATCAAAACGTACAAATTAAAAGAAGAACAAATACGAATACAATACAGCAATCGTATTGAAGAATGGGAGGACGGATATACTGAGACTGAAAACCTTGAAGTGGCATGGATTAATTTTAAAGAATTAATACTAAAAGCAGCAGAAGAAACCTGCGGAAAAACAAAAGAGGTAAAACAACATAGTAAAAAAGACTAACTGGTGGAACGAGGAATTAAGAATTGAAACAAAGAAAAAGAAACAATTATGGAAAAAGTACCTAAACACAAAGGAAACAAGTGTGTATGAAAAATATAAGAGACAAAGAAAAAGAGTGAAAGGAATGGTCTCAAGAGCAAAATCACAAAAATGGGAAGAGCTAGGAGTACAACTAGAAAAGAACTATAGAGAAAATCAAAAGCAATTCTTCAGAGCAATAAAAGCAGTGAGGAAAAGAAAAGAAATCCACTAATACATTTGAAAGACATAGATGGTAAAATGCTAACAAGAGAAGAAGAAATAATAAAAAGATGGAAGGAGTACTTCGAGCAGTTGTTAGGAGGGACTCATCAACAGGTAGCTAGTTTAGAAAGTGTAGAAAACGAGGAACAAATGGAGAACAACGACCAAAATGAAATCACACTAAAAGAGGTTGAGAATGCCATAAGAAAACAAAAGGTGGGCAAGGCAGCAGGCCACGATGGTATCACCCCAGAAATGATAAAGGGAATGGGCCCCAAAGGCAAAATATTATTGCATAAAGTTATAACTCTAGCATGGAATCATAAAAAGATCCCGAAAGAATGGGAAATTGCTATAATACTCTGTTTCCATAAAAAAGGAGATAGCCATCAGTGTGAAAACTACCGAGGAATATCGCTATTAAATATCCCTTATAAAATATACGAAAGAATTTTAGAACAAAGACTGAGGAAAAGTATAGAACAACAACTTCAAGATTCACAAAGTGGCTTTAGATCGGGTAGAAGTACAAACGACGCAATTTTTGGAGTCAAACAAATTATTGAGAAAACCATAAGACATAAAAATTAACTATATATCTGCTTTATAGATTTGGTCAAAGCGTTCGACACTGTCCCTAGAAAACTCATATGGGAAGTATTAAGGAAAGAAGGCATAAACAGCGAACTAATAATAGCATTAAAGAGTGTTTATAAAAATACTTGGAATTACATAAGAACAGGAAATATGGAGTCGGAATTATTCAAAACATGGGAAGGAGTTAGACAGGGAGGTGTTCTTAGCCCCCTGCTGTTTGTTATTCTGATGGACAGTATAACCAAAGAATGCAGAAATAAAGTAAAGAAAGTGTTGGTGGGATATAGGAATATGGAACCGATCTGGGCATCAGAATTTCTCTTTGCAGACGACTTGACCATAATAGCCAAATCAGAAATAGATCTACAAATGAATTTAAATATATGGAAACAAGCCTTCGAAAACAGAAATATGAACATCAATACTGAAAAAACTGTAGTTATGGCAGTGGGGAAACACCAGAAAAATATAAATATTAAACTGAACGACAAACACATAGAACAAGTTGAAAGCTTTAAATATCTAGGCTCAACAGTGAATTACAATGGTGATATGGACGAAGAGGTTAATAGTAGACTGGGAGCAGCAGCACGTCTCTATCATGCAATTAATAGAATAATAATAAATTTAAAAAAATCTCTAAAGAAACTAAAGAGTGTACACCAGTATTTACGTACCAATCTTAACCTACAGCAGTGAAGTGTGGACACTCACGAAAAGACAACATGAAATAATACAAACGGGTGAAATGAAATTCCTCCGTAGGATTGAGGGAGTGTCAAAAAGGGATAAAATAAGGAACGATGAGATAAGAAGAAGAGTACCGATAAAACCCCTAAAAGAAAAGATAGAAGAAAATCAACTGCGATGGCTTGGACACTTACACAGAATGGGAAAAGAGCGCGAAGTTAAAGATATATGGGAAGCGAAACCGACAGGCAAGAAACCCCCGGGGAGGCCAATAAAAACTTGGAATGATGAAGTGAGTGCAATACTAAAGATGAGAGGAATTGGATGGGCTGAAGCAAGGAAAATAGCAGATAACAGAAGAGAATGGAGAAAATTATATAGACAAGAAAAAGTGTATAAAAGTGTATAAATAGGTAGTGCAAGAAACTCTCGACACCAATATGGTATAAGAGAAAAGAATAAGAAGAAGAAGAAGATTAAAACGCCTTAAAGCTAAGAATTATCACAATGGTTATGAGTTTCTAAAAGGCGTAATTAGAAATTCCTCATAACTATAAAAAGCATTAGGAATTAAAAAACTTTTAAGATTTTGTTCATATTGCGTCAAGAGTCATACTTCTCATAGATGCAAGAAGCTTAAACAAACATTTATTGCATAGTGATTACATGCATTTCTAGATATATTTATTCTTAGAAAGGGCTGTGTAATGTCTTCATTATTCCTAAGCTTATAATGTCCATTAGAGCTACCGCCTTTCTTTGGAGGGTAAATATGCACTCAGAGTGGCTACTACCAATTACAGGTCAGCAAGCGTTGTGTAGTTAGGTTACTCTTTCCCATAGACCAGCTTTCCGGGAAGAGTGTCGTTAATTAATTCTATCCCAACGGCAAATGGCGAACGGGCCCGATTCCGATCCAATGGACTGCAGAAAAATTCCGTCTGCCCATGGATTCGAACCGAGGACTCGCTTATTGCAAGCCTGACGCCATTGCCACTGCGCCACACGGTATATGGCATACATAGAAGATAACATGAATAGCCTGTGGTATACGCTCAATAAAACCTTGTTCGGAACAACAGACTTTAAGTTTTTTAGCAAACAGATACTTCCGGCTAAAGCTACCGACATGTGAGCAACCACCTTGTCCGATATTAACTTCGGATCAAGCTGAACCCCGAGAAACTTGACGGCTTTGCAATCGTTACCCATCTTACAGTTTTTGAGAGTAAAGATAATATCTTGTGTTTTCTCTTGGTTCAGTGAAAGCTTGTTTGACAAAACCACTCAGACAGACAAGTGATACTAACACATATTTCATTACGCAGGACCTCAAAATCAGTATTAGAATTCAGGACTGTATTATCATCCGCATACAATACTTTGTGAGTTTTCTGGATGTTTCTTTTATATAGATTATAAATAGTACTGACCCCATTATGAGCCCTGGAGCACACCATGATTAAGAATAGTTTCCTTTGATATACCATGATTATAATAGGTAACTTGTTTTAGGTCTTTTAGGTAACTATCGATTAAATTTAGACTATTTTTGTCAAATTTATAAAAGGCAAGTTTATCTAGAGATGAGGAACAACAAAAGGAAAGATGGATGGAACACTACATGGAAATACTAACGGACCAAAACAGAGAACAAGAAGAAACAGCAGAAATAGGACAAGAAATGCGGGAAGTAGCACCCCCGACAATGGATGAACTCAAAGAGATTATTGCCAAAATGAAAAACAACAAGAGCCCAGGCAAAGACGAACTAAAGGCAGAATTAATTAAGTACGAAGGGAGCAGACTACATGAAAAAATATTCAATTTATTAAAAGAAGTGTGGAGAGAAGGTGAAATGCCGAAAGAATGGGCAGATGGGATAATAGTACCAATCTATGAAAAAGGGAATCAACAAAGGTGTGAAAATTATAGGCCTATCTCCCTACTAGGCACAACTTATAAGATATTAGCGAGAATGATAAACAAGCGACTGAAAGACTTTGCCGAGAGCGAATTGGGAGACTACCAAGGTGGTTTTAGAACAAACCGCTCAACAACGGACCAGATCTTCACAATAACGATGATACAAGAAAAATGCGAAAGAAAGAAAATAAAACCATACGCCATATTCAGAGACTCCAAACAGGCATACGATCAGGTGAAAAGGAATGAAATAATAAGAAGTCTGAGAAGCATGGGTTGTCCAAGTAAACTGATACAGTTAGTAGAAATGACGCTTAAGGAAACATACTCCCACGTCAAAATTGATGGTAAATTAACCGAAAAATTTGAGACAAGTTTTGGACTGAAACAAGGAAATCCCATGTCCTGTCAGGGAAGATAGACGGTCGGCCTTACCTTTTGGCGAAAGTTATAATTGATGTTTTGCCGGCTGGTAACTATCGGCCTAATTGGGCTAGCTCGCCGCGAGGGTCGCAGGGTTCCAGCTATGCTGAAAAAGTATAAAAAAAAATAGGGCGCCAGGTCCACGACTCAAGTTCTAATCCTTATGCCGGACCGTACATAAGGTCAGGACAATTTCCAGCAGCACAAAGAAAACAATCAAATCAACCACCAAAGAAAATATCACAGCTTTATTTCAAAGAGTTTGGTGCGTACTATAGTGCAATGCTAACATAAACTAAATACAAATATCACAGCAGGCAATATTTTTACCAACATCAAAGAACACACAGTATGAGACATGCAATAGTAAATGTATATACAAATTCAAATATAAGTATTGGGCAAATAGTAGCCCACGAGCAGCAATGACTATGAACTAACACATTAAAACATTGTGCGGTTACAACGGAGCGTAGCGAGTATTAAATTTAAAAAGAAAATAAATTGATCAAGCGCGAGTCGCGGAGCGAGTTTAAAATTTTGCGTATACCGGCTCAGAGCAATACAAGACCACCTCGGCTAACGTTTTAACCCCGAAGGTTAGCCCTAAATGACGCTATATCTATATTCAAAATTTTCTAAAGGGCGGAATCAGCGTGCGCTTGCGTGGCCACACATGAACGACGGTGTCCATATTAAAAATGCATTAAGTGTACGTATGTATATTTATATGCTAAAGAAAGCAAAGGCTTGGATTTGCCCCTTACTCGGTTAACGGAGATCTACAATAACCACAACGCTCCCGAAGTCGGCTTACGAGACACGCTACTGAAGTGTGCCTAACTTCGCGTCGAAGGTTTGACATGAAAATATTAACTATTGCTTTGGTGATGAAAAACAGCGAAACTTTAAGGCGTCCGAACTGTGTTATGCAAGCTGGTGAGTAAACGCGACGTCCAGAAAGGACACAAGTGAAGCTCAAAGCTACAAGTTCTACTCTATAAATTTTTCAGATAACGCAGAGGTCAATAAGGCTAGGAGACCCGAATGCACAAACGGAGCAATACACAGGTAAATCTTACGACCTTAATTTAGCAAGTAGCAGAGGGTAACCGCATGTCATTGCGCGGCGGCCCTAACATTTAATTACACAAATTCTAAATATTACTAATCTAACGATGCACGAAACCTATCACCTAAATCACATGCCCGAGGTGCTAACGGCATGAAACAGTATGATTCAATTATAAAGTACAACAGGCGCAATGCATATTATCTACAATAACGTCTTGCCTGCAGGAAAGTTTACCAGAACCTAATCTCTCCGTTTGCTCCCCTGTTGTTGGACGTAGCTAGCGAAGCAACGAGGGCGGCTGCAGCTGCGGGAGGCAGTGCCAGCTGTGGAGGCTGCAGAATGACTTGCAGGTGAGTGTAAAGCAGTTGCTCAATCTTCAGTGTTGCCCACGAGAGTTGCAACATTCACAGGCGATGCGACTATCTTAGGGCCCAGTGCATCGAACTGGATTCCAGCAGGGTGCAGTCGAACGAGATAGGCCTGCTCCAGACAGGAAGGATTTCAAGCAGATGGGGAGTGTTTTAATTCCCACCGGGAATTTTTGGCTAAAAACGCACAGAACCCAAATGTATTCCCGATTAAGAAGAAACTGACCTAGTCTTACCTCCAGCTGGGGGTCGAGCCGAGAGGAGCGCGCTAAAGTAGGCGTCCAGGAGATCCGCCAAAAGCGAAGGGATGCAAGTAAGTAGCTATCTAATAATCATTACGAACATCCACGATAACGCAGAAATGCTTCCAGATCCCTCAAACAATCTATTCGAAGAGGCGAGCCCTACCAAAGGGCTATGAAGCACTTAGCTGCAGAGGAACACCTACTAGCACGACCGTTTAGCTTGAAAAGAAAGCCGAAAAATTCAAAAACCCAGCCCACAGGTCAACTGATAACCAAAAATTTGGGCCAGGAGAAGCCAAAAAACCAGTCAGGCAAGTCTGACTGCAGGAGAAGATAACATTGCTCTAGCAACAAATGGAATAGTTAAAAACAATTTGTATCACCGGTTGCCTAGCGGCCATACCCAAATATTTGTAGAAATATAGCAAGAATAAACCTAATTTGCAAAATATGAGTAATTAAACGAGGGATTGCTTACGAAACTGCATGATAATTTTAAGAGAGTAATTAAAAATAAGATATAGCTAATTATACCTAGTTTAAAGTTTGCAAAAATTGACAAAAGCCAACCATAAATATTCAAGTTCAGAATTCAGCTAGCAGAAGTTCAATACTACGGGGGGCACTCCAAAAGTATCGTAACAAATCCTCCCCCAACAAAAGGGAGGGTAAATCACCCCAGATTTACCCGACCATACAAATGCCAACAAAAGAAATCGCCCTAAGAGACAACAAAAAAAACGATGCCTGCCGGAAGGAAACAAAGGGAAGGAACAAAGGATCTAAAGAAGTAGACAAGAAGAGAGGATGTAAGAGTTCAAGCACATCATCGAAGACAACTAGACACCAACCTCTTCCGTCGCTGCAAGATGATGTGAGCTGCGCCGGTGGAAGGGAAGGTTACGTCAGGTTGCAACAAAGATGCACCCGAAACGCAAACACCTCGGAAAGATGTGGAGTGGGAGACAGGAAAGCGAACGACACAGAAGAAGGAAGGGAAAGGAAAACCAACCTCAACCAAGGGTTAAGTACTTAGGCCCAGGATCGACCTACAGCACTGAAGCTATCTCCAAATGACAGAAGATAGAACTGATATCCAAAATAACACGAAGTATAAAGAGAACGAGCACAGCAGAAAGAGGGAACATCCCTTTCAAACAAGAAAAAAAAAATGAGACAGAGAAAGATGCGAGAAATGAAGGGACCAGATGTTTAGGTCGGGACTCCAATTCGAGAAAAAGGAAAGGTGAGTTGGGTCCCAAAGGTTCCGTCCGACGTCCCCAAACCAGCCACCCAAAAAGACGTAGACTAAACCAAATCATCATTATCGTCGACAGCGTTGTTGAGCTTCAAGTCTTTGGCATGCCAATTCCCGCGTAGACGTCCGTCTGGATCCTTAAGTTGATATATGAAGCGAGACAATTTCTTATGAATTATAAAGGGTCCAATGAACTTGGGTGCCAATTTAGCAGTATAGTGGTTAGCAGCATCCGATTGCGTGAAGTTTCTTCTCCAAACGGAGTTGCCTACCTGATATTCATCAGGTCGTCTTCGCAGGTTGTAGTAGACCTTCGAACGATCGTAGGCCCTAGCAAGACGAACTTTTACTTCTTTGTACAACCGTTGCAGCGCTTGGGCTCTTATGTTGGGGTTTTCATCCCTGATGACACGAAGTTCGGGACCTTCATCTTCAGGTCTTTCTTCCGGATTCCCGTCGAGTGTAATTTCTCGGCCAAAATTCAAAAAGTAGGGGCTATGACCAGTGACATCATGCTTGGAGGTTCTTATGGCACAAGCGACTTGTTGTAAGTATTTATCCCACTCACGTTGTTTGTCGGACACGTACGCTGTAAGCATTGTTTTCAGAACACGATTGATGCGTTCCGTTGGATTTGCCTGAGGGTGATACAACGCTGTAAACGCTATTCTGCAACCATAGTTCCTAGCCAAGGCAGTAAATTCGCGACTCTTGAACTGGACACCATTGTCGCAGATAATTCTCTTCGGAGCGCCAAACAATAAAAACACGTTTTCTTCAACGTGACGTACGACTGCAGCGGCCGTAGCCTTACGAAGGGGAAATACAAGAGGAAGTTTAGTGAAGCAATCAGCCACTACGAGTATATACTGGTATCCCCGAGAAGAACGAGGTAGAGGTCCTATGAGGTCCATGCAGATAACCTCCCAGGGCTTCGAGATGTTTGTGTGACCTCCCATATGTCCAGCGGGTGGTCGTTGGTCAGGCTTAGTGCGGGAACACACCTTGCAGTTGCGAATGTAGCGCAGAACGTCCGTTCGCATCTTGGGCCAGTAGTACCTCTGAGCTATGCGACCTAAGGTTTTCGAAACGCCAAGATGTCCTGAGGTAGGATCATCATGATTACGTCTAAGTACTTCTGAACGTTTGTCCTTAGGTAGAACTATCTTCCAATCTTCATTGGCCTGCATGAGTTCTGGATACGGGCTCCTAACATGTTTGTAGAGTTGCGAATTCGACTCGCGCCAAGCAGGATAGTGCTGTGGATCGTTTCGGACTTTTAGGCGCATCCGAGCATACCAACGGTCTTGAACATCATCGTCCTCAGTGACCTCATCGACAATAGGTACGGACCTGGATAGAGCGTCAGGTACGACATTGTCTTTGCCTTTGCGATGGATAACATTGAAATTATATTGTTGTAGGCGTATGGCCCAACGCGCAATGCGTCCTATGGGGTCTTTAATATTATGCAACCACTTGAGGGCGTAGTGGTCGGTCACGACGTCGAACTTAGTTCCCTCGATGTACGGGCGAAGTTTTTCGATGGCGAAGAGTACCGCGAGACATTCACGTTCCGTTGTGCTGAACTTCCGCTCATTCTTCGTGAGTGAACGGCTTATATAGCAGACGACCTTCTCTCCCTCAGGATACGTCTGGGACAAGACGGCTCCGAGTCCATAACCAGAGGCGTCCGTCTGAATGGTGAAGGGACGACTGAAATCTGGGCAAGAGAGCACAGGGGCCGAGACGAGACAGTCTTTAATGGTGTCAAATGCGGTTTGACATTCCTCAGACCAAACGAACTTCTGGTTCTTGCGAAGCAGACGAGTCATAGGTGACACTACGGACGAAAAGTTGGGCACAAAGCGCCGGTACCAAGATGCCATTCCCAATATTCTTCTAACCTCTGGTACCGTCTTGGGGTTAGGGATGTTCAAGATTGCTTCGACCTTTTCCGGGTCGACGAGTAGACCTTTGGAGTTCACGACGTACCCCAGGTACTTCAGTTCGGGCTTGCAAAAATGACATTTTTCCCGGTTCAAAGTTAGGCCGGCCTTGGCGATCCTAGATATGACTTCCTTCAAGACCTCCAGGTGTTGTTCGAAGGTAGGAGTGCAGATAATAATGTCATCCAAGTATGTGAAGGCGTAAGGTTCTAGGTCGGCACCAATAACTCGGTCGATAAGGCGTTGCCAAGTCGCCGGGGCGGTATGAAGGCCGAACGGGAGGCGACAAAATTGATACAACCCACGATTAGGGACAGTGAAGGCAGTTAGCGGACGGCTAGCGACAGAAACCGGCACCTGAAAGTAAGCTGACTTGACATCTAAAGTGGTCAGGTATTGTGCATCACGTAACTTGTCCAAGATGTTGCTGATGTACGGAAGTGGATAGGCATCAGGTTGGCTCACCTTGTTGAGCTTCCGATAGTCTACGCAGAAGCGGTAGGAACCATCCTTCTTCTTTATCATAACGATGGGCGATGACCATGCGGATGTTGAGGGTTCCACAATGCCCTTTTCTAACATATCGTCGAGCTCTTCATTCACGTGTTTTTGCAAAGCAGGCGAGATTGGATAATAGCGCTGCTTAATTGGTTCAGCATCTGTCTTGATTACATGCTCCACTAAATGGGTGCATCCTACACCATCTCCTATCAAAGAAAAAGCTTCGCTGATAGTCTGATCAAGCACAGCTTGTTCGTCGTTCGTGAGGTGTTCAGTTGAACGGATCGCAGCGATTTGCTCATTAGCTGAGACTTTGGAGAAGGTCCATTCCCCATGGCGAAGATCTGGCACAAGGGCCATCCTCTTCCAGAAGTCGGTGCCCAAAATTAATGTATGTGGGAGTGAAGGAATAACCAGGACTTCGAAAGTTCTCACGCGATCTCTCAGTACGATGGGGACGGTAAGTGTACCTATACTATGGCATTTTTCACCGTTGGCGACGCTGCAGGTGGTAGATTTAGCAGAGCTTAATTTGCAGACGTCCCTCAATACTTCCCATCCTTGGCGACCTAAAATGGTACGGCTTGCGCCGGAGTCCAACAAACCAAGTAGATCCTTGCCATAAATAGAGACACGAAGATAGGGCCTCTCATCTTTGTTGGCGTGACCTAAGATGAAATCGAGCAGAATGCGATGTTCAGTAGGTAAATCGGTCGTTGTTTGTGACTGTTTGACAATATTAGCTTCAGAGTTTTTCTTCCTAGAATTGCGAAGTGATGGGCACTGGGCCATGCGATGATCGGGCTTTCCGCAGTTCCAGCAAACACCAAAGGGTCGAACAGCTGTAACCTCGCAGACTTGTTCTTCGGCAGAGGGACTAGGAGTGGAACTAGTTTCCTCAATGGCAGCAGCTCTAGCTCCAAAACGGGGCTTGTGATAAGCCAAGTCAGGTTCAAGGGCTTGATAAGGCGGAGGTGGATTCTTGAACCTCGAAGCACGCACCTTAGCATCTTCAATTAGTTTTCCAAGTTGTCTGAGTTGCGAGATACTCGTGGGAGAGTAGAGAGCCAGTTGTGCCTGTAAGTATGGTTGCAAGTTTCTACGCATAATCTCTATGCGCTCCATTTCTACAGGTAGACGAGAAAGGCGACTAAAAAGGTTCTCCATGACAGCGACGTAGACCGTTACGGACTCATCAGGTCCTTGGGTTCTACTACGGATCTCATCCCATAAGCTAGTTTCGTAGTCGCAAGGCAGAAAAGCGGCTTTCAAGGCGATGATCAATTCATCCCAAGAACGTATAGTGTTGCGAACGGAACGAAACCAAATTCGAGCGTTGCCAGTGAACAATTCGATGGCAGCGGCAAAAAGTTGATCCTTGGATACGTTTCGAGCTATGCGAGTTTCTTCAATTTCCTCTAAAAAGCTAGTTAAGCCATTTCCTCCATCGAAGGTGATCCTCCATTTGTTGATAGCTAAATAATTGGCTGAAGTGTGTCTATACGACGCAGAATGATTGACTTCTTCAGCAGCAGACGAGCGACGATTGACAGCATCAGCAAAGGGCGGATAATCCAAGTACATGCCAGGCTGCATGGCTGAGCTACTAGGAATAGGCTGAGGGGCAAAGAACTGTGAAGTGGACAAAGGATGACTCCACGTAACCGAGCTAGCAATAGGACGAATAGGCAAGGCAGCATCTTCCTGAGACGTAGTGACAACAGAGCTATGGGGGCGAATATGAGTTGTCTGGGGCGAAGCTACTGAACCGTCCTCCGAGCTTGAATCACTCGGTGCGACTGACGTATCGTTACGAGCTTGAGCATCAACGTGAAGCTGAAGTTTCGCTTCCAAGGCGGCAATTAATTGTTCGCATTTATCCTTCAAGGACTCCAACCTAGAAGCGGAATCTGGTTCTGCTGTAATATGACCTAACCGACCTTGAACATGAAGAAGGCGAGTACCTAAACGTTGTGCATCATTGTCCAAGTTCCTAGAGGTGCAACTATCAATTTCGGCAGCTAAAATGGAAAGTTTGTCTTCACAGATCGCAAGTTCTTCAGTAGCGTCCAAAGACACGGGAGTGAAAGTGACATTCATAAGAAGATCTATCTTCATACGAGCACGGAGTAATTTACGTTTGTCTTGGACGTTGCCCTGAATGGCAATGTCTCTAACTCGAAGCTCATAGTCGAGCTCATCGACGAGCAAACGATTAACATCTAATCTAAATACCATCTTGCTGTTCCAACAGGACAAGATGATCAACAAAACTTATTTAAGCTAGACTTATAACTATCCAAGCAAAACCTGTAAATAGCATGCAATAAACAAACCTATAACTAGCAATAATCAATTGTAAATACCCAACAAGTATCGACAATAAATAATACCAAAATAATGTAAATCACCTAGCCAGTAATAAATTCTAACACCCTAACAGTTCGATTTGCACTATAGTACCACCAAGTACCCTAATAACGACGTAGTCAAAAATCCTTTCAAGGCCCCAAAGCGTTGGGCGTCAAAAATCTTCTTGTCAGGGAAGATAGACGGTCGGCCTTACCTTTTGGCGAAAGTTATAATTGATGTTTTGCCGGCTGGTAACTATCGGCCTAATTGGGCTAGCTCGCCGCGAGGGTCGCAGGGTTCCAGCTATGCTGAAAAAGTATAAAAAAAAAATAGGGCGCCAGGTCCACGACTCAAGTTCTAATCCTTATGCCGGACCGTACATAAGGTCAGGACAATTTCCAGCAGCACAAAGAAAACAATCAAATCAACCACCAAAGAAAATATCACAGCTTTATTTCAAAGAGTTTGGTGCGTACTATAGTGCAATGCTAACATAAACTAAATACAAATATCACAGCAGGCAATATTTTTACCAACATCAAAGAACACACAGTATGAGACATGCAATAGTAAATGTATATACAAATTCAAATATAAGTATTGGGCAAATAGTAGCCCACGAGCAGCAATGACTATGAACTAACACATTAAAACATTGTGCGGTTACAACGGAGCGTAGCGAGTATTAAATTTAAAAAGAAAATAAATTGATCAAGCGCGAGTCGCGGAGCGAGTTTAAAATTTTGCGTATACCGGCTCAGAGCAATACAAGACCACCTCGGCTAACGTTTTAACCCCGAAGGTTAGCCCTAAATGACGCTATATCTATATTCAAAATTTTCTAAAGGGCGGAATCAGCGTGCGCTTGCGTGGCCACACATGAACGACGGTGTCCATATTAAAAATGCATTAAGTGTACGTATGTATATTTATATGCTAAAGAAAGCAAAGGCTTGGATTTGCCCCTTACTCGGTTAACGGAGATCTACAATAACCACAACGCTCCCGAAGTCGGCTTACGAGACACGCTACTGAAGTGTGCCTAACTTCGCGTCGAAGGTTTGACATGAAAATATTAACTATTGCTTTGGTGATGAAAAACAGCGAAACTTTAAGGCGTCCGAACTGTGTTATGCAAGCTGGTGAGTAAACGCGACGTCCAGAAAGGACACAAGTGAAGCTCAAAGCTACAAGTTCTACTCTATAAATTTTTCAGATAACGCAGAGGTCAATAAGGCTAGGAGACCCGAATGCACAAACGGAGCAATACACAGGTAAATCTTACGACCTTAATTTAGCAAGTAGCAGAGGGTAACCGCATGTCATTGCGCGGCGGCCCTAACATTTAATTACACAAATTCTAAATATTACTAATCTAACGATGCACGAAACCTATCACCTAAATCACATGCCCGAGGTGCTAACGGCATGAAACAGTATGATTCAATTATAAAGTACAACAGGCGCAATGCATATTATCTACAATAACGTCTTGCCTGCAGGAAAGTTTACCAGAACCTAATCTCTCCGTTTGCTCCCCTGTTGTTGGACGTAGCTAGCGAAGCAACGAGGGCGGCTGCAGCTGCGGGAGGCAGTGCCAGCTGTGGAGGCTGCAGAATGACTTGCAGGTGAGTGTAAAGCAGTTGCTCAATCTTCAGTGTTGCCCACGAGAGTTGCAACATTCACAGGCGATGCGACTATCTTAGGGCCCAGTGCATCGAACTGGATTCCAGCAGGGTGCAGTCGAACGAGATAGGCCTGCTCCAGACAGGAAGGATTTCAAGCAGATGGGGAGTGTTTTAATTCCCACCGGGAATTTTTGGCTAAAAACGCACAGAACCCAAATGTATTCCCGATTAAGAAGAAACTGACCTAGTCTTACCTCCAGCTGGGGGTCGAGCCGAGAGGAGCGCGCTAAAGTAGGCGTCCAGGAGATCCGCCAAAAGCGAAGGGATGCAAGTAAGTAGCTATCTAATAATCATTACGAACATCCACGATAACGCAGAAATGCTTCCAGATCCCTCAAACAATCTATTCGAAGAGGCGAGCCCTACCAAAGGGCTATGAAGCACTTAGCTGCAGAGGAACACCTACTAGCACGACCGTTTAGCTTGAAAAGAAAGCCGAAAAATTCAAAAACCCAGCCCACAGGTCAACTGATAACCAAAAATTTGGGCCAGGAGAAGCCAAAAAACCAGTCAGGCAAGTCTGACTGCAGGAGAAGATAACATTGCTCTAGCAACAAATGGAATAGTTAAAAACAATTTGTATCACCGGTTGCCTAGCGGCCATACCCAAATATTTGTAGAAATATAGCAAGAATAAACCTAATTTGCAAAATATGAGTAATTAAACGAGGGATTGCTTACGAAACTGCATGATAATTTTAAGAGAGTAATTAAAAATAAGATATAGCTAATTATACCTAGTTTAAAGTTTGCAAAAATTGACAAAAGCCAACCATAAATATTCAAGTTCAGAATTCAGCTAGCAGAAGTTCAATACTACGGGGGGCACTCCAAAAGTATCGTAACAGTCCACAATCCTATTTAACATCGTTCTAGAATGGGTTATTAGAAAAAGTGGGCTAAGAAAACAAGGTAATACAGTGAAATATCCCTTACCGGACACCTCTAATAAGCGGACACCTCTCTTACACGGACATTTTGTTGGAAACCAACTTGCTTGCATTAACTTTACTAATAAATTTTTCTCTATTAAACGGACACTCTCTTAAACGGACACGGACACCACTTTTCGACAATTTTTAGACTATGAATCTCTCTTGTACGGACACTTCAAAATGCAAGCCCAGCTAATGTCGTGAGGCATCAAAACAATCCATAAATCCAACATTTAATGATCATGTTAAATTATAGAATTCTTTTGCAATACGGGCGGTATTAAGTCAACTCAAATCAGCGTTATGTCCGCAGGAAATTCGACACTTTCATTGCCCTATGCACGATATTATTACAAAACAATCCATGTCCCTTGATTTTAGAGGCCTGCAATTCAAAACTACTTTGCCTTTTGCGTGGGCAGCCCATTATGATAAAAATAAAAATGGGAAGAATTGTTCCTGCTTGCTTTTATGGAATGAAAGAATAAGAAAACTAGGCTCAGGGCCCCCCGCGACCACGGAGTCTGCGGATATCAAGTTACGCCACTGTAATCAATTCGATCCAGAAAACTATTTCTCCTTATCGGTAATGGCTGGACTGTATAGGAATGTCCCAGAAATCTAAGACGTCAACCCTGACGAATTTGTAAACATTGACAAAGAAATAACCCTGGGAGATGATGTAACCGAAATTTCAGGTAAATCAGCTGCCATTGATGTGCAGTTGACAGAATTAGAAAACGATGACAATTTAGAAATTTATGAGAATGTAATCAAGATCTACGGGAAAGCATTAACAGTGAAAAATTTTAAATGTTTTGGTAAAGAAAGTACGTATTCAAATTGTCAAAATATTTTGAAATACATGCGGAAAATATAATAAGCAGTCAGAAAAAACCTTGACGTCAAACGAGTATTTTAGATTTTGTAACAACTATTACATAACTTTGTTTCAATTATTTTATTATTCGTATCTGTATTGTTAGCGCGCATACCTTTGCATAATACAACTTTTTTAAACATAAAAATGGATTTTTCCCTTAAGCGGACGCCTCTAATAACCGGACAAAAACTTTGGCACCGTGCGTGTCCACTTATGGGAGATTTCACTGTATATGTAAATATTCATCTATCCATAAATATTAATATTATTATTGTTTCACTTAAGGTGAGTAGTTGTGATTACCATGGAAAGACATACCTTCAGCAAAATGCATTTAAATATGCAGCTGCTCATTTAATTACTAAAATTGTCTTCGTGTTCATAACTGTGATAGTTGTGAACATTTTTTTAAGCAAAACTAAATTTCAAAATATACGGTACCCCCCACCCAAGAAAAGCGCCCTTTCGTGCTTTCCAAGAATACTTCGATACTCAGCATCACTCCGTTTCGCTAATACAATGATATGCTATGAACCAGTTATTTATAAAAAAAAAAAAACAAAAAAATTTTTTTTGCCGACGACCATAGCTCAAAAGTTGATGTTGCCTTCATTTTTGGACGACCTATCGTATTAAAACGATCCAAGACTTCAGGAAGGTTCGTGGCGACTGAAATCGTGTACACATACGAACATACATCCCCCGCACAGCACGTTTAGGCACCCCCCAATACGGGAGATTGATCTAGTGGGCTGGGATCTTCACCAAAAGATCCGCACCGCCGAGACGGAGATTTGATATACTGGGTTCATTAGTCGGTTGGCTCGAATTTTGGAGATATTTGACTCAGAGTGGTTTTCGATATGAGGGAATTTCAATACTTCGTACACTTCGTGTCGAAGTAATAGCAGTAATCTGTTCAGTCCTTTTAAATCAACTAAAAACACCAGAGACATTTCTATAATTACATTATATCATGCCATTTATTGTGTATTTAAGTAGCCTATAAAATAAATAATAAACAATAAACTTCATTTCTTTAGCACTAGCTAATAAGATTACTAAAATATAAATTTTATCTTCAATTTACAAGAAAAAATAAGTTGCAATAACTTTACAATACAAAATAGTAACAAATCGAATGTTTTGATAAACAGCCTGTCCTTGTTATCAACGAATTAACAATTAAAATAAACAACAAAAACTCAGTGTTTAACAAAAACTGAAAAGCAACCAATTTCCAATCAATTGTTTGACACTGACAATGATGATACACATTCAGGTTAAATAAAATATATGCAGCTTCTTTCATTTTTTTTTAGATAAAATCTTTATGTTATGCTAATTTATTTTGCAGTTGTTACATCTAATAAATATGATCTGGAAAGATTTAATGGTAATACAATAAATTCACAAAACCGCAATGGTTGTCCAAACCAAACTTTGAATTAAAAAGTACCTATAAAACATATGTAAGCCTACAAGAGTTTTATAAAATTTTAATATCTCTAGAGATAACTCCAGAATTTACAGAAACCGTTGAACCTGTGTAGTTGACCAGTGCAAGTGGTGTGTGACTATCACTGTATAGTATTAAAGCAACCAAGAAATGCCATACTTGATCCGCTACACCACATATAGTTATGCCGACTTTTTAAACTAAGATATTAAATACAGGCATGCGAGTGGGGTTCTATTATCTGTAAAAATTTATATAAATTATAGTACAGTGAAAAAAGAATAATATTTTTTTAACGACCTACCAGAAAATATGTATATATAATTCTGGAGATTTTTTTTTCCAGGAAGTAGCGTTTTGCCAGTCAAGATCGGAAAACGGGCATCAGAGACCGGTAAAAGCTTTTGCCGGTTCCTGATGCCTTCGTTACTATGGAATCAAGTGTGTGTTATTGTTTTAAGTCAAATAATAGATACTAATGACATAATTTCTTTGAGTTTGTGAAAGTGAATTCGCAAGTTTGAACGTTTGAAGGTATGGACTCAGGTGTCGTAAAAAAAATATTGTACGATACACGACCGGAAAGTGTTTTGCCCTGGAATCTACTTGGCTCAACCTGCAAAACACTACATTCCGGTCTTGTAACGTAAATTACTATTAATTACTTATGCAGTTGTTTTAATAGTTACTTCGATCGGTCGATTGGGGATTTAATAACTTATTATGTTGGTAGTAACAATGTTTTTTGCTTTGGTTACTATAGTTATGTATATTTTATAGTGGTTGTTTGTACGAAGCAGTGCAGAGCTGTGACTGTAGCCGCCTAATTTTTAAAGTGGTGCTTTGACAATCAATAAAATATTGATTTTCATTTAACGAAATGAGTGTAATCGTAGAAAAAGTATAGCACACAACACGAGTTGTAAAGCAATTACCCACCCCTGGAATTACTGCACTCACCGCCACGCGGTTCGTGCGCAACTTTTTCAGTCGTGCATAATATACCATTTACAACTCTTGTTACGCAATAGGGATTTTAAGCACACCCTGAAGATAATTAGAAAATCCGTATTTTACTGTATTTCTGAATTGTTTTGAATAATTTTTATGTTTGTCAATTTATGAAAATGTCGAATTACCTAGCCAGTAACATTTGCAAAGTGATGGTTTTTCTTTTAATTATTGTTAATATTCTTCTCTTGATTTAACTTTATGTTGTTAAATACGATACATAGTCCCCTATTCATTATGATTTATTTAAATTAATATTTACGTCCCACCTAATAATACGTATGTTACAGGTATAAAAATTAAAATCTCTTTGAATCAGAGATGAATTTAGTCCGCTATTTATCCCAATCAATTTACAGAGATAAGCAATTGAGGGTGGACCAGTGGTTAAAGACTTAAAGGCTTGAAGTGTCACCTCTTATACGTGCCATATACTCATTGGTGTTATCGAATAAATAAATTAATATTTTGTAGAAACCTAACAGATACAAGACGGAACACAAACATGTGATTATTTGAAATAAATGTTTAATTAATTATACATGCTTAAAGAGCTTATTATTGTAAATTGTAAATATTTATTTTTATTGAAAAGTATACACTCCAACAAGTGAAAGAATATTGCCACAAAAAGAAATATGTAGCATCGCAGCAATACATAGTCCGAATCAGCAATAATAATTGTCTAACAGATGAAAAATCAGGTTTAGTCATATATTTATTACTTCTATATTGCTAACCAATCCTTCTAAATACTTGGTGAGCAGTGCGCAAACGTAATCCGCGTGATGAGAAAGTGGTCAAGTTTAAAGTTTGCTTCTAAAGGCGGAGTAAGAATTCTCAGGCATGCGCACGAGACGCGTAATACTCAGAGTGAGACTACGTCGGCGCCATAACGTTTTCGCCCGTTCCCAGACCCTACTAGCAATATAGAAGTAATAAATATATGGGTTTAGTTAAGCAATTATTTAAAAAATTATAATAAAACGATGCATTACAACATAAAAAAAATCGTCAACCATTTCTTCCCATACCGTCAAACGGGGTGAGTTTGATATTAGGGGGTGGCTTTGATAAAACGCAATATATTTAAATTATCGTTTGAATTTCGCGCGTGTAATATCTGCAAAGATGGCCGCCATCGTCTTCCGTTCGTTAGATTGTTGTAGGTGCTCGGTCTGTTGTCAGAGTTAGCAAGCAGTGATCGTGCGTCGTTTTCACCCAACTAATAAGGTTTTCTCATTATATGGCTGTTTTTGTGGTCTGAAAAAGTGCACCTGAAACTTTTTAACCTGCCATAACAGAGCAAATCTGTAAGTATGCCTAGATTACTGGTAGTTTTAGCATAACCTCTCTGTTGGTTTTGGCGCGTAAAACGTTGCCGTTAATTTCTGATTCAGTAGTTTACTCAGTGGGGTGACTTTGATTAACTTTTGGGGTGGCTTTGATAGTTATTACTTCAAACTAAAATAGCTTTCATTTGTAGCATAAACATGCCAAGAGAATATACAAGAAAACCGGGAAGCAGAAAATACAATGATTATGATCCAGAGAACATTGAAAAAGCTTTGGAAAAAGTCGTAGATTATGGGTGGTCTATAAATAAAGCAGCAAAAACCTATCATGTAGCATATGGGACTTTATACAATAAATACAAGGGATTGCACATTAAGAAAGTAGGTGGACAGACAGTGTTAACGTCGGCTGAAGAAAAAGCTATTTTAAGAAGAGTTGTGGTGTGTAGCGATTGGGGATTCCCTTTAAATATATTTGATATCCAGCAAATTACAAGAAATTTTCTCGCTAGACGTGGAAGAACCGAATTAAAGTTTAAGGACAATCTACCAAGTTCAGAATGGGTAAACAGCATGTTGAAAAGACATCCGGAAATGGTAACGCAACGTATGGCAGCCAATATTAAACGCTCACGGTCTGAAATAACGAAACCTATTCTTGAGGAATATTTTACAAACCTGGAACAAGCTCTACAAAATATTCCTGCGTCTCACATTTACAACTATGACGAGACTAATCTGTCTGACGACCCCGGCAGGAATAAATACGTATATAGAAGAGGGATAAAGTATCCGGAAAGAATAATAAATTTTAGTAAATCTGCCAAGTCAGTTATGTTTTGTGGGTCTGCTTCAGGCACACTACTTCCGCCATATGTAATATATAAATCAGAAAATATATGGGATAGGTGGACTGAGAATGGACCGAAGGGGTCTCCGTGTTGTGCTGAAAGGTGCTGCTCTGGGGGTCTCGTTACAACAGAAGCAAAAGTGGATGGATGGATTCCACAGTCTTTACGGATTGGTTTAGATCAACATTCTTGCCTCATGCCATGTTGTTGGATGGAAGGAAAGTTCTAATCGGGGATAACCTTTCCTCCCACTTTACTGAGGAAGTTCTAGAATTGTGTGAATTAAATAACATCTCGTTCATATGTTTGCCGCCGAATTCGACACACCTGACCCAGCCTCTCGATGTATGTTTTTTTCGGCCACTTAAGACGGCTTGGAGGTCCATTCTCCAAACATGGAAAATGGAAAATCCAAAAAGTGCTTCAGTGAGAAAAGAAGTGTTTCCCAGCTTACTTAATGAAGCATTACTAAAAATGGATCAGTGTCAAAAGAAAAACGTAAAAGAGAATTCTAATGGTGCCATAAAAACAGATCTTATAAGCGGATTCGAAGCCTGTGGAATCTCTCCTTTTAATCCTATCAGAGTTATTTCAAAACTAGCAGAAGAAAGAAATAAAGATGTCGAAGAGGAGGTGAATGATGTTCTTGTTGACTATTTGAAAGAGAAAAGATATGGAAATCTTCCACAACGTGGGCCACCAAAGAAAAAGAAACGTTTGACAGTTACACCTGGACAGAGCGTGAATGCAGTACGAAATCCTACAAGCGAAAGCAGTGATAATGAAAATGATGAACCATTGTTGGAAAGTGAAGATGATCCAGTGCCTAATGATGAGGATCATAGTGAAGGTGAAGTAGATTATTTAAATGTGTCGGAAAGTGAGTTAAATCAGGGAAGTTTCCTTCTGGTAAAAGTAAAGTCTGGAAAAAGAAATTCTATGGCATACAGGTATGCTTGCATTGTCCAAGAAAAAATAGAAAATGGAGATTGTAGGGTAATGGGACTTATTTCAGTAGACAAAGAAAAGAAAAGTTTTAAAGTGGTTGAAGACGATATCTTTGAAGTTTCTTTTAGTGACATAATTGCAGTTTTGCCCCAGCCAGACGTTAAACAATTTGGAGAACGCCTAAAATATATATTCTCCAAGCGTGTTGACGTGTTTGAACAGTAACTTGTTAACGGTTGCTACAATGAATTTATTTTTTGTTAAATGTATTAGTTGATTTTCATATCTAAAGCATAAAATACGTTTCGTTTTGCTAATTAGAAAACTTATTGTTTTGTATTTTTATAAAGAATTTACTTTATTTTCTGTCATAGTTTTAAATAATGTATTGTTATTGCAAGTTATTTACCATTTTCTATACTGTTAATGTCATGTTGTTTTATGTCAGCATATTGATACAATGTATTTTTGTTGGAAATATAATCTATTAAAACTGTTTTAACTTTTCCTCCATAGTACCAGTTACGTACAGAGGTGACATTGATAATCCTGCACTTGTAATGAGACTATCAATGTCGCCCCAAAGTGGGAAACTTTGATAAAGATTTGTCAATATCAGATTAGGTTTGGGGTGACATTGATCACATACACTGATCTTGTACTGCATTTTCATGCTAATTCCAAAGTGGTTATCAAAGTCACCCCAAACTACGGTTGACTTTGACAAGCACTTTATAATTTTTTTTCTAGAAAATGTTATATGCTATTATGTTTTCTCTGGTCTGAGTGGTTCAGAATACTCAATTCTTCAATAGTATGTAAATTTATTTAAAATTTGAATAATAGTTTATGCAAATACGATTGTTTTCCTGAAAAAAGTTATCAATGCCATCCCGGTTGACGGTACGTATTCAAATTGAAGTGACCATTATTTATACCTACGCTTACCTGGAGTTTGTGAAGTCAATCCACAGAATGACACTAGATAGGTTGCTCTTGCTGCAGATGCTACACTTGAAGGTTTGCTGTGATTCTGAAAGAATAATTATCAATTAATCATATTACAAATGCGTTTTCGTTAGTTGCTTAATGATATAAGTATAAACATTTACAAATATTGTTAATAGTTACATAATACACATACCTAACGAGTTCAAAAGCGGTTGGTATTTAAAGCTAGAAAGTTTGAGAATTGTACACAAAATCTACCCATCAACCCCCAGCTCAGCACATTTGAAGGTATGTTACAGATATGTATTGCAGGTACGTTCTAAAATGTTTTTACTCAAATTTTTGTACTCACGTATCGTTTGACTAACGATTGCTAAATGGTAGATATCTCACGGTGTAATTTTCGTAAATGCTTAATATTCACAACTGGATTAATACACTGAAGCGAGTAAAAACAACATCGCCATCGCCATAATAAATCCCTTGTTGACTTTTGCTCTACGGAGGTGCAAAGGACCTACTCAATAAAAGTATCAAGATATACAGTGTCTAAAAAAGAATTACATCTATAGAGCGTCTCAGGGTGACAAGACAGCGTGGAGAGGATAGGGAATGCTTTCCTTATGGGAATTTCGCTCCGAAGTTGCCAGTTCTATGCAACGGGCGATGTACGTAATTGTTTTGCTCATAAACTTGTTTGAATGCTACTGACAAAACGTACCAGGTAATAAGGGATTATAGTTAAGCTGTCTCTATTACAATAGCCGAATTTGTTTTGTCTGTGATCGGTGCGTTTTTTCTACAGAACACTTTTGTGGAGACATATGGCATCGCTGTTTGCCATAAGGCCCTGTACTGTCTAGTCACCCTGAGACGCAGTATAGTTACCTGTGAAATTTGTTTACATGTAAATTTTTATGTGCCACTCGATTGTTATTGGTATTGCATTATCCAGAGCTGTCATTAATTAATTGTCAAAAAAAAGTAAATATTCACTTCAAATAGTTTTAATTATAAAATATTTGTTAATACAATACAAAATATACACAGTGCAAGAAAACATTTTTATTATTGAGGCATATTTTCGATCAGGACAGTTAATAAATGGGGAATGGCAATATTCCTATAGGACTTGTCAGCAACAGTTTCGACTGCAGTTTCCTAACAGAATTGTCGAAGAAACTGTTTTGCTGCACCACATTCGTTGCGTTGTTGAAAAATTTCGGGCGACAGGAAGTGTAGAAAAAGACAATTCTACCGGAACGCCAGCCACTGAACATTATTGAAAATGTCGAAGCTCTTGTCGTAGAAAACCCAAAAATATCAGTGCGTCGTATTTCAGCTCAGACAGATGTCCCTAAAGTACTGTTCACAACATTTTGAAGAAGCGACTGCACATGCATTCATATAAAGTGTCTGTTGTACATGAAATTCGACAAAGGGACCATGCTAGTCGAATACATTACTGCAACTTTTTCCAAGAAAATTTAAACAACAACGATGTTCTTGATTTAAGTTTTTTTAGTGACGAGGCGTGGTTCCATTTAAGTGGATTTGTAAATAAACAGAACTACAGAATGTGGTCAGTCGATAATCCACATAACTATGTTGAAGCTCCTTTACATCCTGTTAAAGTTAAAATATGGTTAGCTGTGTCACGTCGTAGGATCATAGGACCAATATTTTTTCATAACACCATAAATGGTCAACGTTATCGAGAACAGCTATTAGTGCCCTTTTTGGATCAACTGCACCCCGATGAATTTAATGGTGGTTACTTTTAGCAGGACGGGGCCACTGCGCATACGACAAGGGAAAATTTAGAATTTCTCGAGCAGTTTTCTCCCAATCGAGTAGTTAGTCGAGGGCAGCAAATTCACCTGACCTTACTCCATTAGATTACTGCATCTTTGGACATCTTAAAAATGAGGTCTACAAAGAAAGTATTAATAATTTGGAAGAGCTGATGAAGTGCATTAGAATTAAATGCAACGATATAACACCTGCAATGTTGCACCACATTTTTGACAACATGAAACGTCGAATAGCATTGTGTATTCAGCAAAATGGTGGACACTTCGAGCACTTGTTGTAGTCAATAATTAACCCTTTTCTAAGGGCTACCTTTAGTTTATTAAGTTATATTCCTTCAATTACTTTTAAGTTCTGTATTTGAGAAATATTTTTTTTCTACTCACTGTTTAGAAAGTCGGCTTTTGCGCCCTAGTTTTAGGAAACAAAACTGTCAATTTCCATCCAGCGGGAGCCAATTTTTATTTGCTCCCGGCGGGAGCCAATATTTATTTGCTCCCGTATTTGTGTTTATGTCACCATGGATATCACACCAAAGTTTTACAACGTTATGCTGATTTGGAAATTAGACAAAATGTCACTACAGAAACCTAGAGTCACTGTAATGATTTAGTAAAGCAAAATTTTTAAAATTTCGCGCAATAGAACATGCGTACGAAGAAAAAATCATATATATATCACTGGAGCAACGGTTCATTTCCTCCCCTGTGTGTTTAATGCCCTCCGCTAACGCGTCGGGCATTAAATTCACACCCGGGAGGAAATGAATACCTTTGCTCCCTAGATATATAAATAGCTATTATTTTCTGTAAAACAATGAGGATTAATCATTTTTAATAAGGGTTGTCTTACTTCTTACGATATTCATGCTGTTGAATAATGCGTTAAAATGCGCACATATCTTAATTTAACAGAAAAAAACGAAAACCACAAGTAAATTTTGTCAACAAAGACTGTTGTTGAGGTTATGTTATTCTTCCGTCTACTAGGTCTACCACTAGCTAACAGCAGCTCGCGAGAGCGGCACATTTTACGTTTGTATGGGAAATTCAAAGCACACTAGATGTAATTCTTTTTTAGACACACTGTAGAAGAAACAAAGAAACCTGAAACGTGCATGAGCATAACAACTCTTTCTAGTAAGTCACCATATTATATCGACAAATGAATTGATGGTTAGATTAGTTACAATAAATACTACTATGTTTGACGAACAGATTCAGTAAAAGACCTTGCGACATATAAGCGCTAAATTTGAATAGAATATTGCTATTGGTAACTTTACTTGAAACATTTTTAAATACTTCGCAGTCTTTAATTTGTAATGTCTAAAATTGGTTTTGGGCAATAAAAGTCGTCCCATTATTGTAATTTACGATACAAGTGCGTAAAGCAACTCTTTAGTCACGAGTGGGGCAGAGTTAAACCGCGAGTGAGCGAACGTTATAAGCACCGCGAGTGACTAAACATGCTTTACGCATGTGTATCGTGCAATATTTTATCTACGATAGAATCTAGAAAACACGATAAATATTAAAAAAATATTTAAATGTAAATTAAGATTAGTAGCAACCGGTCTTCATTTTGCGTAGTTAAAAATTTTAAAACGTTGCTGCTGACGACGTGGCTAATGAAATCGTTACGTTGCTACTGACGACGTAAACTGATGAAAACATGTTATTAAACAGTCATCTTACAAACTTAAAACTGCCAGCTAAAAGTTAATTTTACACACTGTCGTAGATAAATTGAATTTCTGAATCTGTTAGTTATACCTTTGATTGTAATATCCTTATAGATCGCTCAGGTAGATGTATGCTCCTCCACGGGTTGCCTACCTAAGTATTTGTGTTTAATTCGATTTATACACCCAAGAAACAACTCACAAATTGTAAGTGGTAAGCTTTCCCACCGACTATACCGCGCTGGTGTGGTGGTAAGAGTGACATACTCTTAATCACAGCGATCAGCGGTCTTGGGTTAAAACCCCGGGATAGGCACGAGTGTCTAGTAAATCGAAAAAGATTCCAGCGGGAAACTCATTTTTATCAGTAGAGTTGTAAATATGTTGTACAAACTCAGAACTACCAGTTTCTGTACAAAAATTTCTCTCTGAATCGATGTTGACAGGTTGTAATTAATCTTCTCATCTTAAGAAAACTAAACACTTGGTTGTAAACTACTTTTTCAAATGTCTTAGATACACAACTAAGTAGGAATATCAGTCGGTAGTTTTCAATCATTTTGGGGCCTTCTCTTTTATTTATTAGTAGTACGAGAGCTACCTTTAAACGCTCAGGAAAAGTACCAGAAAGTACGGATTTATTTAAAATCTTTGCATATCACTAAATTTTTTTAGTAATGACTTGGGGTATGAGGTATGTCTGTAATTATGTAATCAATTGCTGTAGAACTAAACCAGCTTGACTTCCAAACTTCTAGTTGGAGTGCTTAAAAGAGATCTTAAATTATAACATTCTAATAAGTTGAAAAAACAATTTTTGTCAGTTGTGTTACATAACGAATTTACATTAAATCGCCAACTACCGGGTGGGCCACGAAACTTGTAGCCCCTACGTTTGCATTTTACGTTATATTACAAAAACCAATATAAATACATACAGCAAATATTGTTTAGTTTGTTATTTACCAATCATGATCTCTTTTTAACGCATAAAAAAATATAATGTTCTACTCTCTTTTTATATGGGTAGCAGTAGAAAATCTTCAGGGCTACAAGTTTCATGGCCCACCCGGTATAATTATACTATCGTATCTATCGTAGATAAGGTTTAACATCTCTGAAAACTTATATAGAAAATCGAATGCATCATGATTGGATGTAAGAAATATGTATACAGATTGTCCGAAATCTACTAATCTACTTATCAACTAATAAATTAAGTTGGCAGTCAATGTTGATGTTTATAGTAAATATAGCAGAATCTTCCAAGTAACTTTCACGGATTAAAGTGCACAAGTATTTGACTTTTTCTGACAATATACTCTACCGTGTCTGTGATAGGTGAAGTTATAATTAGTTACAAAATTCGGCCAATATTAGTGAACAACAATTACAAATAACCCAACATTATTATCAGCGTGTGCAACCTTGTAAGTAAATCGAACCTTCGCAAGTGCTCTCAGCATGTCCTCATGTGCAAAACGACCTGTAGCGAATGAACCGCGTCTTCAATGCGACGGCTGCAAAGACGAACTGCACGTTACCTGCACAGGTCTTAGCGAAAATGATCGCGTTACTAGAACTAAACTTCGTGGAGTAAAGATCGTTTGCAATCAATGTAGCACTAATATTGATAAACTGGGCGACTTCAGGGCTCTCGTCGAAGCATTTAAAACCGAATTACAGTCCAAGATTGATACTTTTGACGTAAAAATTGCGAAATTAAATGATAAACTTCTAGGAATCGGTGATTCGAAATCTACTGATTACGTAGAAAACGTTACCAACGAGGCAGTTGAACGTATAAAAAGATGGAGGAACATTGTCATACGTGGAGTTCCAGAAATTGATGATAACGACGTAAGAAAGGCAAATTACGATTCAGAAAAAATTGCCGATGTATTAACTGCAGTAGGCTTAAGCGTCACTCCAGTATCTTTCCATCGCTTTGGTAAAGACCAGCAGAACAAGTATCGCGCTGTATCAAGGTCGTCCTACATACAGAACATGACGCTAAAACGGTGCTACGCAATAAGCGTAAGTTACTAGCGGCAAATTCTACTAAACAGATATCAATCTTAGATAACAAAACTCCTAATCAACTCAAATACTTAACCAACCTAAGAAAACTACTGGTTGAGAAAAAAAGCGGGCAATGGTACGAACCTCACCATAAAATACATTCATGGCTCCCCGCAAATAATTGATTTTAAGACATTTCAACAACAACCTCGATTCTAATAAAGATTTACTGACTGTCCATTCTTTACACTAACCTAGGCTCGTTACCAGCTAAGCTAAACGATTTTATCTGTAGAATTAACCAATAGAACCCTGACAATGCCTTTGTTACAGATACTTGGTTAAACCCGCCCATACCAGATTCTGTTGTTGACATTCCTGGTTTCAATATTTATCGTACCGATCGTATAAACCGTGTAGGGGGCGGGTCATGTGTATATATTTCAAGCAATATAACAAAAACTTATAAAATCACCCCTACTGACCTAACTGTTCCCGATATTGATGTCACAACTCTAAAACTCTCTAGACATGATTTTTCCATCGTTCTTTGCTGCATTTATCGCCCTCCGCGTACCCCTGTAGCGCGAAATTTACTTCTTATTGAGATATTATCAAACTTATCCATATCTTACGATTATCTAGTGATAACCGGCGATTTGAACTTTCCGGATATATCGTGGCCAATTTCTCACGTTCCTGACAATTTTAATTCCACTACTTGCTTCATGAACTTTATGATAAATTCTAATTTAGACGAGTTGGTTCAAGAATTTACCAGATTCAGAGCAAATGACCAACCAGCCACTTTAGATCTCGTATTAACAAACGATGAACAGCTGTTAACACAGTCTGAAATTTGTTCTTCTGTTGGCATATCAGACCAGGTGGTTATACTCTTCCACATACAGTGTTACGGTCTTAAACGGGTTTTACGACACCGCATCGGCTCATACAACAACTAAACGGCCGGCGCGGACGATATTCGACAACATCGGTACAAAGATTCACCTAGGCCGCTGCCCATGCCGCAACAAGATAATGCCGGCTAAAGCATCAATGTAGCAAAGAAGAGTTCTTCACGAGATCACCTAAGGGCAACGGCCAGAGGGGCGGTAAATAATGATGAAAGTAAATAGGGCGCCACCAGATCTGTCTCGGGGTATACACGTTTAACCGGACCTGGACGGTTAGACGGAACGAGAAGTACACAGGGTACTACGTCAGGAAGGTACTCGAGAAGCTGTAGAACTCAAATTACAATTTCGGGAAAAATACTTGAATAACTATTTCGGGAGAACGGGAATTCGGCCTTACAATCCTCGTCGTCACTGCGGCAGGCGTCGCCATACCTACCTGAGTCGCTCCAACGCTCAAGCTTCGTCGTACATCAATCGTTACACAGAAAAATTATCCTGAAAAGAGCATGCACAGATTCGCCACAATGATAAAGCATTTGTGAGAATATTCGTCTATTGGTCTGACGTTAATGTTTAAATATATATGATGGACAAGGTTAAGGCTAACTTAAATGTAGAACCCCTAGCTGGAGAAGCGCTATTAACCTCTATCATAACATTTATAGAATTTGCCGCATTCGTAAATCCAAAAGCAATCTCTATGCTAGGCCACATGAACACGTATGAATGAACTGTCAAAGATTAGTTGCAAGGGCTGCGGCCAAACTGCAGTAATTTAGCAAACACAGTATGTAAATTTAGTTCACATGCATAACAGCTAATTAGTTACAAGGACGGCGGCCCAAAATGCAATAAACTAGCAAGCACGATATGTAAATTTGGTTCTCATAAATGACAGCTGATTAGTTACAACGGCTGCGGCCGGAATGCAATAATTTAGCAAGCACAACAAATTAGCATGGGTTTAGGCCACATAAATGACAGCTAATGCATTCTGATGGCAGCGGTAAAAGCACAGTAAAATTAGCAAACACAGAATATAAGTTCAGCTTACATAAATAACAATTAATACGTTATAAATGGATTACAGAGATACCTGTATCTAGACGATCCTCGAGCGTGGGCGAGAAGTTACCTAGCGGCATGCCTGCAGATGGAACGCAAGAGCGAAAGCGTGGGAGGCACGTAATCCGCCTTGAAGAGGCGTCAACTGGAATGCGTCCCTCTCATGGGACAAAACGACGGTGAGGCCTAGGGATCCAAAAGTCCTGCAGGTTTGATCCCCGTTTTATCGGTATTGATGGGTCAACCACGACCCTACATCAATAAATCAGAACTCGGCCATCGATATGCACAGGCACCCACATACCAGCGGTACACAGCAAGACACACCACACGCTCCTTGTGTCTCAACGAACGACCCTCTCGAGACTGCCGGAAGGCAAACACAGTTTTAATGTTCACACAAACACCTTGCTGTAACAGCACAAACGGAAAGGCCGACGCCCCCGTGACAAGCGCGGAAGCGTCGCACGAACTCTCACTATTCGACTTGTTAGCTCGACGGCTCGGGGCTGAATCCCTGTATCTCGACCGTTAGAAAAACTCGCGCCAAAAGAAGGGTCCCCAAGCTGACTCGACAGCCAATCGGGAGGCGGAATCGTTCACCGGATAAAACAAAATAATGTCGGTGTGACAAGGAAGACGAGGCCCTCTCATTTGCTCCAACAGGAATTCTTAACACGCCTGAAACCAGCGTTGCGGAACTAAAGCCACGTGCAAGAGTCAGTAAATAAAGGGTTGCCCAAACCGAGGTAACTGCGCTAAACTACAGGGTGTTTGAATTTATTACTGCTAACATAAGCGATGAAAAATTGAGTAACTAAAGACGGGTTAAAGATACAGACAGGCTGTTCTAAAGGCTCTATACTGCTGTAAGCTGTCAAATTGGTAAATTAAATTGCTGAAGACTGCAAAATGGCTTAACAACAGTTTGCATCACATAGCCATAGAATGAATCCTAACCGTGTTAGCTATACTGTAACCAACTTTAACAGAGTTGGGAATGAACTATTATCCTATAATTGGGAAGATCCTAACTCGATATGAGAAAAATTTTACGATATCGTTCGCAAGTCAATTGACTCAAACAGTAAAACGAAAATCGTTTTCAAAAACCATTTAAAACCCTCGATTGATGATGAGATTATGTCCTTGATCAAATACAAATCCAGTCTATGGAAAAAATTTAAACGCACCAATAATATAAATGATTACATCACACATCGTCGTTTTTCGAACCAAGTTAGTTCTGCCATTAAAGCTGCCAGACGCACCTACGAAGAAAGAAACAATTTTATAAGTACGTAAGAACATGTATGAAATCTAGGGTGTCAGTGCCACTTTTAAAAAAGGATAATGGCCAAATGTGTTCTAACAATGAAGAGACAGCAGACATTGTGGATGAAATCTTTTCACAAGTATTTACTCGTGAGCCAAATGAAAACATCCCCGCAGTCCTTTCAAACTGGGTGAACTCTACCCTTGATGTCATTGACTTTTCATCCGAAATTGTTGAAAATCAGTTGCAAAAATTAAAACTTAATTCTGCACCAGGGCTTGATGGATTGTCTACCTATTTTCTTAAAAAATGTTCCGCTGCAGTATGTACTCCACTTTCTTTAATCCTCCAGTCCTCGTTCGAAAATCATTGCCTGCCCTCAGTATGGAAATCAGCGTCAGTAACAGCTATATTTAAAAAGGGTGACAAACTGAACCAAAATAACTATAAACCTATAAGCCTGGTTCCAATTGTGTGCAAGGTTATGGAATCTATAATCGTTGAAAAGATGTCTGCCTCTCTCCTAAAGGAGAATGTTATTCCCAACGAACAACACGGTTTCCTATGTAGCCGATCTACAGTCATCAATCTTCTACAATGCGTTAATGATTGGCCTTTGGGTCTGGATAATAAGCAACCGACAGATGTAATTTACTTAGACTTTGCCAAAGCCTTTGACAAGGTACCCAGAAGGCGGCTAATGCATAAACTGAATCATGTTGGAATACGTGGCAATCTTTGGATTCAAGATTTTCTGACCGACAGAACTTTCACCGTCCGAGTAGGTAACTCGTTTTCCACTCCTAAAAATGTACTTAGTGGCGTCCCACAAGGATCCGTTTTGGGTCCAGTGTTATTTTTGGTATATATCTCTGACTTAACACTGCACATCTCTTCAAACAAGTCATTTTTCGCCGATGACACAAAAATATACGCAAATCCTTTTACGCATCACCTCCAGCTCCAGAATGACCTGTGCGGTGCTTCATATAGGCAAAAATAATCCGTGCCTCTCTTATAGCATCAATAGCATCGAGCTTAGAAATGTCGATTCGTACATTGACCTTGGTGTTCAAATAAACAAGAACCTTACGTGGTCCGGTTATGTTATAGAGGCATGTAAGCGTGCTAACAAAAGCCTTTTTCTGCTAAAGGAGTGTTTTATTTGCGTGTCGTATGCAGTTTTTATTAAACTGTACAATACTTTTGTGAGACCCCATCTTGAATCCGCGGGTGCGGTCTGGTGTCCTGATTGGATTGAGGATCAAAACCATCTCGAGAGGATACAGAGGTACGCTACTCGCATCCCTATTGGAAGGGTAAGACCATCCTACGAAGAGAGACAATCTATGGCGAATCTTCCTTCATTTTCCGACCGAAGACTGCATGGTGATCTAATAGTCATGTACAAAATTCTTCGCAATCTGTTCTCAATTGACCTTTCGCATTTGTATATTTTGAACATGGACGATCGACAGCGTGGTCATGAGTTTAAATTACGAAAGGAAACTTTCCAAACCAGGACAAGACAACATTTCCTGCCTAACAGGATTTTCGACCCTTGGAACAACTTGCCAGCCGATGTAGTGTGTGCACCATCAATTAATACTTTCAAAAACAAGTATGACAATCTCTAATACATTATGTCAATTGATGTTTGTTTAAATTGTATTGTATTATTTTGTTTTATTTTCTTTTTTATACCATTGCTGCCAATTGTAGTAATTTGTTTCTTTGGGCATTATAGGACGTTTGTCTTCAGCCATTATCTGAATATAATAAATAAATAAAAAAATCCGTTTTGAACATAGGAAATGAATGAGTGCTACAAGGAAGACATAAACAAAACGAGTAACAGGACAAAGATAGAATGTAATCATGGCTAAGTAAATTTTTAAACTAAAATTAAGTCAATGAAACAAACACTTGTGTCAAATACTTTGTCTGTCATTAGGAGTATAAAGTGAGGTTTAAATATACTATTGTTTACTATTCACATAATTATTTAAACCTCACTTTATGCTCTTAATGACAGATAAAATATTTGACAGGTGTGTTTGTTTGTTTCATTGACTTAATTTTAGTTTAAAAATTTACCTAGCCACGATTACATTCCATCTTTGTCCTGCTACTCATTTTGTTTATGTCTTCCTTATTGTACTCATTCATTTCCTATGTTCAAAGCGGATTTCGAGCAATCTGTATAGTGATAATACAAGTTTTTTCAAACTCTATGGCGCTACACTCAAAAATAAGCTCCGAAGACAATCTAGCAATACATCTAATTGGTTTATATTTATTTATAATACAATTGTATACACAAATTCCAGTCCCACCATGAACATGATTATGACTACATAAATGCGTGGTGTATTTATAATTATTAAAAACCACCTTACTGATTTCGTCATCACGACAACAATGTTCAATGAATATCAATTATGTTCGTTTTATTTTTAATAAAATGAATTATTTTAAGGTGAGTACTGGTATGAATACCTTTAGTACCTGAATTGTTGCCGCACACCACCTGTATTCCTATTCGTATGTCCAGTAGGTATTTCCTCAAGCATTTCGATATAGTTTTTGGTTACGAAATCGCTGAACAAGAACATTCTGTGGTCAAAAGTTTCCATCAAACAATAGCTGCTTTCGAATTGAGTGCAACTAGCACTGGTGCAATTGACTCTGGGGTGAATTACTCTGGGGTGAGTTGCTTTGTAATTCGAACAGACGTTAGGTTACTCTCGCGTAAAATACATAACCTAACTAATTTGTTTTTGAATTGAACGTTTAAAATAAGGGCGGTACATACAGACTGCGCTCAAAATAGATTTAAAGAACTTAATTCGTAGTTAAAAGTTTATTGAAATATAATTAAAAATGAAATTAAATTTTTTTCTGTTAATTACAGTAAATTGAGACTCGGTTTCATCCAGTGAAAGTCAGCGGATGAAAATAATGAAAATTGAGGATTTTGTCGAACAGATCTTGCCCCGTTATGACGATAAAACATTCCAATTACATTTTAGAATAAGCAGAAAGATTGTCAATATTTCGTACACCGCACAGTACAAATACCGATTAGTTTAGTCTTTTAGTCAAAAAGGCGTTTAAATCTGACAGCTGATTCTAAATAACACAACAGCGCATGCCAGGGCTTCTTGCACCACAAATTTTCATGGGGATTAAGGGGGCAGGGGAAGGAAGACAAGCGTTAGTTACTCCAAAAATTATGTTGTAATTCGAACGCGAGGTAACTTGCTCTGGTGCACTCCAGAGTACTCTAATGTGTAATGCGAAAGCAGCTACTATGTTCTCACGCTATGGCCATTAAATTGCGAGACACACTATACGAGATCTTATATGTCAAACAACAAAATTATGTCTTGCCGTTGTTTTTTATTCAAACAAGAAAACTGTAAAATATTATTCTAGTGTATATATGCAGATTGGTGGCAGCAAATGTGAACAAGGTAATCAAATGTGCTAGAGTAGAGTTTATGGGCTTTGTTTGAAGCGTCATCTGCGTTGATTGTTTATAACAAGTCTGTGCATTCCACGGCCTTCTAGATTAATGCGAGACTGACGTCTCTACGTGGCCCGCCACATTTGTATAATTTTTGTGATTCTGAGGCCAACGTACTTTGGCGCCATCTGTTGGGTTTTTGATAAATTATCTGTGAAGGGAGCACGTAGTAGTAGTAGTATTATTTGTGGCACGACCTCCTGGTTTATTATTAATCCAGAAGGCCGTGGACGTACACCTTTAAATTAAAAAAAGGAAAAACTTGTAATCCTATAACATAAAATCGTTGCTCTCTTTTTTTCTTTGTTTCTTTCTATCTTTCTATATTTTTTCGCTATCTCCTCCGAAGATACTGGACCGATTAAGTTGTACGATGGCTTAAAAGTTTGCTAATTTTTAGACTTAGATCGTAGGCCGGTTTTTATTTTCAAAAAAAGTACGAAACATTTTTAATTTAATTAAATCCTCTAAGCAGCGGAGCAAAGCGCCTGTCGCCGTGGACTACGGTATGACAGCTGCTGTTGCCGTGTGCTATTAGCTCGGGTGAATACCCATGTTCATATATCATCATAGCGGCGCGTTATTCAAACAACCCAGGTTGGTCCTGGGGTAGAGTGCTCGCCTGACACGCGGGCGGCCCGGGTTCGATTCCCGGCCGGTGCATCCTTTTTTAAAATTTATATTAATAAATCTTTCTTAAATTAGCGAACCCAAGCGTAGTTCGGGTGACTCACTAGTACGTAAATACGCAGCCAGGCGCAACGAACTGTAGCGCCTCTACAAACTATAAAAAATTGCTTAAACTAAAAATGCGGCGAGTCGCATAGAGACGTTAGTCTCGCATTAATCCAGGAGACCGTGGTCCATTCCATCTAAATTTACAATTAGAGGCGCTGCCATTGCGTGTCAATGGAATCTAACATTTCAGGTTTAACACTGAGATTTCTAAGTTGTCAATCGATGTCATTGTCAAATGTTTGGTTATATATAATATATTTGAATATAACATAAATAGTAAATTTACAATAACTTTGCAGGTATTTTGTATACACAAAAAAACGTTAGTAACTTCCTACTCAGGAATGCAAATTAGTAAAAAAGTTTCTATCGGTTCGTGCTTTGCAATAACTGTTTGACAGAGTGTAAACTTCCGACGTCAGCTGTGAATGCTTTGGCTGAACCACAACCCATTCGACCTCAATTTTAAGGAAAAGGGCTCTGAATTGGGATATCAACAACTGGAGAAAACGGGAGACACTTCTGAATGAGCTGTAACGGCAAGCGGTCGTGATAGGCATTTATTTGTATTAAATACTATATGAAATAAAGAGTTTATCTGTATCATTTGTACATTATTAACGAAGAATCTTTTACAAAGCAGCTGTAAGATTCACCTTCGTGTCTTCCGCTCGTATTTTGCGTCACTAAGTGCCAAAAACTAATTATTGTTAGTTCTGTGTAGTGAATGTAGTCAACTATAAGTCACTTAAAAATCAAATGTCAAGTTCATAAATTAGAAAATATTCCATAGCCATACTAAATGAAACTGATTTTTGATCATACCAATGTACGGGTGGGCCAAAGTAGACGCTTTCTTATGGAAACTCATGTTCCTGTCAAAAATAGAAAAATTTTGACCAACATCTCTCGAGCTCAAATTTTATGAAAAAGTTACTGGTGCAAACAGAATTTTGCTATCGTAAACCGTTAGGCCGCTAGGGGGCGTTTTTCAAAATTCGTCGATTTCTTTAAACCCTTCTAGCTTTTTTGTTTTTAGTAATAATTGATTTCTGTAAAAACTTTCTCATAGCAGTTTTTGGTGTAGAATAGGCTGGTGCATTTTGTTTTAATACAGGGTGATTCGTAAATTTGCTGCAACAAAAATTTTCTTATTTCTTATGGAACACCCGGTATATTTATACATTTTTTTGTAGTCCTTAAAATTCTCTATTCAAAAATATATAATACTATATGTCCAAATTTAGCATGTTACGGTGTATTTGGCTTTAAGTTAAATAAACTAAAAATATCAAGTAGCCATTGTGTCATAGCGCCGCATGACCATTGTTTTAAACCAACAGTAGCAATATTTATGAGGAAAACAAAGTTGGCCGCTGTCAAATTAGTCAAATAGCTTTTGAATTTGAACATACTCTGGTTTGGGTCCAGGACAAAACGCCGAATGCCCAAAACGCCGAACCGATAATTCGTCCAAAACGCCGAACGACGCCAACTGACCTCACGTCGTTCGCGGGCTTGGCGTCGGAGCCGAATACAAATCGAAAATTGTATTTGGTCCAAAACGCCGACAGCAGATCTATTCGGCACTTTGGCCATTCGGTAAAATGTGGATTGTCCAAAACGCCGAACCGATAATTCGACCAAAACGCCGACTGCCATTCCGCCGACTATGTACAAAACGCCGACTGCCAATCCGCCGAATATGTCCAAAACGCCGACTGCCAATCTGCCGACTAGGTCCAAAACGCCGACTGCCATTCTGCCGAACGTGTCTAAAACGCCGAACGACGCCAACTGACCTCACGTCGTTCGCGGGCTTGGCGTCGGAGCCGAATACAAATCGAAAATTGTATTTGGTCCAAAACGCCGACAGCAGATCTATTCGGCACTTTGGCCATTCGGTAAAATGTGGATTGTCCAAAACGCCGAACCGATAATTCGACCAAAACGCCGACTGCCATTCCGCCGACTATGTCCAAAACGCCGACTGCCAATCTGCCGACTAGGTCCAAAACGCCGACTGCCAATCCGCCGAATATGCCCAAAACGCCGACTGCCATTCTGCCGACTAGGTCCAAAACGCCGACTGCCAATCCGCCGAATATGTCCAAAACGCCGACTGCCAATCTGCCGACTAGGTCCAAAACGCCGACTGCCATTCTGCCGAACGTGCCCAAAACGCCGAACGGCGCTGACGTTCGTCAGGTTAGCTTCGGAGCCGAACGCGAATCGAAATTTGTATTTAGCCCAAGATGCCGACTGCACATCGATTCGGCACTTTGAACATTCGGCAAAATGGCCTAGAACGCTAGTGCGAGCCTTGCCCAAAACACCGACCGCGTTTGGAGTCGGCAGTTTGCCCGTTCGGCGAAATGTCTTGCAAGGTAATCGCTGTCATGACCAAAACGCCGACTGCATGTACCAGCGGCAGTAAACAGTTTTGAAATTGCATTCTTGTAGATGACGTTGCAATATGGTGGGTTTGTTTATTTGATTAACTGTTTCTCACTTTAAGGCCAAAATTGTGGAAAAACGAATACGATTTGGCTTTCTGAATCTTTTTAATAGTCGCGGCAAACTTGTATAGTACCTATGAGTGCTGATTCATTACGGGAAAAAACTATTCATTGGTCATAAAGTGCAATTAATTCTACACCTACCAGCAATATGTCCACAATGTCTACTTTTATATTTACACCTGCCTATTTAATACTTATGATGCCGTTATCTAGTTATAATTGACGTTTTGTAGGTAAATGAGGTTATCGATAATACATACAAACAGTATATTATATCATGAGGGACTAAAGTGCATCATTAAATCCCGCGAGTGAATACTATTTCCTGAGGGCCCGTAGGACCTGAGGGAAATAATCACTCAAGGGATTTATGCACTTTATTCCCGTGTGGTATACGCTATTTTTTGCACTTTTGGGACCATTATCATCAAATATTTGAAAAATTTTAAATCTGTCAATTTGTAAACTGACAAATACGAATTTTATTAAGAATGTTGTGTACAGAGTGATTTTTTAAAAACTGAATTGCAGTAGGCCCTGAATAGTCTGAATTAGTTGGCAGTACTGAAGTGTATTGTCAGGTTATGTCCCGAAGGACTAAAGTAATTACTTCTGTCCCTAGGGATTAAATGAGCTACTTTAGTTCCTGAAATAAGTGACTAAAGTGCCAACTTTAGTCCCGCAAGTGTAAAAAAAGGCTTTTGTGGTTTAGTTAAACTTCCGACAAATGAAATAATTATACAGGGTGTTTCTTAAGTCGACCATGTGAATTCTGGAGGTACCAATATTGTAACGTAAAAAGAGGTCTAAAAAACTGGTTTAAGGTTTTTTTGCCTCAGATCCGTAGTTCTCTTATAAAACACCGTTAAAAATTTGAGAAAACGTTTTGAGAATCTCCGAATTTGTCATATAGCGTCATATTTTTTAAAGCGGGTGAGTAACAAATACCTTAAAGTTGTCTACTATCCATTCACAAAATTCATGAACTGTCAAAACGCTGTCAAGTTGGTACCTTGTTTAAATTCTGTTTTGGAACTTTTGCTTGCTGATTTTGGCAGCACTGAAATTTTTGAAATTAAAAAACTGTCACACTTGCACAACCTGCAATATGTCATTATGTAAGTAAATGCAAAAATTCGGAGAAGTATAAAATCTTCAGTCTTTCTAGTTTCCCATGAAAAGTACAACGTGAAGCACATTTTGCAAACACATTTCGACGAAACGGTGCCGGCAGGTAATAAAACTGCCGTTCAAAATTAATCCCTCCAATATTGGCTAATCGGCTTAACTAGTATGAAATTTTCAATTTTAAAGACTAAATTAAATCGAAATTCCTTACTATAACAAATTATAGTCATTTATGAACGACTATCAAAGAGTTAGCCATATAGAATTGGTTTCGGTATCAAAATTAAATGAACCCAATGCGTTTTACCTACCGTATCACGCAGTAATAGAGGAATCAAGTAAATTCAAAAAACTACTAGTAAAGTTTGAAGCATCGGCTGTATTTATCTGGGATTAGTTTAAATAAAACATTAATGGTTGGGCCAAAACTTCAAGAAGACATGCTTTTAATTATTCTTAGATTTAGATTGCACATATTTGTTTTAACCGTCGCGCCGATATAAGCCAAATCCATCTGCAAATATTATTCCCTCCAAAAGATCGATAATAGCAAAGGATTTTATGGTGGACTAACTTTAATTAGAAGACCTATCTAAAGAAATGCAGATGAGAAACACATTAAATTACTGGAATGGTAGTAAGAACTTACATATCTTGACTGCATACATCAAAAAGAGTACAATACTTTGATAACGAGAATAGAGTATTCTTACAAATGTTAATCTGCGTTTTTTATTAATTCATTTTATTTTACAAAAATGATAAAATACCCATTAAGAGACTTGATATTATAATTAGTAAAAGATTAACACTTCGCCATTTGAAATTCAAATATTTTAAGTTCTATACGTTGTATTATAAAAAATGTGCCACTCTTAAGAAGACGCATTTACAGAGTGATTTTGAAATGTACTTACAGGTATATCGAAATCTCACATAAATAATGAATAAACACTTAGATCTGTAAAATTTTCGTATACAGCGTCTTCCGAAAAATTCGCAACAAACGGAAAACTGTTTTATTATTGATTTCTCAAAAAGTTTGTGCATCATTTAAAATTAGTTTTAGGAATATATTTTTCAATTGTTTTACGGTTTGGCGGGAAATATAATTCATGTAAAATGTCAGGAAGAAACTACCTTTATTTCTAAAAAGAAAAATATGGCATTTAAGAATTAAGTTCAGATATACAGTTTCAGTAAAAACAATTCATTTTTATTTTTAATCGTTCATTTACTTTAAAATATTAAGTCAACGAAACTTAATTTTCCTCATTAAACGTTTATTATATCATATGCTCTGATATTTTAAATACCGCTAGTATTTGGGCTTGCAGCCGTCTTTAGTGTTTCATTGGATATTTTCTACGGCCCATATGTCCTATACCAAAATAATAGATGGTTTAAGGCCGGTTCTACATCGCAAGTGAATCCAGGAAAAAAAGTCCCCAGAAAAAAGGTCACCCGGAAAAAAGTCTGCTTTTGTTACAATTACCTCAACTGGGTTTGGCAAGTGATTGTTTTCGGCAACCATCTCAGGACTAGTGTTATCTAAAGATATACCTACTTAAACTTCCTTTGCGCTATACACAAATTATGATTAATAAATAAGTATTAGTGGAAATTATCCAAACGTTTTATTCAGTTAGCAATGTTAAGCAGTTCCACCAAGTGCCGACAGCGAATATCTTGTATAAAATCAATTAAATTATACAAATTAGCATAGGCGCCGAAACCACGGGGGCTCTGTGTGAATCATAGCACAAAGTGTTTTTAGTATTTAATAATATAACTACTATTGCATTTAGATCCTATGTAAATATTGTATTGTCCATTATTTAAATTTGGAGATTGAAGATGCCTTTAACGATATACATATACGTAATTTTTGTGCATAGTGATATCTTGTAACTCAAAATTTAGCAGAAAAGGACTTGACAATTTACAATTTCAATAAAATGGTTAAAAAAAATATAAATTTTTATACGTTCTTTATTAAAAAACGACTTTTATCATCACTAATCAAAAGTAGATATTTGTACAACAAATAATGAAAGAGATACTTTTTATCCAATACAATAGTAATAAGGTATTTTAATAGTTCATTTTAATCCAGTAAACTGGGCTATTACTAGCTTGTTTACATCATAACCCACGTTTTCCTTAACACCGTGGGTTATTAGGTTATCACTATCAATTTATCACTTATTTATAATCGATTCACGATGTTTCCTTCTCCCAGCAAGCTATCTTAGGGTGAATTTTTTTCTGAGGGATTTTTTTCCAATGGACTTTTTTTCCTGTGACTTTTTCAGAGTGATTTTTTTCCGGAGGCTTTAATTCCGTGACTTTTTTCCTGTGACTTTTTTCCGCACACCAATGCAAGTACCTATATACCCACAATAAGCTATCCGAGGTATAATTGTCATAGTTTCCTTTGTTACAGCAATCGTATCTAGATTATTTATTTCCCGGATAACTTTATCTTTGGTTTGTAAATCCGGCCCTTATTAGATAATTCGGTTTTTTTTAATTCACTCATATCTCATCCATACATACCCAGTGTGCTACAGAAAGTTGGTATTTTTTAATGAAAAATCAAATAAATCCAGAACTTATAAAGCAAATTTAAAAAAAAACCGCATTTATAAAGCTTAGAAAAGGAAAAAATCAAATATGTAAAAATATACAGGGGGGTAAAAGCATAAAACCAGTAACAACAATCCAGTCTCGCAGACTAAAACATGAGGAAGTACAACTTAGCTACCAATTCCTTTTAGAAATATAAGTGTCCGAAGTTGACTGGGTTAAATATGATGATAAAACAGAATCTATTGGGCAAAAATTTAAAAAAAATAATCGGCAGCAGAAAAGGTATGTGGTGTAAAAAACCATACTATTAAGACAAGGACAAAACAAATCCATCAAAATTGAAGATAAGAAACACTTATGGCACAGCTACCTCACAACAAAATGCAATAAAGACTATGAGCTTTATAAACAACATTGAATAAAAGTAAACAAAATGGTGAATAATGCTAAGAAACAAAGTTTGGAAGATGAGTTTTGGGGAAAATGGAACATAACTTTAAAAAAGAACAGAAGGTTTTTTGTAGGGTCTTAAAGAATTTCAGAAAAGACAAAACATTCCTTCTGAATGTCATTGAAGATAAAACGGGAAAATTACTAACTAACGACACAGAGATCATGTCCCGTTGCAAACAGCACTTTGAAGATATACTTGGACAACATAATAGCGATGCAGATGACACAACGAAAACTGATCAACAGCATATCAGAGTCGAATAGGGAAGCATGCAAAATAAATAATTAGAACAAGCAATATTAACATTAAAAGTTAGTAAAGCCTTTGGACATGACAAGATAAGTCCAGAAATGAAAGAAAGTTTTTAGGATCGAAGGGCTTACACACATTTCTAATTCTGTTCAATTCTGCTTTGATACATAAAAACATTGAAATAGGAAAAAACGAAAAGAGGAATGACGTTGAAGCTTTATCCACTGCTCAAAAAATTAAAGGAGCACCTATTAAAGTTCTTCCAAAATTACGGTCAATGTAAATTTTGAAACAGTACTCAGTCTGCAAATTTTCCAAAGGACAGTAATAGCGTTTCCATTATGAAATCCCTGAAAACAAAAACGTACAACAAACAAATACTAATTGTCATAGAAACGTGTAACAATTTAAGTCGACTTTTACCAGGTGCTCCTTTAATTTTTTTGGGCAGTGTATATCAGTTTTGTTTACTATGTAGATGAGACAGCAAGCTTTTGAAGAAAATCGCATAACCGGAAGTATGGTGTTTACTCTTGTGATTTTTCAGTTTTTTTCGGTTTTTTTCAAAACGGCTCTAATGATGTTTTTCAAACGTTACATTGTTATTACATTTTTAATGTGTATTGATGTGAGATAGGTGATTTTTCAGTTGAATATCTTGAAAATGGGTTTCTTTTTTTTATTAACTCCAATTTTAAATAGAACAGCCCGTATTAAAATTTTAGAGAAAATTTGTCTTTTCAACTAACTATTTTTTACGGTTTCTGTAGAATTTGTAATTTTTGAATTTTTTTGACAAATGCTTAAAAATTGAAAATAATTTTTTGGCTAATTAAAGATCACTGTAAAAGGAAGTTGTGTGCGTGTATCACACCATATTTTTTAAATCGTATTCTGTAAACATAAAAACTCAACAATAGACAGGCAAAGAGGCACTGAAAATCAAATACAAATGCTCGAATTAGGCAATGCAGTCATTCTACGTAGCAAAGGAAGCATTATAAGCATTAAATAGGCAGTTGTAAATACAAAAGCAGATATTGTGGACATATTGGTAGCTGCAGAATTAATTACACACCATGAGTCACGAATAGTTTGTTTTCCATAGTGAATAAGCGCTTCTAGGTACCATCGGGAGGACTGAAAAGTGAACCACTACTGTGCACATTTTAAGAGACATTTTAATGTTGTGATGAGTTTATAATTATTTAGGTAAAATTTAGTACGCACCAGGCATACTAAATAAATGAGAAACATCTAACATTTTCTCAATTTTAGTGTTGAAGTGAGAAACAGTTAATCAAATAAACAAACCCACCATATTGGAACGTCATCTACAAGAATGCAATTTCAAAACTGTTTACTGCCGCTGGTACATGCAGTCGGCATTTTGGTCATGACAGCGATTACCTTACAAGACATTTCGCCGAACGGCCAAACTGCCGACTCCAAACGAGGTCGGCATTTTGGGCGAGGCTCATACTCATATATCTAATACTTACTATATTGCTAGCGGCTATGAGTGGAAAACTCACCGATGAAGTGAGACACACAACCAACTCCTTCATGTGTACGGTGAGCTGTGCGCAAGCGCGGCGGCGTCGTCCGCCCAATGGGGAAGTGGTTAAGTTTAAAATTCCTTTCTAAAGGCGGAGTTCGAATTCTCACGAGACGCGTTATACTCCAAGTGATACTATGTCGGCGCCGTAATGTTTTCTGAAGTTTCCAGGCCCTACCAGCAATATATGTGTATTATATATATGCTCGTACTACCGTTCTAGGTCATTTTGCCGAATGGCCAAAGTGCCGAATCGATGTGCAGTCGGCATCTTGGGCTAAATACAAATTTCGATTCGCGTTCGGTTCCGACGCTAACCTCACGAACGATGTGACGACGGTCAGCGCCGTTCGGCGTTTTGGGCACGTTCGGCAGATTGGCAGTCGGCGTTTTGGACATATTCGGCGGATTGGCAGTCGGCGTTTTGGACCTAGTCGGCAGAATGGCAGTCGGCGTTTTGGACATAGTCGGCGGAATGGCAGTCTGCGTTTTGGTCGAATTATCGGTTCGGCGTTTTGGACAATCCACATTTTACCGAATGGCCAAAGTGCCGAATAGATCTGCTGTCGGCGTTTTGGACCAAATACAATTTTTGATTTGTATTCGGCTCCGACGCCAAGCCCGCGAACGACGTGACGTCAGTTGGCGTCGTTCGGCGTTTTGGACACTTTCGGCAGAATGGCAGTCGGCGTTTTGGCCCTAGTCGGCGGAATGGCAGTCGGCGTTTTGGACGAATTATCGGTTCGGCGTTTTGGACATTCGGCGTTTTGGGCAGCCCCCTCTGGTTTTTTGTCCGTGTCTATTTAAATTTCCACCTTCCAACAAGATGGTGCACCGCCTCATAATTGAAGAGTTACAACTAATTACTTAAAAGTGCAGTTTGGTGAAGAGTGGATAGGGAACCAAGGACCAATCGCTTGGCCAGTGAAGTCCCCCATATGACATATGGGGAAAAATTAATATGGGGAAAAATTAAAGATTTGACATATAGACAACCGATTACATCAAGAGAATTGCAAGAGGAAGCAGTGCAAAATGCATTTGCTACAATTTGTAACATTGAGCTAAGAAATGCTGCAAATGCTGTCAAACAACGGTGCCGCTTGTGTATTAATCAGAACGGTGCCCAGTTTGAACATATGTTATAAAAGGACATATCGTTGGGTGGTAATATGTTTTGTTATTTGTTCTAAATGTTTGTAACCCTATGTGCTTTTTGTTTTTTTCTTATTTAGTTAGCGCCAACTTTGTTTTACTCATAAATATTGCTAATGTTGGTTTAAAACAATGGTCATGCGGCGCTATGACACAATGGCTACTTGATATTTTTAGTTTATTTAACTTAAAGCCAAATATACCGTAAAATGCTAACTTTAGACATATAGTCTTATATATTTTTGAAAAGATAATTTTAAGGACTACAAAAAAATGTATAAATATACCGAGTGTTCCATAAGAAATAAGAAAATTTTTGTTGCAGCAAATTTACGAATCACCCTGTATTAAAAAAAATTCACCAGCCTATTCTACACCAAAAACTGCTATGAGAAAGTTTTTACAGAAATCAATTATTACTAAAAACAAAAAATCTAGAAGGGTTTAAAGAAATCGACGAATTTTGAAAAACGCTCCCTAGCGGCCTAACGGTTTACGATAGCAAAATTCTGTTTGCACCAGTAACTTTTTCATAAAATTTGAGCTCGGGAGACGTTGGTCAAAATTTTTCTATCTCTGACAGGAACATGAGTTTCCATACGAAAGCGTCTACTTTGGCCCACCCTGTACATACATCAAACAAGTAGAGGCACTCAGTCCAAATGATGAAACCTGTGTAGGAACAGAAACTCGAGGGGTATTTCTAAACTTGACTGTCAGATGGCAGCACAAAATTCTACCAATCAGAGCCAGTTACTAGCTCTACTACCAATAATATGCGATAAAGTAGTGGTGCCATCTGTTAGTACTGTAAGAATGGGGCCTTTGGGGCGTTATATCTTACGTAAATATGTTCATATATAGAGGTTGAAATAAAACGCGTGTTTGCTTCATGAACCAATATAATGAACTAAATAAACTTTGTTTGCGATCGTCACCTTAACAACACAAACCAGGTGGCTAGAAAATCGCAACATTACTCCCCCCCCCCCCCCCAAAAGAAGAGGGAGGGAGGCCAGGTAGGAAAACTAATATAATCCCGTATGAGAGTAACAGGATTATATTTAGCTACAAAACCTCCTGGATCTTTTCAACTATCCTTAAAAACTAATAACAATAAATGATAACAATAAATAATAACACACACTACACACGTCCCTGGAGATATCCTGATGGGCTTCGGACTCCATCTACTTCGCAGATGTAAGCTGGAAGAAATGAAAAAAAAAAGAAGCGTGTATAAAAATAATATTAACGTAACAATAAAAATAAAATAAAACAAAAATAAAATATACGAAAGCATGCAAGCATATGTTAATCTAGAAAGTAGGCAGGTTTCAGTCTGTCATAGCTGACTGTTCCGCTGATACCTTCCAGCGACATGTATTTTTCAGAACGGTGTGCAATTTTGAAAATCCACGGAATGTTGTCTGGCCAGACATTAATGCCTGTTGCGGTGATTGCATTTTTTAAGGTACGATTGAATCGTTCAACGATTCCCTGGCTGATTGGATGGTATGTGCTTGAACGGATGTTTCTAATTCCTAAAACGGACATGAAATCTAACCATGATTTCGAAAGGAAAACGGGAGCATTATCATTAGTTAGAAATTTTGGTATGCCAAAACGGGCAATCCAAACTTGTGTTATTGCTAAAATAATTTCATCCGCAGTTGCGTATTTTAACGGAATCGCTTCAGGCCAGCGAGTAAAACGGTCAATCATAGTTAAAATGTATTTGTATTGTTGCGATTGAGGAAGGTGAATTAGACCGATGTGTACGTGTTGGAAGCGGAAATCCGGTTCACCAAATGGATAGAGTGGAGGTTTCGAAGTTTTGGTTACTTTAACTGCTTGACAGGAAGGACATGTATCCACCCACGTTTTCACATCCTTGTGCATGGATGGCCAGATATAATGTTTAGTTATTAATTTCCTAGATGCGCGAACTCCGGGATGAGATAACGAGTCGATTGAGTCGAATATTTGACGGCGGAAAGATCGTGGAACGAACGGTCTTTGTGTGCCCGTAGAAGTTTCAACCCAAATAGGAGTTCCTTTTAACGAATTTGTTTTGGCAAAAGATAAATTTGGGTTTGACAATAAGGCTTCTAAATCAGGATCGTCTTGTTGAGCTGTTGCTAAATCATCGAAATCGATCGTATTTTGTAGACCAACGAAAGAAACCCTGGTTAGAGCGTCTGCTGGTACGTTATCTGTACCTTTGACGTGTTGTATGTTTGAACAGAATTGGGAAATGTATTGTAACATTCTTAATTCTCGAGGTGAGTGGTCACCTGTTGATTTAGTAATTGCGAAAGTGAGAGGTTTGTGATCAGTAAAGATAGTAGGTATATTGTTTACCATCAGTATAATATCGAAATTTTTTAACTGCGAAATATATAGCTAGCAGTTCTTGTGAGAATACGCTATATTTTTGTTCTGCGGAGGTTAATTTTCGCGAGCAAAAAGCGAGTGGTTTCCACATCTTATCCTGCCATTGTTGCAAAACACCTGCGATAGCATTGGAAGATGAATCAGTCCATAAACTGATTTCAGCGTTTGGTATAGGATGAACTAATAAAGTGGCCTTTGCCAGAGCTAACTTGATTGAGTTAAACGTTTCTAACTGAGAAGTGTTTAAATGAACCGGTTTATCGGTTGCTTTCCCAGCGATCACTAGAGAAATTAACGGTGCGATTAGACTTGAGCAATTGGGAATGAATTTATGGTAATAAGTGATCATTCCTATGAAATTTCGGAGTTGACGTTGAGTAGTCGGGGGCGGAAATGAATTGATTGCATCCACCTTTGACTCCTGAGGTTTGATTCCCTCTTTACACACAGTGTATCCCAAGAAATTTAAGTTAGGGGCACCAAAAACACATTTATTTATGTTAAGTAACAAACCATAGTTTACTAATTTGGCGAATACTTTTTTGATATGTTGAATATGTTCTGATCTGTTAGCGCTAAAAACTAGGATGTCGTATAAATAACAAAAAACAAAACTCATTCCTTCAAAAACTTCCGACATGAGAGCCGACCAGCTACTCTGAGCGTTCCGTAATCCAAAGTTCATTCGTAGGTATTTATAGCTACCCAACGGTATTATTATGGCTGTTTTATCTGTATCCTCAGGAGCAATTGGTATCTGAAAGTATGCTTTTTTTAAGTCTAGTTTTGAAAAGATCGTTGAACCATGAATTCTGTAGGTAAAATCTTGGATAAATGGTATAGGGAACATGTCGGGGATTGTGACGCTGTTTAAAGGTCGATAATCACCGCACACTCTGTAGCTACCGTCCGCCTTCTTCACCAAATGAATGGCTGCTGCCCAAGGGCTTGTTGCTCTTTGTATAATGCCTGATTTTAATAACTCTTGCAGATGCTTTTCCAAAAATGACAATTGCTCAGGATTCAAACGCCTGCATTTAGTAAAACGAGGAGGTCCTGTCGTGATAATTCTATGTATGACCTTATGTTTGACAGGTGCATTGATATTAAAATCGTCAAGTAATTCCGGAAACTGTCGCAATAGACATTTATATTCTTGTTCAATAGAACCAGGGATATTTTTGTTTGATGAAGATGCTGGTTGTATACTTTGCTGATTGTTGTGTGGTGAGGTTTGTTAATGATTGCATATCTGTGAATGGTTACTGCACGAACCGCTCATAGGAACAACATGATGACTTGGTGACACTGGATGATAGGCGATTTGAGTTGGTATTGGGTGGTAAACATCAAATGGTTCGGATCTAGAAGCGTGCAGATGAGGCAGCTGCGCATGCTTCCCCTTTTGCAGACAAGCGACCGATGTATACAATTGAGGCTGCGTTTGTGCAGTTGGAATCGTAGCAATCGGTGGATGAGTGGTTGGGTACGATATAAGCGTGTGCGCTATAGTTGTCCCTCGTTGTATGCACGCTTGCTGTTGTGCAGCGATCGGTACCTGTATACCTACAGGAGGTATACCTGAAGAAGGTTGCAGATGAATGAGGTTGTTTGAAGTTGGTCCACTCATGTATGTTGATGGTGGAGCAAGCATGTCCGAAACTCGCCGATGATCGTGCGATGCCCACTGTAATGAAGGGGCTGTGTTACACGACGTAGGGGGCGAATATGCAGGATGCATGACTGCAACTGGTATAGTATTCCAACCAAAAATTGGAAAGCTATTTAAAATCCAGTACACCATGAAAAGTGTAAGTCATGTCTAAGTTGGTTTCATACAATCAGTAAATAATATTCTAATGCCAATCAGCTTTCAAGTAATGACAGTTCATCTGCAAATTGTACATGTAACTGTTTTGTTAAGGAATTGTAACATTGTGCATGATTTAAGTAGGTACTAGTTGAGCTTTTAAAACCGTATAGTAGCATAGAAAATTAAAAAAAACGTATATATCTTCCAAACTTCCCAATGCATCTGTCAAATTTGAAGGTTATTATCGAAGTGTCACTGAATGACAATCAAACAATAATTTTATGAATTAAATTACGAAGTGACTTACTGTTTTCAATGCTGGCCTGATTTTAAATAGCTTTCCAATTTCTGGTTGGAATACTATAGCAGCATGTTCGGAAACTGCGCACGGACGGGTATCAATGACTGTGCCTGCTTGTGAGCCCACGGTTGCAGCAGCGCGAACTGTACCGAAGCAAGACCGTTCATGCATGTTGAAGACGATGTATGTGCGGCGGTTGGGTAAAGCTGCTGCTGCTGGAAGACCGGTAGCGGTGCGCGTTGAATAAGTGGATAAGATGGCTGTTGAGATGCAGATTGCATCAAGGGAATCGATGGATGACGGAATTGCTGTTGATCAATTCGAGTCGGCCCGCACCGTTGCGGGTGCATAAGCTCGGGTGACTGAGATAAAACACGCTGTGTCGATTCGTTTGCAAGGTGCATCGCATCAGGTATACGGACCGTCGTTGGCCATGGATGTTGCCATCTTTGATGAACATAGCCCGCTGTTGGTTTTATGTCACGTGTCTGTACTGCGAATTTGGATGAATGAGGCCCTCTTTGATGAATAGGCTCTACTTGGTAGAATTCTACGTGGTGCGGGTGTACATCGAATTTTGTCGGACTGTTATAAGAAATTGGATCGAGTGTGTTGCGAATCTGATGTTGCTGAACGGGTTGATTGCCGTGCTCTTTTGAGTGATGAGGCATCCGTGCAGGCGGAGGTGCAACTGTTCGATCTTTGAAATTAATAACTAGTTCAAATAATTCAAGAAAATCTAATCCTAAAAGGGGCAAATCGACATCTAGTACATAAAAGGTCCACTCAATTGGTCGTGGAAATATGTTAAACGACAGTTTAAGTGTCACTGTTCCTTCTATAAGTAAAGGGAACGAATCTGCCATTAATACTTTCCTTTTAGGGACAGTATTGACACATTCTAATAATTTACTAGTAACGAGTTGCCTTGGTATAACTGAAACGTTTGCTCCAGAGTAAACAACGAAATTAATATTATTTAAAGTATCAAACAATGAAATTGGCCACTCCTGAAGGATTGTTGTTTAACGCAGCTGGAGGGTAGCTCGTTAAACATAGTTTGGGTTTTTTGAATTAAAAGAACAAGGTGTAGTGCATCTGAATGCTTTTGAACCAAACTTGCGGTGGTAGCTACATATGCTTTTAGGAGGACGGTTCGGTGCATTAGTAAAAGCAGGCTGTTTTGCAATGTGAAGTTCGCGGTTTTGATAAGTGTCATATGTCGAACGTGAGTTGTCATTACTACAACGCGGCGACGGAAAGCTCGTGCCAGGGAACTGAACATTGGGCAAAGAAGAAAATTGAGTCAGTTTTCGAACGAGTTCTCCAATGTCCATTCGTTCGTTGGAATAAGCAAACAATTTGAGTTCATTGGGTAGGCGGTGTACAAATATGTCACGTGCCATTTGAAGCGGGTAATTGAGATCCATAGTGAGTTTTAATATTTCTGACCACAGATCTGTAGGATTGCCATTGTATGCAGTGTTGTCAAACAGTAAGGACAGTTTAGAATTGACTGGTTCAACATAAGAATTTTGAATACGCTCCTTGACTTTAGTAAACGGTTGGCGCTGTGGTTGTGTTATTATCAAGTCTCTCACTTTTGGAATCACGTCAGAAGGCAAGTTAAGCAAGAGCAAACTGTATCTTTGGGCCTCATCGTTTATGCCCAACTGCGTGAAATAACGGTCAACAAGGACAAAATATAAAGTGACATCGTGAGGCATAAACGGTGGGAAAGTCAGCTTACTCTCCATTTTTTGTAAAATAAAAGGACGACTTAGCTTATAGTGTGGCTGCACTGGTGCTCGAAGACGGACGATAGGTGTGTGCAGCGAACTGGTTCAATTTCGCTTTGACAGATGGATTCGGCCGGCGCGGCGGGTGGAGATGGGCTCTTGGTGTGCGCTGCGGGCGAGTTTGCTTTGGTTCTGGTCGATGAGAGCGGATGGGCCAAGCTTGCTTACACTGTGCGAAATTATGGCAAGGTGTCAATGTCAATTTTCTAATTTGTGATAACAGCTTTTTTTAGATGAGCTCCAGAAGACTGCACGACACAAGCGCAATATGCTGGAGGAGGCGGAGGGGGTTGTGAAGCTGTGGGGGAGGACTCGCTTCAGGTCTAGGTATGATGTTCATCACACGTTCGGGATCAGCAATTGTAAGAATGGGGCCTTTGGGGCGTTATATCTTACGTAAATATGTTCATATATAGAGGTTGATAAAACGCGTGTTTGCTTCATGAACCAATATAATGAACTAAATAAACCTTGTTTGCGATCGTCACCTTAACAACACAAACCCGGTGGCTAGAAAATCGCAACAGTACCATCCGAAAGTACCCCCCCCCCCCGGAACAGTTCAAGGTCAACCAAATCGGTATTTTTACATCAAACGAACCGACAGTAAATGTCTCTACTTGTTTGATTTATGTACGCTGATTATACTATAGAAACTATCAATAGCAAGAAGCATGTATGTATGTAGCTGACTGTATCGATTGCATAATTCGATTGTAAGGGACACAGACATAACTTTCAACAACCAAGCGCTAGCCGAAAGTTTCAAAGTTCTGTTTAGGTCACGCAGGTGAGTGCATCCCTGCATTTACGCCGGGTAAACCAAACCTCACCTCTACCAAATAGATAGCTAAAATTGAACAATTAGCGGAAGTAAACAGCTGGGACGAACCAACAATGGTTTTCCACATGCAGAGCCAGTGGTTTAGCTCGCAAGTGGTATGACAACTTGCCGTCGTATTAAATGACGTAGTAGCAATGGGGCTCCTTGTTACTGACATCATTTCCTGATCACCAGGACTACGCAACGGCTTAAGAAACCTCCTCGACAGGTACAAGTTACCAACGAAACCTGAGAGCAACATTATTTTGATAAGATGGCACTCGTTAATGTCTGTGACATTACAGGAGAAAGGCAGTGTCTTGCGTCATAGACGGAATTAAAGATGAAAGTATTCAAGGAAGTGCATGGGCGGATAGATGTCAGACCATTTTAGAACAAAGCATTTCCAGTCCAAACTTTACAAAGATCATTCGGCAAGTGTGCATAAGAAGTACAAGCCGATGCAGACAGGAATAAACAAATCTAACCAACAGTAGAATGCTCGAACTGCAAATGAATGGGACACCTTGGAAAAGACTACAAACGAAAGCGTCTCACTCATCATCTAGTAGGTACAGCATTGGAACGACACCGTAAACCAATGCTACAGGTGAACGGAAATCCTACATACTCGTATGTGGATTCTGGACGTGGTGCCATTCTAATTACAGAAGATCTAGCCAAAATTGTGGGGTTAAAGGTACAACCTTGCCTGCTAAAGAGATGTGGGTATGGTGGCGCAGCTGTGAATGTCGTCGGACAAGCCGAAATCTTGTTAAAAGTAGATCAAGCAGAAAGCAAAGTTCAGTCACTTATAGTTCTTGATGCGGTTCAGCATGTATCAGTCATGGTTGGACATTCCTTCCTGAATCAACCAGTAGTTCTGATGTTGGTTTCTGATAAAAAGGTTTGTATATTGTCTGCCAGAAATAACCTGACGCAAGCTTTGCATGGACCACCCAAGAAAATACCATTATAGGCAAAAAAGATACCAAATGACGTCACGTGGTGTTATGAATGACGATTTCTATGTGCAACCTAGTTTACGTTTACAACCTGGAAGAGGGCATTACATAAACAACGGCGTAATTAACTCAAACGTCTCGCAACATCCGCTACACTGATAAAATCCTAGTTAAATGTGTAGTCTGTTTCGAAGATAAGATCATTAAACCAGATATAATAATTTTATCCACTGCTGTAATAAGTGACACTTTGACAGGAAAAGACATGACCTACAACGATTATACCACTACCTCTAACATCAACCAATGAAAAACGACAAAGTGTATAGTTACGTATGTACTAATTTTCGATAATGTACATAGCAACTGTGATAATCACATACCTTCCTGACGAATAAGTGATAGTCACATGCCTTCACAAACAACGCGTTATCTGCTGTGAGTATAAATGTTATAACAACAACATTAACTGCACTTTTAATATTTATAAATAAACTGTTCAAACGTTGTTTATTGACGCGTGATATAATCTAGCTTCTAGCCGAATGCAACTCGTGTCTTCTTGATTATCAAACCATTTCTATTTCCACTCGATATATTACCTATATACAGTGTGGTCCATTAAGTGTGCAACAAATGGGAAATTTTTTTATTAGTTGTACAATCGAAATTTAAATATTGCCAAAAGTTAGTGCATGTTCGATAACCATATCAGATGCCCTTAGAATGGCTTCAAGTCAAACAATATACAGGGCAGGACAAAAATTATGAAATTCGTTCAAGAACAAAGTTACCTTATTTCAAAAAATATAGCAAAATTTTATTGAGAAAAGTTGTTTAGAATTAAAAGTTATGCTCAAATACAAAGTCACGGCCTCCTATTCGAATTTTGATTCTTTTTTGGAAAATTTTGTATTACCCCCGTATGATACATATTTTTATTATTTTGATTTTATATGTATTTAAAGTAGCCACAACCACATCACTTTTAAATAACTTTTAGCAACTTGAAGCGTATTTGTAAAATTTACTTGGATTTATATTTTTTTAGGTAAGCGTCCACTTCATGTTTGTTGCAACGATATTTAACAGAACTTTAGAATTTCGCAAATATTCTTTTTAACAAGGCAAATGCTTTACTAATAATAATTTACATATGAAAAACTCTTAATAAAATCAGAATAATAAAAATATGTATCATACCGGGATAATACAAAATTTTACAAAAAAAGAATCAAAATTTGAATAGGAGGCCGTGACTTTGTATTTGAGCATAACTTTTAATTCTAAACAACTTTTCTCAATAAAATTTTGCTATATTTTTTGAAATAAGGTAACTTTATTCTTGAACGAATTTCATATTTTTTGTCCTGCCCTGTATATTGTTTGACTTGAAGCCATTCTAAGGGCATCTGATATGGTTATCGAACATGCACTAACTTTTGGCAATATTTAAATTTCGATTGTACAACTAATAAAAAAATTTCCCATTTGTTGCACACTTAATGGACCACACTGTATATCTCGTGTAAACAGAAATGATTATTTGATAATCAAGAACCCACTAGTTGCATTATACCGGGTGCTGACAACCATCAATAGACTGATAAATTTAAGTTTAAAGCTACAGGCACGTCATTAAATAATTGTATGTGCAATAATGAGGTTCAGAATTTACACCAAAATGAGAAAAACGACAATACATTCAATGTTTTGATGACAGTGACTGGATGATCGCCCCGCACGCACTTGCGTTGGCATTGGCTTGTTTGAATAATTCCATGGCATCACTAATTTTTGCAAAAATGCTAGTTTGATTTTTTGCATTCCTTCGGTTCCGAAAAATGAGAAATTGTTACCAACAGTATGAATGGATGCAGTATTTTTTTCTCTACAAAAAATATATTTACACTTTAGCTCTAAAATAATTAGGGGAGCAAATAATTGAACATAAAGAATTTACTATGGAAATTCCTATAGTGCGTCGCGCAAGTCAGCACCCGGTATATGATAACCTAACTCCCGAACAAACATAACAATTAATTAACTTAGTAAACGAATTTTGGTGTTGATTTGAGCAAAGTACTGAAGAGCTAGGAAAACTGATGTGCTCAAAATGACTATCAATCTAACTGACGAAACGCCAGTCGTTTATAGACCTTATCGTTTAGCCTACATTAAACGAAAGATTGTCCAGGACATAGTTGATGATTTATTAGATAATAACATTATGCGCAAGTCTTCGTCTTCTTCCTCCTCTTATTATAGGCAAGTGGCCTGTTTTAACCACAAAGTGGTTGTGTGAGCTCTCTTTACCATTAGGCCGGGTAGGTGGTTAGCCTTTCCCGTTGAAAGTGAGGAAGAGTTCCCTTGTTTAGTGGTTAACGACTACTACGCGAGTCTGACTCATTGTATTCTAATCCCATTCCTGTTAAAAATATAAATGGTGAGCAAAGGATGTGTGTAGACTACAGAGCCCTAAATTCTAAAACTGTCAAGGGTAGGTGCCCCCTTCCACGCGTAGACAAATTTTTGAATAAATTAAGTGGATGCCGCTTTTTCACAACTCTACATCTTGGTAGTGGTTAGTTACCACCAGATAGAATTGGAGGAATCAGCGATTTCCAAAACTGCCTTTGTAACTCCAGATGGACATTATGAGTATCTAAGGGTCTCTTTTGGCCTCTGTAACGTCGCCGCGGTTTGCCAACGAATACTTAACAAGGTTATTGGCAATTTAAGGTATACAAACGCCATTGCATGTATGGACGATCTTCTGTTGCCATCTGACGTTTTTGAATCTGGCATGCAACTTTTGAGAGCTGTCATTGAGTTAATAAGAGTAGCTGTACGGTTTAATTTTTACTATTGAGTATAAATTTTATACAAGTATGGCAAATACCCGACTTTCCTACATCTGACAGTGTAACCCATAACTTGACAGCATAAACAGAAATGATCGAACGCACAAAAATTAGCGTGATTTGTACATAAAATACCAACAATTGATAAAATTCACTGCAGGTAAATATTTAGCAATAAAATTAATGGAATCAAGTAGCCTGGGCTAACCTATATGACGTCACAGCAAAGGGACGCGTAATCTGGCAATTGTTTCACTTCCTGGTTTGGAATGCAAATCTGATCCCAACCGCAAAATCAAAGCACGCTATCGCAATAAAAATTGTATGCAAGGACCCTGGAGCTGCAAAACTCAATCTGGACCTCGTACAATGTCTATTTTTGATGTTGTCCAAAGTTGATGGACCCTTACAACTGATTTCCTGTTGAAATTTACCTTGAACGAGGAGCTTCGTTGCTGGTTCACAAAATCAAAGGACGCCACGGCTCCAATTAATCTTCTGAAGGCTTTCTGCCACTGCTCTCTGCACAGAGGGCTTAAGGAAGGTCTCCTCCACACGTACCACAAAATTCAACCGGCTGCTAACCCGAAACTCGTTGAAAACTGGTCTCGATGTTGAACCCACTTGCACAAACTTTGCAGAGCAATTCCCTCTTCACTGAGAGATTCTGACACGATTAAATTCTACACACAGGCACTATCCGAACTGGTGATTAATAAAAGACAGCTTTTGCACCCACCCAAATACTTTTATATAAAAAAATACAACTTGTTACGAGCCAAACTCGCACACAGCTATTCTTTTTTATGGTTTGGGTTAACCACAACAATAATCGAACATCACGTATCTTAGAAACTAATTACAACTGTTCAGAAGTATGTTCTGGTACAATTATTTACTTAGAAACTATACTGTTTTTTTGGTTGTCAAATCAACTTTGTGGTATCCTGCCTCTATGTATGACGTTAGTGACAGGACTTGATCCATGCAACTTCGATTGGGACGGAAGCCAGCCTGCCGTATGGGGATTTTGGTGTATATTGTTGGGCTGATTCTATTATACGGATGGAGATAACACCCGTTCCAAGAGTTTGTAGATTGAGCTTAGTAATGCAATAGGGCAATAGCTTTGTGGGAGTTATAAACAGTATTCCTTATAAATATCATTTTCCTCACGACCATTGAGAGGTTTTCAAAGGACCTCTATTAAAAACCTGCATCTTTCATCTGTTAGTTGGGCATTTAATATCCAGTTTTCTTGAAAAATGTTTACTATATTAGCACATGTACTAGCAACTGGGTTTCTGCTCGGGGCGTCTGTATGTGTAATTTTTTGTCCAGGGCGATATTCAACATCAAACGTATACTCCTGAATGCTCAACCACCATCTCCCGATTCGTGGAGTTAAATTTCGTTTATTGAATGTCATTCGTACGGCAGTGCAATCGGTTATCGCTTTGAAATGAATACCTATTAAGTATGTTCTAACGTGCTTTAATGGGACTACTACGACAATGGTTTCTAGTTCGTCTGAGTGATACCTATGTTCCCCTTTCGAGGTTTGCCTCGAATAGTACATTACAGGTGTAAGTTGGCCGTTTTGCTTTTATACCAGAATTCCTCCAACTCCCCATTAGGACACCGGCTTTTTTTTCAGGGTTTTCGAAGGCTGTATGGTTGATACCTTGTCAATGGTCTTGCAATTATGGCAAAATATTTAATGTTTGTTCTAAAATAGCTACACAGTCCAAGGTATTGTGGAACTCCATGTACATCGCACGAAGTCCGGAATTCTGATACGGCCTCAGTTTTGCTACTACCTGACTTGACACCTTTTAAACTTATCTCATACCCTAAGTATTTGATTTTTTCCAAAAAGAATTGGCATTTAGACAGTCGTAAAGTTAATAAGAGTAGCTGGATTAACTTTACGACTGTCTAAATGCCAATTCTTTTTGGAAAAAATCAAATACTTAGGGTATGAGATAAGTTTAAAAGGTGTCAAGTCAGGTAGTAGCAAAACTGAGGCCGTATCAGAATTCCGGACTTCGTGCGATGTACATGGAGTTCCACAATACCTTGGACTGTGTAGCTATTTTAGAACAAACATTAAATATTTTGCCATAATTGCAAGACCATTGACAAGGTATCAACCATACAGCCTTCGAAAACCCTGAAAAAAAAGCCGGTGTCCTAATGGGGAGTTGGAGGAATTCTGGTATAAAAGCAAAACGGCCAACTTACACCTGTAATGTACTATTCGAGGCAAACCTCGAAAGGGGAACATAGGTATCACTCAGACGAACTAGAAACCATTGTCGTAGTAGTCCCATTAAAGCACGTTAGAACATACTTAATAGGTATTCATTTCAAAGCGATAACCGATTGCACTGCCGTACGAATGACATTCAATAAACGAAATTTAACTCCACGAATCGGGAGATGGTGGTTGAGCATTCAGGAGTATACGTTTGATGTTGAATATCGCCCTGGACAAAAAATTACACATACAGACGCCCCGAGCAGAAACCCAGTTGCTAGTACATGTGCTAATATAGTAAACATTTTTCAAGAAAACTGGATATTAAATGCCCAACTAACAGATGAAAGATGCAGGTTTTTAATAGAGGTCCTTTGAAAACCTCTCAATGGTCGTGAGGAAAATGATATTTATAAGGAATACTGTTTATAACTCCCACAAAGCTATTGCCCTATTGCATTACTAAGCTCAATCTACAAACTCTTGGAACGGGTGTTATCTCCATCCGTATAATAGAATCAGCCCAACAATATACACCAAAATCCCCATACGGCAGGCTGGCTTCCGTCCCAATCGAAGTTGCATGGATCAAGTCCTGTCACTAACGTCATACATAGAGGCAGGATACCACAAAGTTGATTTGACAACCAAAAAAACAGTATAGTTTCTAAGTAAATAATTGTACCAGAACATACTTCTGAACAGTTGTAATTAGTTTCTAAGATACGTGATGTTCGATTATTGTTGTGGTTAACCCAAACCATAAAAAAGAATAGCTGTGTGCGAGTTTGGCTCGTAACAAGTTGTATTTTTTTATATAAAAGTATTTGGGTGGGTGCAAAAGCTGTCTTTTATTAATCACCAGTTCGGATAGTGCCTGTGTGTAGAATTTAATCGTGTCAGAATCTCTCAGTGAAGAGGGAATTGCTCTGCAAAGTTTGTGCAAGTGGGTTCAACATCGAGACCAGTTTTCAACGAGTTTCGGGTTAGCAGCCGGTTGAATTTTGTGGTACGTGTGGAGGAGACCTTCCTTAAGCCCTCTGTGCAGAGAGCAGTGGCAGAAAGCCTTCAGAAGATTAATTGGAGCCGTGGCGTCCTTTGATTTTGTGAACCAGCAACGAAGCTCCTCGTTCAAGGTAAATTTCAACAGGAAATCAGTTGTAAGGGTCCATCAACTTTGGACAACATCAAAAATAGACATTGTACGAGGTCCAGATTGAGTTTTGCAGCTCCAGGGTCCTTGCATACAATTTTTATTGCGATAGCGTGCTTTGATTTTGCGGTTGGGATCAGATTTGCATTCCAAACCAGGAAGTGAAACAATTGCCAGATTACGCGTCCCTTTGCTGTGACGTCATATAGGTTAGCCCAGGCTACTTGATTCCATTAATTTTATTGCTAAATATTTACCTGCAGTGAATTTTATCAATTGTTGGTATTTTATGTACAAATCACGCTAATTTTTGTGCGTTCGATCATTTCTGTTTATGCTGTCAAGTTATGGGTTACACTGTCAGATGTAGGAAAGTCGGGTATTTGCCATACTTGTATAAAATTTATACTCAATAGTAAAAATTAAACCGTATGTTGCAATCCAAATCTTTGATCAGAGTTTTCTCATGTTAAGCCGGAGTGGTTATTTTTAAATTTGATTGCCAATAAATAAAATAGAAAAAGCAATAAACCATTTATTTTGCAGTAAAATACAAAGCGTAAAAATTTTAATAAGCCCTGAAATTGACAACATATTGAATTCTTTATTAAAACTATTATTAATTGGTGGTGATTATCCCTAATTATTTATTTATTATCACCAATTATATAGAGCAGGGACACATTACATTATGTCTGTTTCTGTATAACGCATACAAAGCCGATAAACTGTATTCTAAATAGCCCAGCGCTACAGGGCTTGAAGACCCATAACTTGTTGAACTACTTTTTGCTATTTCTTTCTGTTTATTGTTTTTTTCCTTCCATCTTGTAACTTTTAGCTGTTGTAGATCTTCTTCCACTTCATCTGTCCACCCTGTTTTTGGTCTACCTCTTCTTCTGGATCCACTTATTTCACTTTTGATCACTTTCTTTTGTATACGTTCCTCACATATCCCATCTATCTTAATCGCTGCGATTTTATTACTTCTCCGAAATGAATCCTCAGATGTCGAACTACCTGACTTTTTATAGTTGCTTTGTATTCACAGAGCATCTGTAGAATTTCCCTCCTGTATATGTTCAACTAAATTACTTTTTTCAGTTGCTTTGAATTCACAAACAGAACAGCCCTAGGTTTCTCCCTTGTATGTGACATCATATGTGTGATTAAAGTACTTTTTCGAGTTGCTTTGTATTCACCAACTGAGCAACTGAAGGTTTCTAACCTTTGTGTAATCTCATATGTGGAATTAACGCACTTTTTTGAACTGCTTTGAATCCACAAACAAAACAACTGAAAGGTTTCTCCCCTGTGTGTGACCTCATATGTATAACTAGAGCACTTTTTCCAGTTGTTTTATACTCACAAATAGAGCAAATATAAACCATTTCTCCTTTATGAATCGTCATATGTCTTACTAAACTACGTTTATTTGCTGTTCTATATTCACAAACAGAGCAACTATAAGGTTTTTCTGTTGCATGTGAACTCATATGTAGAACTAAATCACTTCTATGTGCTGTTCTGTATTCACAAACAGAGCAACTGTAAGGTTTCTCTCCTGTATGAGTCCTCATATGTGAAACTAAATAACTTTTTTGTGCTCCTCTGTATTCACAAATAGAGCAGGCGTAAGGTTTCTCTCCTGTATGAGTTCTCATATGTCTAACTAAATGCCTTTTATCTGCTGCTCTATATTCACAAATAGAGCAAATATAAGGCATTTCTCCTGTATGGCCCCTCATGTGTATAACTAATTTACTTTTATATGCTGTTTTATATTCACAAAAAGAACAAATATAAGGTTTCTCTCCTGTATGAGTCCTCATATGTATAACTAAATCACTTCTACATGCTGTTCTGTATTCACAAACAGCGCATATATTAGGCTTCTCTCCTGTATGAACTCTCATATGTCTTACTAAAACACGTTTATCTGCTGCTCTGTATTCACAAACAGAGCAACTGTATGGTTTCTCTCCTGTATGAGTTCGCATATGTGTAACTAAACTACTTTTTACTGATGTTCTATGTTTACAAACAGAGCAAAAATAAGGCTTCTGTCCTGTATGAGTTCTCACATGTGTAACTAATTGACTTTTAGTTGCTGCTCTGTGCTCACAAACAGAGCAGCTGTACGGTTTCTCTCCTGTATGAGTTCTCATATGTTTAACTAAATCACTTTTATCTGCTGCTCTGTATTCACAAACCGAGCAACTGTGCGGTTTCTGTCCTATATGAGTCCCCATATGTTTAACTAACTGAACTTTTTGTGCTCCTCTGTATTCACAAAAAGAGCAGCTGTAAGGTTTCTCTCCTGTATGAGTTCTCATATGTTTAACTAAATCACTTTTATATATTGTTCTGTATTCACACATAGAGCAAATATAAGGCATTTCTCCTGTATGAATCCTCATGTGTTTTACTAATTTACTTTTTTCTCCTGTTCTATATTCACAAAAAGAACAAATATAAGGTTTCTCTCCTGTATGAGTCCTCACATGTGTAACTAAATGACTTTTAGTTGCTGCTCTGTATTCACAAACAGAGCAACTGTAAGGTTTCTCTCCTGTATGTGTCCTCACATGTGTAACTAAATGACTTTTAGTTGCTGCTCTGTATTCACAAATAGAGCAAATAGATTGCTTCTTTTGTAAGTGACTCCTTACTAAATTAATATTATCGATGCTTTCTTGTTTGATGTACAGCTTCTTATCAAAATGGTCATTTTTGTCCATACTCTGGGATATGTCAGATGCAGTTCCTGGAGACTTACAAGATTTACCATTCATAGTTTCTTGTTTAACATCCATTATGTTTTCTTAAAGATCACAGTTTCTTCCAACGACACGTCGAGCATGGAATTTTAATATCTACGCACCTGCAACAAAAGCAGGTTATCATTAAGCTATTATGGATATAGTAATATGATGGCGTTAACATTGAATAGATTTTTTTTAAGTTTATTGTACACTTTAATAGCTTTATTTTTCTCATATTTGAGGATGCAAGTGTTGCAAGAAAAAATGTATTTCTTACTACCACTATTAGTTTCTCTTCTTAAATTTTCATAGAATATTTACGTAGTACAGAGAATTATTCAGATAAGATAAGATAACATACTTTATTAGTGTCAATAACAAAAACTGCTTGCACACGTCAACAAAAAAAGTTCCAATAATATTACGATACAATACAATCTGTACCATAAAAAAGACATTTACAAACATATTAAAACGCTTTAAAGCTAAGAATTATCACAATGGTTATGAGTTTCTAAAAGGCGTAATTAGAAATTCCTGATAACTATAAAAGGCATTAAGAATGGAAACACTTTTCAGATTTCGTTTATATTACGTCAAGAGTCATACTTCTCATAGATGCAAGAAGGTTATAAAAAAAAATATTGCATAATGGTTACATCCATATCTAGATTTATTTATTCTTAGAAAGGGTTGTGTAATGTCTTCATTATTCCTAGCTTATAATGTCCATTAGAGCTATCGCTTTTCTTTGAAGGCTAAATATGTGCTCAGAGTGGCTGTGATCCCAATTTATTATTTATTTTATTTAAGTATTTAAGCTGCGACCAACAGTTACATGAAACCAATTACATGTCACAGCATGTGTATATTGTATGCAGCATGCGTTGTGTGTGTTCAGGTTACTCTTTCCCATAGACCAGTCTTGCGGGAGAGCGTCGTTAATTTATTCTATCCCGTCGGCGAATGGTGACCGGGCCCGATACCGATCCAATGGACTGCGGAAAAATTCCGTCTGCCCGTGGATTCAAACCAAGAACTCGCTTATTGTAAGCCTGCCGCCCTTGCGACTGCGCCACATGGTATATGGCATACGTAGCAGATAACATCAATAGCCCGTGGTATACGCTCAATAAAATCTTGTTTGGAACAACAGACTTTAAGTTTTTTAGCAAATAGATATTTCGGGTTAAAGCTACCGACACGTGAGCAACCTGCTTGTCGCATATTAACTTCGGTTAACTTACAGTTTTTGAGAGTAAAGTTGATATCTTGTGTTTTCTCTTGTTTTAGTGAAAGCCTGTTTGACAAAAACCACTCAGAGAGACAAGTGTTACTAACGCGTATTTCATTACGCAGAACCTCAAAATCAGTAATAGAATTCAGGACTTTATTATCATCCGCATACAGTACTTTGTGAGTTTTCTGGATGTTTGATAACGCTACGTGAAGATGATTTAAATAGATTATAAATAGTACTGGACCCAATACTGAGCCCTGGGGCACACCATGATTAAGAGTACTTTCATTTGATATACTATGATTATAACAGGTAACTTGTTTTCCGTTTTTTATGTAACTATCGATTAAATTCAGCCTATTTTTGTCAAATTTATAAAAGGCAAGTTTATCTAGCAAAATATCAAAAGAAACGCGATCAAGGGCCTTAGTTAGATCATATAGAGTCACACTCACAAACTGCTCTTTCTCAAGGCCATTGATAAAAAATCCAGAAAACTCTTAATAGCCAAAGTAGTAAATTTGTCTTTTCGAAAGTCAAATTGAAAACTGCTAAAGATATTATTGTTTTCAAAATATGATGCAATTTTGTTTTTTAGCAAGAATTGAAAAACTTTAAATAAGACAGGTACTAAATATATCGGCCTATAATTTTCTACTTTATCCTTAGGGCCTTTTTTATGTACAGATATCACCCTAGCCATTTTAAAGCTATCTGGGTAAGTACCATATTTAATACAAGAGTTATAAAGTTTAGTCAAAGGTGCAATGAGAACGTTTTTGATATTTTTTATCAATTTTACAGACATTTCATAGTAATCCTTGCTTGTTTTTGCTTTTAAGTTATTGATCGTATCTCTAACTTCGATAAAAGTAGCTTCTCTGAAAGTAAAACACAAACCATCTGGTAACATGATACCCTCAAGATAATCCAGGGTTTTTGTATTTGCCTGATTTTGCATATCAATCAGCACTGCTGCTATACCACTGAAATAAATATTAAAATCCTGCGCACTAACATCTGTTGACTGACTGGCACAATTTTTTAGTTAGCGGTGTTTATTAACAACCTCCCATGCAACTTTAGCATAATTATTTGAGCATTTTATGTATTTTGCGTTTGCTTCTTTTCTAGCCTTGTCAATTTCCAATCTGTAGTGACAAAGAAACCTATTTCTTAAATGTATTACCTCATCGTCGTTTTGCAGATTACACAGTTCACTAAGAAAATTTAAAAATTACGGTTTCTGCCCAAGACTTTCATTGATCCAAGTATTGTTTTGTTTAGTTGTAGACTTTATCAATTCGTCGCATGGGGAAAGCTTGATTTATAGCATTTCTAATTACTCGTACCATTTGGTTAGCTTTTTGGTTTACACCTATTTGGTAACAAACGACCAATCTTGTTTTTCTAGTGCATTATAAAAATGTAATAGTCCCATCCTAGGAACAGGTCTATATACTCTACATTTTATATCCAAATTTACTTTAAACTTCATATCTATTGCAACAGCTTTGTGGTCCGATAAGTGTGGGTCGAACACATGAGTCCTATATTCTAGAAAATCCATAAAATTTATAAATATATTGTCTGAAAAATTCCTTTTTTTTGTATTTAAGCAAATCGTCTTTTCGAGATCGTGGGATCGTAACATGTCGATAAAATTTATAGTTCCATATTCATTCAGATTAAATTTAATGTTAAAATCTCAGAAATAGCGGGGACGTCAAGTAACTGTCAAGTGCAGTCTCGACTCCAAATACGAATCAGGGTATTTACACTGAAAAGTGAGCCAACTAATTTCAAATTAGAGTTTAAAAGTGCCTCGAGAAGGCCAGGACCAAGTACAAGAGTAACGCGGTAGGTCAGAGGTGATAATCGCACGGAAGTGACAGAGATATCGTGATCCTAATACGTTACACGACATAATACGTCACGTGGCAACCTTGTTCAGGATTGGTACATTCCGGACGTTGCGGCCGGCTCTGAGCTAACGCGACCCATTCAAGCACGAGAAAATTAGATTAAACTCATAAATTAAATGACTGAAAAGAACCAGAAAAGAAAAAATAGAACGAGAAGTACGAGATCTATAGAAGAGTATATAATCAAAAGGAAAAAAAAGAAAGAAATACAAACAGAATAACAGAGAATAGGAACCCAAGAACATGAAGAACCGTTCAATGTTACAGAGAACACCACCACAAAAAAGGCATAAACAGACAGAAAGCATGGGGGCTCTAGCAGAAATAATTAAGAGTGTGAATGAACCACTTCAAGACATTAAAAAGGACACAAGGAGCACTAAAGGAGATATAGAAGAGATTAATGAGCAAGTGAGAAGCTTTAGAGAGGAGATAAGAAGCCTCAAAGAAGATGCTGTTAAGAAAGAAGAAAACTGGAAAAGAGAGAAAAACGAACTAAGACAGGTGATAAAAGCTTTGGAAAGCAGACTAAAGACCCAAGAAAAGAAAGAAGAAACAAAAAGAATTGTGGTGAAGTTCAAATGTTCAAAAGTTAGAAGTGCTGACAGCGATCTGACATTTGAGGAGGGAAGAATACAAACAGCAATAAGAAGAGTAACAAAAGAAGAAAAAGAAAATGGTAAACGTTTAAGAGTAGGATACAGGAAAATGACTATAGACGAAGTGAACTTGGAATGGTCAGATGAAAAAGGTGGTAGTTTACAGAAGACTGGGAAATCAACTCCAAAAAACGAATAAGACAAGAAATGGACAGATCATTGAAGACGAAAAAGGCGAGAAAACGGATAATGGAATAGGGAAAAGCAATAGGGATACAATTAAAATCGGAACATGGAATACGAAGTGCTTAACAGGAAGAGATAGAATTAGTAAGAGAATTAAACGAAACAAAATTGAGCATACTGGAGGACGGACATATCTTACTGTATAAAGGAGTGGATACAAGAGAAAGAGCAACAGCAAGGGTAGCCGGTCTAGTGGCTGAGAACCTCAAGAACAAAATCATAAGATGGGATCTAAAGTCAGAAAGAATGATGAGTGTTAAGTTCAGAGGAAGAGAAGTCGACGACCCTAGTGATAGCCTATGCGCCGTGCGATAATGAGAAGAGAGGCATTAAACAAAAATTCTATGAAGAATTACAAGAAATTTGGGAAGCAGCCAAAGGAGTAAGAATATTATTGGGAGACTTAAACGGAAGAGTAGGCAAAAACAGAGAAAGTTTTGGAGAAGCCATCGGAAAGCAATGAGAAGAAAAAGTAATTGGTAGTGGCCTAATGCTGCTAGAATTCTGCATAGTAAATAACCTGATTATCACAAACCCATTTTTTATAAAATTAAAAATATCCATCAATATACTAGGGGAGAACCAAGCAAAAATGAATACTCTATCATCGAATATATCATAATACCAGATAAAAACAGGAAAATGATCAAAGACACCCGAGTAGGAGGAGGACCAGAGATTGGAAGTGACCATTTTCTACTGATATCGGAACTTATGCTGGACAACAAATCAAGACAGACAAAAATAAAGAAGGAAGATAAGAGAATAATAGAAAAGATACATACTTAGTTACTTACTTAAGCGCTCCTCTGTCTACCCTTGTTCAGGTGTAGAGGTTGTCTTCTCCTATTTCTTTGTAATTTTTCTCCATTTGGACATTGAATAAACAACTTTGACGGTTTTTCTTTTAATTATTCTTAATATTCTTCTATTGATTTAACTTTAGATTGTTAAATAAGATACATAGTCCCCTATTCATTATGATTTATTTAAATTAATATTTAAGTCACACCTAATAATACGTATGTTATAATAATAATAATAATGGTGAGGCACTAACACCCCTTGAAGGAGCTTGGCCTGCAAGGTATAAAAATTAAAATCTCTCTGCACCAGAAATGAATTTAGCCCACTATCTTTCCCAACCAATTTACAGAGGTAAGCGACTGAAAGTCACCGAAACCAGTGGTTAAAGACCAAAGGTTCGGCTTGAAGTGTCACCTCTTATACGTACTATATACTCATTGGTGTTATTGAATAAATAAATGAATGTTTTGTAGAAACCTAACGGATACAAAACGCAACACAAACATCCGATTGTTTAAAATAAATGTTTAATTAATTATACATGCTTAGGGAGCTTATTATTATAAATTGTAAATATTCATTTTTATTGAAAAGTATGCACTCCAACAAGTGAACGAAGAATATTGGCACAGAAAGAAATATGCATTCATAAATATATGCAGCATCGCAGCAATACATACTCCAACTGTTTGAGGCTTTCACGGTTACTCAAATTATTCTTTTTAGCATAGAATTTCGGCTTAGACCGCGTAGTATTTGCATATGAACACCCACCATTTTCTGGTTTAATGTGCCTTGCACCTTGAGAAGTCGAGCAAAAACCCGCGCGATGGCCATGCTCTCTGGTGGCTCGTGTTGTTTGAGTATCTTGAGAACAAGGATACTTAGGCAGATCTGGCCGTTTTGCTGTTTGTGCATCCATATTCACTAACGTTTCGCAAGACCTTGCAGCTTGCATCATCAGAGTGAAAGTCGCACTAAGAACCGAAGGTCGGTGTGGAGCTATTTATAGTCCTCTGTGCCAGGCGCGCGGAGTGGCGTAACGCTGGTTGGTCATCCGAGTGCAACGTAATCCGTGGGGCGTGGCCGTATGACGCACAGTGGTTGTAATGGTTTAGATCAGGGCTGTCCAACTAGCGGCCCGCGGGCCGCATGTGGCCCGTATAGCTGTACTCTGCGGCCCGCGAGGAATTTTGGAAAATCATATTTTGCTGCCCGCGATGCCTTTTTAATTGAGAATGATTCGGTCGCCGTGCGAACGCTGCTTTAGCAATTAGGTAGTAATCTGCTTTACCGGAAGACTTAGCAGCTGTTTCAGGCCGCTTGTTTTGTTTTCTCTTGCAAAAAGTGGCATCATGTCGGCAGAATTCCTGTGATTGCGCTCCAAGTTTTAGATCTTAGCTTCAGCTATTTTGAAATATTATTTGTAGAATCTTCACTTTGATGCGGTTTATGGGCCTTGGGCACTTATGCAAGGCAAATAAGTCCGCGTTTCTGAGACAGTTTATTTAAGCAGAATAGCTAGCCGACCTAGCCAATTGCCTATATTACAGGGTGAGTGAATTACTGCAATTTCAATTTTGATAACGTAATACATATTAGCTGAATTTCGTCCGGAATTTTTAGCATCACCCAGGAGTTGGATAACATAAGCAATTCCTCCAAATATTGTATTTTGCTGAGGTGCGGCCCGCCAATCATTTAGAAAATAACTTTGTGGCCCTCGTATTATCTGAAGTTGGACAGCCCTGCTTTAGATCGTGTATCACCTGGACCCCTGTGATACACGATCTAAAGCATTACAACCACTGTGCGTCATACGGCCACGCCCCACGGATTACGTTGCACTCGAATGACCAACCAGCGTTACGCCACTCCGCGCGCCTGGCACAGAGGACTATAAATAGCTCCACACCGACCTTCGGTTCTTAGTGAGACTTTCACTCTGATGATGCAAGCTGCAAGGTCTTGCGAAACGTTAGTGAATATGGATGCACAAACAGCAAAACGGCCAAATCTGCCTAAGTATCCTCGTTCTCAAGATACTCAAACAACACGAGCCACCAAAGAGCATGGCCATCGAGCGGGTTTTTGCTCGACTTCACAAGGTGCAAGGCACATTAAGCCAGAAAATGCTGGGTGTTCATATACAAATACTACGCGGTCTAAGCCGAAATTCTATGCTAAAAAGAATAATACATAATCCAAATCAGCAATAATAATTGTCTAACAGATCAAAAATCAGGTTTAGTCATATAATTATTACTTCTATATTGCTAGCACCTATAAGTGGAGAGGTCACAACGTAAGTGAGACAGACAACCAACTCTTCTACGTACATGGTGAGCAGTGCGTAAGCGTCATCCGCGTGGTGAGGAAGTGAACCTCATGGTCAAGTTTAACATTCGCTTCTAAAGTCGGAGTTCAAATTCTCAGACATGCGCACGAGACGCGTAGTACTCAAAGTGAGACTATGTCGGCACCGTAATTTTTTCCCCTGTTCCTAGACCCTAATAGCAATATAGAAGTAATAAATATATGGGTTTAATTACGCAATTATTAAAAAAATTATAATGAAACGGTGCAGTACAACATAAAAAAAATCGTCAACCAATGACCAAGTGACCATTATTTATACCTACGCTTACCTGGAGTTTGTGAAGTAAATCAACAGAACGACACTAGATAGGTTGCTCTTGCTTCAGATGCTACATTTGAAGGTTTGCTGTGATTCTGAAACAATAATAATCATATTACAAATGCGTTTTCATTAGTTGCTTAATGATATATAAACATTTACAAATATTGTTAATAGTTACATAATACACATACCTAAGGAGTTCAAAAGCGGTTGGATTTAAAGCTAGAAAGTTTGAGAGCTGTACTGAATCTACCATGTGTGTAGTGCACCCAATTAAAAAGTTTGTGACACACAAAATCTACCCATCAACCCCCAGTTTAGCACATTTTAAGTTATGTTACAAATATGTACTGCAGGTACGTTCTAAAATGTTTTTACTCAAATTTTTGTACTCGTATCGTCTGACTAACGATAGCTAAATGGTACATATCCCACAGTGTAATTTTCACCAATGATTAATATTCACAACTGTATTAATCTTAGACAAGGGAAGGGAATTCCTTGTCTAAGGTATTAATACACCGAAACGCATACACAGTACATACAACATCGCCATATTAAATCCCTTGTTGACTTTTGCTCTACTCTGGTGCAAAGGACCTACTCCATAAAAGTATCAAGTTATAGAAGAAACAGAAAAACCTGAAACGTGCATGAGCATAACAACTCTTTCTAGTAAGTCACAATATAATATCGACAAATTAACCAATGGTTAGATTAGTTACAATAAATACCACTATGTTTGACGAACAGATTCAGTAAACGACCTTGCGACATATAAGCGCTAAATTTGAATAGAATATTGCTATTAGTAACGTTATTTGAAATTAAACATTTTTAAATACATTGCAGTCTTGAATTTGTAATGTATATAATTGCTTTTGCGTAGTAAAAGCCGTCCTATTATAGTAATATACGATACAAGTGCTTAAAGCTACTCTTTAGTCACGAGTGGGGCAGAGTTAAAATGCTAGTGAGCGAACGTTATAAGCCCCGCGAGTGACTAAACATGCTTTACGCATGTCTATCGTACAATATTTTATCTACGATAGAATCTAGAAAACACGATAAATATTAAAAAAATATTTAAATGTAAATTAAGATTAGTAGCCACCGGTCGTTATTTTGCGTAGTTAAAAATTTTAAATCATGTTGCTGCTGACGACGTAAACTAATGAAAACATGTTATTAAACAGTCGTTTTACAAACTTAAAACTGCCAGCTAAAAGTCAACTTTACACACTGTCGTATATAAATTGAATTTCTGAATCTGTTCGTTATACCTTTGATTGTAATACCCTTATAGATAGCTCAGGTAGATGTATACTCCTCCACGGGTTGCCTACCTAAGTATTTGTGTTTAATTCGATTTATAAACCGAAGAAACAGCTCACAAATTGTAAGTGGTAAGTTTTCCCACTGTACCGCGCTGGCCTAGTGGTAAGGGTGACAGACTCTTAATCACAGCGATCAGTGGTCCTTGGTTCAAACCCCGGGATAGAGGTACGAGTGTCGAGTAAATCGAAAAAAAAAATCCAGCGGTAAATTCATTTTTATCAGTAGAGTTGTAAATACGAGTATGTTGTACAGACTCATTACTACCAGTTTCTGTAAAAAAATTTCTCTCTGAATCCATCTTGACAGGTTGTAATTAATCTTCTTATCTTAAGAAAGCTAAATACTTGGCTGCAAACTACTTTTTCAAATATCTTAAATACACAACTAAGTAGGAATACGAGTATCAGTCGGTAGTTTTCAATCATTTTGGGGCCTTCTTTTGTATTTATTAGTAGTACGAGAGCTACCTTTAAACGCTCAGGAAAAGTACCACAAAGTACGGATTTATTTAACAACTTTGCATATCACTAAATTTTTTGAGTAATGACCAGGGGATGATGGCAGGTATGTCTGTAATTATGTAATCAATTGCTTCTAAACTTCTAGTTGGAGTATTTAAAAGAGATTTTAAATTATAACATTCTAATAAGTTGAAAAAACTATTTTTGTCAGTTGTGTTACATAACGAATTTACATTAAATCGCCAACTATACTTATACTATCGTATCTATCGTAGATAAGGTTTAACATCTCTGAAAACTTATATAGAAAATCGTATGCATCATGACTGGATGTAGGAAATCTGTATAAATATAATAATAATACAAGTTTTTTCAAGCTATATGGCACTACACTCAAAAATAAGTTCCGAAGACAATCTAGCAATACATTTAATTAGTTTATATTTATTTATAATACAACTGCTTACAAAAGTTCCAGTCCCACCATGAACATGATTATGACTACGTAAATGCGTGGTGCATTTATAATAATTATTAAAAACCATCTTACTTACTGATTTCCTCATCACGACAACAATGTTCAATGAAGCACAAGAAATGAAAATTATGTTTTTGCAGGAGAATATCAATTATGTTCGTTTTATTTTTAATAGAATGAATTATTTTAAGGTGAGTGCTGGTATTAATATCTTTGGTACCTGAATTGTTGCCGCACACCACCTCTATTTCTGTTCGTGTTCCAGTAGGTTTTTCCTCGAGCTTTTCGCAATCGCTGAACACGAACATTCTGTGGCCAAAAGTTTTCATCAAACAGTATGTTCTCAAGCTATGGCTATTACATTGCGAGACACCCTGTATGAGATCTTATATGTCTAACAAAATTATGTCTTGCCATTGTTTTGTATACAAACAAGGAAACTGTAACACATTTTTACTGTATATATGCAGATTGGTGGCGAAAAATGTGAACAAGGTAATCAAATGTGCTAGAATATATTTGCGTTGATTGTTTATAGCAAGTCTACCCATTCCACGGCCTCCTAGATTAATGCGAGACTGACTTTTCTACGCGGCCCGCCACATTTGTATAATTTTTGTGATTCAGAGGCCAATGTACTTTGGCGCCATCTGTTGGGTTTTTGATAAATTATCTATGACCTAGCATCATATATCTAATACTTACTATATTGCTAGCGGCTATTAGTGGGAAACTCACCGATGAAGTGAGACACACAACTAACTCCTCCATGTATACGGTGAGCTGTGCGCAAGCGCGGCGGCGTTGTCCGCCCAATGGGGAAGTGGTCAAGTTTAAAATTGGCTTCTAAAGGCGGAGTTCGAATTCTCACGCATGCGCACGAGACGCGTTATACTCTAAGTGAGACTATGTCGGCGCCGTAATGTTTTCTGAAGTTTCCAGGCCCTACCAGCAATATATGTGTATTATACAGAGAGATTTTCTTTACTACGAACACGGCAGACGATATGTCGAATTTACAAATGCCGAGAATTTGACGTTGACAGTTCGTGTATTTTTCCAGTAGCTAATATCTGCTGTCATTTCTATCTTAAAATCGATAACTACAAAGCAACGGAACCGAGTAAATTGTAAAATGGTATTATCAGGGTCCAACAGTCCGGGAAATTCAAATTTTTTTCACAGCATTTGGAAATAGGCGTTCTTCATCCTTATCAATGTTAAATGCAGTTATTTGAATTTTGGAAACTTTGGATGTGTTTCCCCCCAAAAGCACAAATGGTCTAATGTTACCAACAAAGATGGGGATTTAAAAGAGGTTTGTATTGCCGCTAATGACTATCCAGATTATTAATTTAAATAAATTGCAAAACTAGTAGATTTAGCTGGGATATTCTCCCGTTGGTAATTTCAGAGGTATGGAATTTTGTTAAACTGTGACAGAAATGCCGAAAACTTCCTCTGAAAAGTCGTTTCCACTACAACTAACGATTTGATGAACTGCGTTTAGAAATTAAAGGAGTAGTACAGAGTATGCAGGTATGAGCGTTATAGCATGTAAATTAAAATTAAAATAATCATCCTAACTATCATGGTTGCAGGAGATGGATCGACGCCGTAACTTGCTACTATGACTTCCCGTATTGATTGGTAAATTTAAGTCTTAAAAATTTGTTACATCAATAGTTCGTTTTGTTTCATTTTAGTTATAATAATACTTTTTTACAACAGAATCAAACATACTGTATGGAGCTGACAAATCAATGTTGAGCAGTATGTAAACTTGATTCTCAAGCTTTAATATATCAGTAATCGGAATTCTGGTATAAAAAGAAGGTACAAAGAATAACAGTGAGAAACAAACAGGCCTAGCGGGTACTCCTAAAGTTAATAGCGAAAGCAGCTTGCTATCGTTAATCTTATTATTCCATAATTTATAACAAAATTTTAATGAATTTAAGGTACTAAACAATCAAAATATTTACATAACAGTACAAAATAACAGAATAACTAATGTCTAAATTAAGTAAGAAAAATAATTGCAATGGATAAAGTATAAAGAATATTTCGAAGCCATTTATGCTAAATAAACAATCAACATATATACAGATTCTATCAACACAGAATAACAAAATAATTCTATTTATATACTGCTCCACAAATGTACTGGACCACCCATAAAAAATGTATTTATTACATTACGTCACAATATATATATATATATATATATAAAAGCTTTTGTTTTATAGTATACTCATATTAAGCATATTTAATTTCACTATTCTCAAATATCAACTGAAGAATTAACAAAATCATATTAATAAAATTAAAAAATTATGAAACTATAAAAAAACTATATTTCACAAAAATAAGAGGAATTACAAAAAAAGGTTAATTAATAGTTCTTTGAGTCTCTCCAGAACGTTTAAAAATCTTTGGCAACAATTCGGCATACTTTGTATGCAATGTGCTATCAATATTTGGGCAAAATTCAAAATTTTAAAATGATAATATTTTATTAATGGACTTAGTTTTCTTTAAACAGAATTATGAAAAGAAATGCTTTTTATAGTGACACAATCATGAAAGGTTACCAAAAATTTCATGACTGCCCTTTTGGAAAATATTTTTAAAAATTGCACCAATATATGCAAATGGTCCAGTTCATTTGTGGAGCAGTATATTTACAGAGTTCACATAACCACTTTCCTTTAGGAATTTTTTTAATTGTAGGCATGCTGAATGGTACCATTTTATTCTATATTTTCTGTCATAACATTTTACCATTTGTTCGCCATCGTCTGGTTTCCTACAGTGACACCATAGCTGCAATCCATAATTAAAATAGGTACATAACATTGTAACATATAATTCACAAAAATACAAACCTCTTCATCATCAGTGCCTATTACGATGTCACTGGAAATTGAACCAACACCTATAGATCGAATGTCCATGGGGATGTCGTCTGAACTTGAACCAGCACTCGTAGATGGCATATCCATGGCGATGTCACTACAACTTGAATCCAAACCAGTGGTCATAGATGGCAGAACTAATGTTAGAATCTAGTAATTTCCAAGTTTTGTATTGGTAACACTTTTGACATCTATCATATTGACATTAAATTGTTAACCTTATTTAAGCTAAACGACACAATAAATCGGAGGCGTTCTCAACATTGTGGTATGGCGCATTTTAAAACAGAATTAACACACAAAAATAGCGACAATAGCAATAACAAAATAACAGAATTAACAAAATCAACAGCAATTTTCACACTTTGACTTGCACAATATCGCAAGATAGTCCAGTTACATTAGACGGACAACCGCAGCATCTGCCGAAAAAATCCAAGTGAGCTGAAATTTTGCATACACCTTTATTTTGACATTACAAATAATGTCTCAAAAGTCCCCATCAATATCGCGCTTGCATTTTGAGTTATTCAAGGTCAAATGTCACAGAAATTAGTTTTTCGCAAATATCTCGCTTTCTATGGGTCGTATGACTTTTTTAGTTATTAAAAAAAATGAAGGCTAGGAAATTCTCTACAAAAAAGAATATAAAGCTTTTTTACATACAACTAACCGTTCAGTAAATAACACACTATTAAGTTTTGCAGACGGGTTTTACTTCTTTTTACGATAAAGAAAGTATTGGATTCACCCCAAAAATTCGAAAATTGGGTTTTCAACAGATCTTCACGTTTTAGAGTCCCCTGAACCCAAAAAACATGTTTTTGCTCATTGGTCTGTGTGTCCGTCCGTCGATCTGTCTGTGAACAGAATAACTCATAAATGAAAAGAGGTATGGCGTTGAAACTTCATATATAAGTTTTTTGTACTATCTAAATGCGACAGCAAGCTTCTGAAGAAAATCGCATAACCGGTGTGTATTGATGTGAGATAAGTGATTTTTCAGTTGAATACCTCTAAAATTCAACTTGAAAATCACTCATCTCAATCAATCCACATTAAAAATGTAATAAAAATGTAAAGTTTCAAAAAAATCGTTTGAGCCGTTTTTGAAACACAAGAGTAAACATCAAACTTTTTATATCTCTATTATTAATGAAGTTATGAGCTGTTTAGCGATCTACAAACACCCTGTATGTATGCTTACATTGCGAATATTTTGTTTAAAAGTCTTGTAATATTCTTCAATATCTTGGTAAGGTTTACTACGACTCAAAAAAAAATTGACTAAAGCAGTGGTCTTTAGATATTGAATTTTTTTTCAGAAACCCAAATATTAGAAAGTTCCATATTTGCAAAGCGGTATCCATCTAAAAACGAAAAATAAAAAAAGTTTAGTTACTTGGATACAATAGATTGTTATTATGCAAAAGACTATTGATCCTTTTTACGCTTTTTCACCAAGACTAACTTACGTAAAAAGTTAAAAAGTCCAAAAAATTAACTGTTCCAATTCACCTAAAGATTTTAGTTTGAAGTGGCGTAAATAAAAATTTAATCGCTATCTTGAATCGATTATTTTAAAGTTTCTATTTTCAACGTTAAATTCCTAATCAGCGACCTCTAAAATCCCTATACACAGATTTTAGTACAAATTGAACGTAAATTACAAAAATTGCCCGCCATCTTGGATCCGCCATTTTGTTTCTTTATAAAAATGGCACCAAATTTTATTATTACATAAATTATAGTTGTGCAAAATTTTAAGTCAATCAAAGACGTGGAAGTAGACAAAAATAATTTGCAACAATTGTCCCAAACTGATATACACACATACTTGAAAGCTTGTAACATCGAAAATATACCAAAAAGGCAGCTAAAGGCAAAAGAAAAATTGATTTTCCAAAAATAGAGACTCCAGCAAAAATCGCGACGCAGAAACCACGGATGACTCGGGTTGACATTTTTTTGTAGCCCACTAGAAAGTTTAACAGAACTTTTTTTTAATATATCTTTTGCATTTTTGATTATTTATTTCGTAAAAAATAAAGTAACAAACTGTAAGGTAATTTTTCCAATCTAAAATATTCCACTTACATTTAGTTATGGGGTCCATCGTAAAAAAGTTTGGGTTTATTATTTCTTCTAGAGAAATCTAGGTGCAAGCACAACAAAAAATTTGTGTGATTAAAAAATAATTAGATCAACTGACAGGCAAAGCCAACTTTGCCGAGTGGTATCTCTGAGCTTACCTTGATTTTAACTAAATTAAAGTTAGCATTTAATGTAGTGATCTTATAGCAATCGAGAATTATTATTTAGACATTTTTACTGTACCTTTTAATTTTTGCAGTTTTGGCCAAAAATAAGGCTGCAAGCTTCTGAAGAAAATCGCATAACCGGTGTGTATTGATGTGAGATAAGTGATTTTTCAGTTGAATACCTCTAAAATTCAACTTGAAAATCACTCATCTCAATCAATCCACATTAAAAATGTAATAAAAATGTAAAGTTTCAAAAAAATCGTTTGAGCCGTTTTTGAAACACAAGAGTAAACATCAAACTTTTTATATCTCTATTATTAATGAAGTTATGAGCTGTCTAGCGATCTACAAACACCCTGTATGTATGCTTACATTGCGAATATTTTGTTTAAAAGTCTTGTAATATTCTTCAATATCTTGGTAAGGTTTACTACGACTCAAAAAAAAAATGACTAAAGCAGTGGTCTTTAGATATTGAATTTTTTTTCAGAAACCCAAATATTAGAAAGTTCCATATTTGCAAAGCGGTATCCATCTAAAAACGAAAAATAAAAAAAGTTTAGTTACTTGGATACAATGGATTGTTATTATGCAAAAGACTATTGATCCTTTTTACGCTTTTTCACCAAGACTAACTTACGTAAAAAGTTAAAAAGTCCAAAAAATTAACTGTTCCAATTCACCTAAAGATTTTGGTTTGAAGTGGCGTAAATAAAAATTTTATCGCTATCTTGAATCGATTATTTTAAAGTTTCTATTTTCAACGTTAAATTCCTAATCAGCGACCTCTAAAATCCCTATACACAGATTTTAGTACAAATTGAACGTAAATTACAAAAATTGCCCGCCATCTTGGATCCGCCATTTTGTTTCTTTATAAAAAATGGCACTAAATTTTATTATTACATAAATTATAGTTGTGCAAAATTTTAAGTCAATCAAAGACGTGGAAGTAGACAAAAATAATTTGCAACAATTGTCCCAAACTGATATACACACATACTTGAAAGCTTGTAACATCGAAAATATACCAAAAAGGCAGCTAAAGGCAAAAGAAAAATTGATTTTCCAAAAATAGAGACTCCAGCAAAAATCGCGACGCAGAAACCACGGATGACTCGGGTTGACATTTTTTTGTAGCCCACTAGAAAGTTTAACAGAACTTTTTTTTAATATATCTTTAGCATTTTTGATTATTTATTTCGTAAAAAATAAAGTAACAAACTGTAAGGTAATTTTTCCAATCTAAAATATTCCACTTACATTTAGTTAACCGCAGTAACCGTAACGGTAACCCTACATTCGATACGCCACTGGTGGGTGCCAAAAATATAGATTGCGATACGTCATTGGAAGGGGAATTTTATTAGCTTCAAAAATGCTCACTTGACATTTTTACGTCAAGTTGATAGTTTTCGAGAAAATCACCAATATATTAAAAGTGGGGGGTTTGGGGGGCAAAAAAAGAGGGTTGCGGAAGGAGGATTCTCCAGGACTTTTAGTATGTTGCAATTTAGCCCTCAGGCATGATCTCTACCAAAAATCAGCTTTATATTATTTTTGTCTAAGTCAAATGCTATCTTGACTCGGGTATTGGGCGTATAAATCGAATTAAGAGCGGGACCGTAGTGGTGGGGACTCGATTTTACTTTTAATTTCCAGGCGAATTACGGAATAACAGCACAAAAGAGCGGTAGTATAAGAAATACCTCTAATAAATGAATTTGGGTAGCAGATGTATCGTTCACGCTTCTATCAAAAAGAGAGCGCTAAAGTTTTAGACAGAGGCTACTACTGAGCGCATTTCCAAGAACTGATATCCACAGAACAATACCTATTGTATCTAATTATAGACCGCCTTTCGCTTGGATCCATCGCTCAAGAATATAAACATTTAAATCTCGCTCTGTCGTCCGAACGGCTGCTATTCTTATCGCTCTGCAGGGCCCCCGCGATTGTGTTTCGTGCTTGCGCTCGCATTTTTCGCTATTCTCGGACTTCGGCCGTTGGCCCACTCGGTATTTAAAATTGTTTGAAGTGCACGTTGTCCTTGCTATCGAATTTGACAAAGAGAAAGCTTCTGCGACGCCCAATTTCAGTTTTCGAGATGACATGGGTTATGTATGTGCATACGCAGTTTGAAGGGTTTTTAAAAAAGGTGCCCTGAACCAGCTTCGAACTTGCTAGCTACCTAACGCTCGTAGGAGCATTTCTTTCTCTGTCGCTCGCGCACGCAAATCTCGTGTTCGTTTTTACTGCCTCTAACCCGCACCTAGTGCTTGCGTCGGCTGCTTCTTGCTACTTGACCAAAACCCTTCGATCTTTCTGTCTCTCTCTCTTGAATTGAACTGTTCGGTCTAATATCTAATGTGCTTTTGTTTTTCGGATCCGTTGTTCGTTCTCTACTTGTTTTTTTTTTTACTTAAAACCCTTTCTATTTTCTTCTTAATACAGTACTTCTTACGTACAAGTCCATCCTTTTTTATATGTATCTTTATTTTAATTCTTTGCTTAAATACTTTTAATATCAATCTTTTCACTTGTTCATGTCTTGTCTTACGTATTCTTGTAAAAAAAGTCATTCCTTTTCCTTTAAAAAAACTCGCTTTTCATATTAACCTTTGTTTTTTAAATCTTGTCTTACGTTTTAGTTAAAAAACGCTTTTTCATATGGTTCTCCGTTGTTTAAAATTTAATTGGTATACACTTAAAACTTCAAAATAACGAAAACCTATAAGCCGTTCACGACCTTTTTGGGACAGAGTTGGCTATGATTTTTTCTTTTCATGTTGGACTAACTGATTCGATGATGTAGCGGATGCAACTTTTTTTTTCTGTCAGTGTCTGTTCGACATTTTCTTGCCACCACATTGCCAGATTTAATATTTTAATATTCGTAAGAAAATAAATGATTTATCAAATGTGTAAAAATAATTTTAATTTCCGTCAAAGGAAAAGTCAAAATGCCCAAAATAATTTTGTTGCAATGTGACGTTAGCGTCGGCCGAAATTATTATTTCTACACATTTATATGCGTTTTAATTTGGGCCCGCTAAAACTTCGTCACATTCAGCTAGAAAACCATCGCCGAGGAGCGGGAAAAATAATCGTTCTGCGCCCGCATCGACAGGACGTCGTCCGGCGCATCCCTTCCAAATTTCCAGCACTGATAAAGAGTATGGTATTGTATAAATAGATAACGCACGCTGTTAGATGAGCTTGCGTCCGCCGACACTGACCCGCGTCTTGCTCTAGGTCCTCGGAGGGCCTAGTTCCTGAAACCAGTCCGAAACACTTGATTCCTGCGACTAGAAATTCCGGGGCAACCTTCCTGAACACGCGGTAATAACAATCGTTTAAAGGCTTCGTGATTATCGACCAAAACGACTTGTTATAAATCAATCTCGATTTCTATTAAAATAATCGTTTTATGGCTTCGTGATTATCGACCAAAACGACCCGTTATAAATCAATTTTGATTTCTGTTAAACTTTCCCTGACTCGTTGTAATAACAATCGTTTAAGGCTTCGTGATTAGCGACCAGAACGATTGGTTATAAATTTTTCTCAACCAGTAGAAACGACCCCTAGTATACAGACCTGTATTTTCCCTATTTTAAAGCCCATCTGGGGAAGCCCTACCGTTCTAGTCGCAAGAACCAGTACGAGACTTATTCGCAAAGCTTAAGAGGGCGTCACCCTTTATTTTGGCAAAAATCTCAAAATCCTTATTGAGCCAAAACACGAAACTTATTCGTAGAACCTAAGAGAGCTTCACTCGCCTCCCAGAAAGTTGGTAATTAATTTAATGTGACCCCTGTGAGTGCTTTTACACACAAGTAAAAGTTTCAAATCCCGAAATTAATCACATAAAATTAACTTGAAGTCAAGGTCACGGCACCGGCGAAGGTACCATAAAATCAGTTTTGTTGTAAGAATTCAAAGCTTTACTCACCTAGAGGAATGTTGTTTGATAGACGTCATGAGCCTGTCCGTAGTGCGTCAATTTAACAATTAATAACTCCTTGGTTTAATTAGCAAATTTGAAGGCTAACGCCCCCCCCCCCCCCCCCCCCGGAAATTTGATACACTGTCATTTCACTTGCTAAAAGAAGCTATTCGGCACTACGGATTAGGTTGGGGCAAGTCAGACCTTCGCCTCACGTTTATTTGTAGTCACAGCCCCCGAAATAAACGAGATTACACCAGAATTTATAACATTCGACAATTATAATCAAAGTTAACCTCGAATTGTTCCGTTTACAGTCTTGGCCGTTAGAGGACGTTTACGCAAGCCACAACAGCGGTACGTGCGTGATCCCCTGGGCGATCCGCGACCCGTCCAACCCGCGAAGTAAAAGGGGTTGTCTGCCTGCCAGGTGCTCCAGAGAAGAGATCTTATATTTGTTGTACCGAATACAGGAAATATTGTATTTATTATTATGTTACAATGTAAATAGTTATACCCAAATAAATCCCTGTTATGTTATGTGTACTTTTCTATATACTTGAGAGAGTAAATTGGATCTTGGCATATGAGCTGCCCGGGATTAAAAAGTTCATTAACAGTGGTAATTATTCATGGCTCAAAATTAAATAACTCAATAAGAAATTCAGGTTATTACATGGCGCCGACGAGCAGGAACGTAATCTCAAGTATATAGTCAAGTATAATTTAGAGCCCCCAGCAACCAGCCAGGCCAGCAAATCCGAATGATGGCGCTCGAGCAATTTATTTACCTGAAAAATAATTAGTTATCATTTAAAGTATAATTAATTATTTTAAATATTGTACAAACCAGGTTCACTGACATATACCAGAACCAGATGTTACCGCCGCTAGAACCGCTTGTAACTACCTCCAGAAATGTTGGAAAACGGCCCCATCGAGGCCACCAGCGTGTCCAATACCAGAAATCTAGAAACCACCAGAAGGGTGTCGATTCCAAGTATGGAAAAGAGGAAATCCAGCCCATAGAGGGCTTCTGTTTGAAGTCCAGGCCGTTGGAAAATTCCGATCGTCGAAGGCCAGGGCATCCACGCAAATAGGTTGCCTCCAGGTGGTCACAAAGATTCCAGAAGGTACAAAAGCCCCAGCTGAAGTCCGGAAATCAGCTTTGAGCACAGTACTACGTTTTGGAGTCCAGATCATCCCCGATTTCGTAAGTTCCCTCCATAAAAACTTCCTCCCGAGACGTCTCCTGGTATACAGCTTCACCCTGAGAAGTACAGCCAGCTACAAGAGACGTGGAGCATCGTGCTATCCTGCAGCACAACCTCCCTCGCGAGAAGTCGTTGGAACGCGAACCCTCCAGGTAAATCACGTCCAGTGCGAGATCTTCAAAGTCGAAGCCATCTTCGCAGAACCGAGGTAACCTGCAAACATACATAAATGTAATTGAAATTGTAAGTTGGTCTCCGCAACCTCTACTAATTTCTCCCGGTTAAAGTTCAAATATTGTGAGAAAGTCGGTTAATCCTGTAACCTTAAAAATTTCCCACGATTGAACAAAACCTGTAGGAATGCGAGTCGATACCGCGAGCTCAGCATCCGTCAGTAGCATTTGTTTTAGAATGCACCCCGTAGAATTTTATGAGCCTGTAGAATGAACGTATGAGAAGACAAACGATTCGATACCACGAAATCTTTAGTCTCATCTAGCCTGAAACTGCTTTCACGTGGTTGAATGCAGTCCAGGAAATTTCATTCGGCTTATCCAGAAAATTCTGAAAGATTACCAGTCTTGTCCATGACCGTTGTACCCGCCAGTATTATTAATCGCATGCATGATGTTAAATGTCTCCTGAGAATGATCACGTTTTCGCCTTGGTGCCTATAAGAAGACGCCCATTCGTAGAGCATGAACCCGTAGAATTGTATGCAACCCGCCCTGGAGTACAACCTGAAAATTTTACCGAATGTTTCAAGTGAAACTGAATCCTGTAAAGATCCAGGTGGAAATTAATGTCACGATAACCGCCTGTTGACCGAAAACTGCATAAAGTTTGTCTTGTACAGAAGCAATTTCTTGCCCTAGCTTTCCGAGCTTATTTTTCCCTGCCGAGAAATCCTGAAAGAGTATAAGTTGGAAACACGACCTCTGTATTCACCCAGTTGAAAGTTCAATAAGAACATAATCTCCCTGTAGACGCTGCCAGAAGAAGCACCGGTTACTCCCATAACTTTAGAATGTATGTTGTCTGACTTGTGTGTCGATAATTCCGAGATCCCCAGGTGTCTTCCGAGCCGTAGGGGGTAGCTCCATGAAGAAGACTTCCATCCACCGGCTGTTTCCTCCGTAGGAAGGGGCATGTGTGACGTTAGCGTCGGCCGAAATTATTATTTCTACACATTTATATGCGTTTTAATTTGGGCCCGCTAAAACTTCGTCACATTCAGCTAGAAAAACATCGCCGAGGAGCGGGAAAAATCATCGTTCTGCGCCCGCATCGACAGGACGTCGTCCGGCGCATCCCTTCCAAATTTCCAGCACTGATAAAGAGTATGGTATTGTATAAATAGATAACGCACGCTGTTAGATGAGCTTGCGTCCGCCGACACTGACCCGCGTCTTGCTCTAGGTCCTCGGAGGGCCTAGTTCCTGAAACCAGTCCGAAACACTTGATTCCTGCGACTAGAAATTCCGGGGCAACCTTCCTGAACACGCGGTAATAACAATCGTTTAAAGGCTTCGTGATTATCGACCAAAACGACTTGTTATAAATCAATCTCGATTTCTATTAAAATAATCGTTTTATGGCTTCGTGATTATCGACCAAAACGACCCGTTATAAATCAATTTTGATTTCTGTTAAACTTTCCCTGACTCGTTGTAATAACAATCGTTTAAGGCTTCGTGATTAGCGACCAGAACGATTGGTTATAAATTTTTCTCAACCAGTAGAAACGACCCCTAGTATACAGACCTGTATTTTCCCTATTTTAAAGCCCATCTGGGGAAGCCCTACCGTTCTAGTCGCAAGAACCAGTACGAGACTTATTCGCAAAGCTTAAGAGGGCGTCACCCTTTATTTTGGCAAAAATCTCAAAATCCTTATTGAGCCAAAACACGAAACTTATTCGTAGAACCTAAGAGAGCTTCACTCGCCTCCCAGAAAGTTGGTAATTAATTTCATGTGACCCCTGTGAGTGCTTTTACACACAAGTAAAAGTTTCAAATCCCGAAATTAATCACATAAAATTAACTTGAAGTCAAGGTCACGGCACCGGCGAAGGTACCACAAAATCAGTTTTGTTGTAAGAATTCAAAGCTTTACTCACCTAGAGGAATGTTGTTTGATAGACGTCATGAGCCTGTCCGTAGTGCGTCAATTTAACAATTAATAACTCCTTGGTTTAATTAGCAAATTTGAAGGCTAACGCCGTCCCCCCCGGAAATTTGATACACTGTCATTTCACTTGCTAAAAGAAGCTATTCGGCACTACGGATTAGGTTGGGGCAAGTCAGACCTTCGCCTCACGTTTATTTGTAGTCACAGCCCCCGAAATAAACGAGATTACACCAGAATTTATAACATTCGACAATTATAATCAAAGTTAACCTCGAATTGTTCCGTTTACAGTCTTGGCCGTTAGAGGACGTTTACGCAAGCCACAACAGCGGTACGTGCGTGATCCCCTGGGCGATCCGCGACCCGTCCAACCCGCGAAGTAAAAGGGGTTGTCTGCCTGCCAGGTGCTCCAGAGAAGCCAGAGAAGAGATCTTATATTTGTAGTACCGAATACAGGAAATATTGTATTTATTATTATGTTACAATGTAAATAGTTATACCCAAATAAATCCCTGTTATGTTATGTGTACTTTTCTATATACTTGAGAGAGTAAATTGGATCTTGGCATATGAGCTGCCCGAGGTTAAGAAGTTCATTAACAGTAGTAATTATTCATGGCTCAAAAATTAAGCAAATAATTAATGCAAGGCAGGCTGTTACAGCAACAAAAATTTCCACTAAACGATGCTACTTCCAATTTAAGAAGGACAGACCACATTTAAAAGAAAGCGAGTCGATGTGGAGACTAGAGAATATCCGGCAACAATGTACCTATTCAGAAAATATAACCTTAAACTGAAAACAACCTAACCTAACACAAAAATTGTCAATTTCCATGAGGGAGTTTAGTTGCAACAGAGGTACTGCCAACAAAATTACTAGATGGTCATAGCCTCACCTGACCCAAAAAGATCGTGAACGGCTTATAAATATAGCTACCGTTTATAAACAACCATGTAAAAAATATCGGCATCAGATCTAAAGAACGTATTTGATAACAATTACACTACTTTTTTAATAGAAGATCTGAATTGTAAACATACGGCGTGGGGGTGCCGAGTTAACAATCCTGATGGGTTGCGACTATACACAATGATGTCTGAACAGGGTATCCAAATTTCCCCCCCAACAGAATCCACATACTTTCCATATCAACATAACCGTAAACCTGATATCCTGGATGTCGTCCTCCATAAAAATTTAACTAGCCCAACATTTCAAACGGTACTCCACGAGCTCGACTCTGACCACCTCCCAGTTATCCTAACCCTTGAAACACCACCACAAGTTGTAAAACAAATTCCTAAACTTATCAATGGGAAAATTAACTGGGCTGAATTTCGACTAACACTGCAACATAATACTAAATATCCTACGATGCTGCAGAATAAAAATGACATAGACTGCGCAGTAAATTCTTTTATAGACGCGATACACAACGCCGTCAAAATATCAACTACAGCTCAAAATTCCAGACATGTGAGAACTAACACTATACCATTACATATTCAACAGCTAATCAAAACGAAACACAAAGTTAGAAGACAATGGCATACTACAAGAGATCCAGCAGTAAAATCAGAATTAAATCAATTAATTCGTCAAGTCAAAAATGAGCTAGATGAACACCGAATTAACAGTTACAAACAATACATTCAAGACTTACACCCTCAAGATCCAACAATGTTTCGCGCTATCAAACATATTCTAAAACAGCAAAACATTATTCCTTCTATAAAGGTAAACAGCGTCTCATATTCCTCTGACGAAGAAAAATGTGAGTTGTTTGGGCAACACCTAGCCAATATTTTTACAACTCCCACAAATATATCTACAGCTGACACAAACAAAGAAATTGATGATGATATCAAGGAAAACTTCCCACTCTTTTCAGACCAGATAGTACCAGTAGAACAGAATGAAATCAAAGCAATAATTGATAAGCTTCCTAATAGAAAAGCTCCAGGACATGATAGGATACCAAATGTTCTACTTAAAAATTTACCAATGAAATTAATAGTGTACCTAACGTCAATCTTTAATGCGTGTCTAAGAACGGGCTATTTTCCTGATAGTGGAAGTATGCCCATGTATTGTTGTTTCATAAACCTGAAAAAAGGCAACTGACATCAACGGGTACCGACCAATTAGCCTATTACCAACTCTTTCAAAAATATTTGAGAAAACAATATATAGTCGCCTACTTGAACATGTGTCTGAGAACAACATTATACCCAAATTTCAATTTGGTTTTCGCAAAAAGTACTCAACAATTCAACAGCTAAGCCGCATCACAGAATTTATAGAAAAATGGTATGAACAAAAGAAATATACTATCGCTGTCTTCCTCGACGTACAACAGGCTTTTGATCGAGTGTGGACAGAAGGACTGCTTCATAAGATAATGAAAATTAATACACCGTGCTACCTACTTCACACGATTAGATCTTTCTTAACTAATCGCACCTTTTCTACAGTGATCAACTCAGAAGTTTCAACAACTAAACCAATTTCAGCAGGTGTCCCACAAGGGTCGATTAGCGGACCAATTTTGTTTAATGTCTTTGTCCACGACATCCCTGAAACCGAAAATAGTGTGCTCGCTATGTTTGCTGATGGCACCGTTATAGCTTCTCAAAATAGCAACTTAGATACGGCAATTGCGCAACTTCAAAACAACATTGATATCATTAGCAAATGGTTTACCAAATGGCGGCTACAGTTAAACCCAACTAAGACAGAAGCAAAAATTTTTACACTAAGAAGAATAACTATTCCGTCAAACATTACACTAAATAATCAGATAATAGAGTGGAACAGTGGCAATAGTGCAGTAAAATACCTGGGTATCTATCTAGACAGGACACTTAATTGGGATATCACCTTAATAAAAAACTGAACGAGGCGTATACTCGACTAATACAGTTATACCCAGTGATAAACAAAAAATCGCCATTAAAGATTGAGTGCGGTATTCTAATTTACAAATCAGTTATTCGACCCGTACCCACCTATGGGTGCCAAATATAGGGCAACGCCAGTGCAACACATCTTAACAAAGTACAAACTTTCCAAAACAAAGTGCTCAGAACTGTTTTAAGTGCACCTTGGTTTATAAGAAATAAGCAAATTCATCGAGAAACAGGGGTTCCGTATATCAATGATCTTATCAAAACCTTCTGTAAACAATACATAACTCAATTGCGCAAAAGTCCTGCCCACGACTATTACAATCTACGAACAAGAAACGTTCATTCTCGCCTAAAGCGGAAATTACCCCAAGACATTTACCTTTCTTCTGAAGAAGACAGCGATACCTAATAACTAATACGTAAAAAGTGATAAAAAGTAATAGTGCCGTAAACTAATAGTGCTTAAACTAATAGTTCTTAAACTAATAGTGCTTAAACTAATAGTGATTAAAATCAATAGTTCTAAACCCAGCGAACATTCTACTTATGACCAAGCCATGAAAAAGCTCAAAAAAAGCTGAACTGGTTAAATAAACAATTTAAAAAAAACCTGTACAATCTATACTCATTGTATCTATAAGGATATTACAAGCAAAGGTATAACGAACAGATTCAGAAATGAAATTAATAGAACGCAAAACCAGTTTACGCATTACAAATTCAAGACTTGGTAGTATTTAAAAATGTTTATTTTCAAATAACATTATCAATAGCAATATTCTATTCAAATTTAGCGCTTATATGTCGGAGGGTCGTACCACTGCTTCCTACGAGGCAGTGGTCGTACTGAAACTGTGCGTCAAACATGGAACATAGTAGTATTTTTTATCACTAATCTAACGATCGATTAATTAGTCGATATTATATGGCGACTTACTAGAAAGAGTTGTTATGCTCATGCACCCTTCTGGTTTCTCGTTTTCTTCTATACTAGGTATATGGCAATTGAATCCAAGCGCTACACCACCATGCGGTAGAATTTTAAACTGTGTCAATGATGTCGAAATTTAAACTCGCATTGAGCTAAATGGTTTAAGCTAATTATTTGTTGGCTTATTACAAAGTTACTAATGCGAGAAACGTCTTTATACTAAGGAATATTTATTCTGGCAATTTTCTCCTCTGACTCAGACCTACAACTACCCCGCTAATAACTATTTAAATTATTTTACTTTTATTTTCGAGCGCAGGTGTAATACGTTGGTACATGCCTACATTTACCTTGCTTGTTCTTGTTTTTACTAGGTTTGTTCTTGCTGAAGTTCAGTGTCTTGTTTATATTTATTAATTTATTGTTTATATTTTTAATAACGGGATATCTTTAACGTAAAAATGGATCGTGAACGTGAGGGAGCTAGATTTTCTCCTGTCCCAAATAAATCGAAACGGTTTTGTTGTGTGTATGGTTGTAAATCACTATCAAAACGCGATACAACTGTGCGGTTCTATAAGTTTCCTAAAGAAGGAGAATTTGTAAAAATTAATAATCAGAAAGCAGATCGGCGAAAGGAATGGATTCGTTTACTTAGAATGGGGAAAAAAGTTACAGAAAGTATGCATGTTTGTTCTCTGCATTTTAAAAAAGAAGATTATATTCTTCCTGGTGAGTACAATACTTATTATGGTAATGATATAAATTAAAATTTATAATGCAAAACCAATAACACAAGACGTAAACGCAAAACAAGTGTTAAAGTTTTGACAGTCCTTTTAGTTTTCTAATTACTTTGTAATGTTGTAGACATAGCTGCAAAGAGAAGGCATCTGAAGAAAATTGCTGTTCCAAAATGCAATTTACCAAAATCTTCAATTGCGAATGCCGCGAAAGCAAAACCTTCAGATATGAATAATTTTATATTAAACCACAATTTTGTTTTTCTTAACGTGTCTTACCTGTTCAGATACATTAATGTTGCTACAATGTGCTTATATCTACGACTTGCTCCAGCTTTACAGGAACCCATATTTTCAATTTTCCATTGTTTATTTTCAAAAATCAAACATCCGTTGATTTTGTGTGGTGCTTCTTTTAACGCCGAAGTTTGTAGGCAAAGAGCAACGACACTTGTTTTAACATTTTCTTGACTTTTCCACCCACAATAAATAACATGTCCAGAATTAATTAATTGTTCCCCTTCAATATAATTTCTAGAAGAAAATGTTGCTTGTGCATAATTGCAAATATTCAGCATAGTTGATCTATCTGCTATTATCACTTTATCACGACACTTTACTTACAACCAACCGTTTGACTGACTTCTGTGCGTGTAACGAACTTATTTATTTGTAATATTGATGACTAATACGTGACTATTAAAGTATCATTAGAACATCTTTAACTACATTCCATAAGACTTAAAATTCCCCAATAGTTGCTGTGTGTAACAAATACTTGCCTACTAGAAATAGAAGCTTTGTAGATAATGCAGCATGACTTAATACCCATTGATGTACTCTCGGCTGGTGAAATTATTTATTTCTATCAAAACAGCTCTATTAAAGTCCCATTTAAATATACTTAATTAAAATGCATATCATGAAGACTTACAATTTCTCAATATTAGGCCCGTAAAATTATTTAAGAAAATACTAAAAATCTGTTAAATGCAGCATTGGTATATTTACGCACTACTGATTAAATTATTTATTTATGGTAAAACAGCCCTATTAAAATTTCGTTTACACATCTTTAATTAAAGTGCATACCATGAAAGCTTAAAATATCCCAATATTATGCCCCTAAAATTATTTAAACAAATACTAAAAAACATTTAAAATCATCGTTTAAGTAGGGAAATGCATAGGCTTTAAGAATCGTACCTACTTAGAGCGAGCAGCCGTTAATAAGCACACCGTGCCGACCAATTATAAAAAGGAGGTGGGATTTAGTGTGGCGCCGAATTGAAACGACAGCTCGCTTATAAAAAGAGTATTCCAACCAGAAATTGGAAAACTATTTAAAATCAAGCCAGACCGCTTGATTGTCATTAAATTACACTTTGTATACAACCTTCAAATTTGACATATGCATGTGGTAATTTTGGAAGACATATACGTTTTTTCAACATTTTCTATGCTAGTATACGGTTTTAAAAACTACAACTAGTACATAGGTAGTTACTTAAATCATAGAAAATGTTACAATGCCTTAAGAAAACAGTTACATGTTCAATTTATGGATGAACTGTCATTACTTGAAAGCTGATTGACTTTAGAAAATTATGTATTGATTGTATGAAACCAACTTAGACATGACTTACACTTTCCATGATGTACTTACTTGATTTTAAATAGATTTCCAATTTTTGGTTGGAATACTATACCAGTGTTATCGTACTTAGACGTCATTTGGGTTGCCTAGTCTCCAGCGTTGTCCTCATAAATTTTGTAAATATTTCCAATATTCCAATGTAGTATGTATGTATAATCTGTAACCTCATTTAGCTTATCTAAATTATTCTACAAATGTTTCACTGTTAACATTTCAAGTTTCATAAATTTTATATCTATTTTCTTAGGATGAGTGACACTGTTCAGCTTTTATATTATTAGGATTTCATATTTTAATATTTTAAAATTGATAACCAAAGGTTAAAATTGGGTAAATATACAAATTTAATTATTAGTGTTTACAATAAAATTTAAGATAGTATTATTGCACCGCAAAATCTAAAATTTCAGTTAAATGATAGTTTGTCTTCCCATAAACTACAAATAAACAAAAATTCACACTAATCTTTTGAACTGAATTCTGACAAATTTGTAACGTTTCGCCCAGCGCGAACGCGATTCTAGAAATTAAAAATTAATTTGCGCGTTCACCCTGGTCTGGCACCACGTTAAGTACCGAAGCGCCGCGCCGAGAGGACGACGTGACGTCCACGCAAACGATCGCCCTAACACCACTGCGCACCTAGACCACGAATCCCCGCTCCAGCGACCTGATACAAACCGCCCGCACCAGGTATAAAAGCAGAAATCGAGTCCGCAACAGACAGAATTTCCTAGAATTTCCTAGATCTTCCCACTCCACTCGTCTTGCCTATGCTCTCAGGAGTGTCCCCTGGACTCTTCGAGAGGATGCCGACCAGTTACCTGAACTCCTGGAAGTTCGGATTGTTGCTATACTTTTCAACGTTATCCTCCTGACCTCCTGGAAGTTCGGATTGTTGCTATACTTTCCAACGTTATCCTCCCGACCTCCTGGAAGTTCGGATTGTTGCTATACTTTCCAACGTTATTCTTTTGAACTCCTGGACGTTCGGGTTGTTGCTATACTTCCCAACGTCGCCCCCTCGAGCTCCTAGACGCTTGGATTGTCGCTCGACTTTTCAGCGTCATTCCTCGAGCACCCAGCGACTTAGAGAGCCGTCTCAGGCCCAACGGCGACGACGTCAGACGCCTGGTTACAAGCAGAGTTTTTCCGAACTCGCCGACGACGCCCTCCAAAGCTTGGGCACTCAGGAAGGCCAGGTCGTACTCGCCGGTGACGACGCCGTCCGTGAAGCAAATTTCCCGGCACCAGGACAGAAACACCGACGTGATCAGGCCCGTTAATTGCGTCTGGAGTGGCTTAGCATCTCCAAGGCCGAGGAGCGTGCACCAGGAGTTCCCGTCGAACGAGCCAGAGGCCGCCGCCCACAGACTCGCGCTCGTGAAGCAAGGGTAACTCAACGGCCGCCTTCGCCGACAAAAAGAAACAGCGCATAGCTAAGTAAAATTCGCTCACCTGGGGCAACAGAACAGCTGGCAAGTAGAACAAATGAAATGCATCGTTCGCCACTTGAACACTGGGAATTTCACCGTCGAAGCACCGGACGCACTAGGTATGCACACGATTTAGTTTGATATTGACCACAGTTTCGTTTATTTAACGATTTTCAGACCAAGTGTATTGTTGTTGTCCGCCATTACTGCCGATCAGCTAATCTGTCAAATTACCTGTTTACGTCCGGCGCGGTGCCAACGTGACGAGGGAACTAATGTACATACAGGCTGTCCCGTAATAGTGTGCCACTGCCCGATTGCCTGCGAGCGAAACACCCCGTCAGAAGAATCAATTTATTTTTATAAATGTCATTACATTCTATTATTTCGTGTTTTTAATACAGTTTAATTTAATGTATCTAGTTAAATATTATTATACAATGGTAAGAAGTTATTCTGTGTTTCTATCCCACGTTACTATCTGAGCTTATCATCTGGATCTTGGCATTTTGAGCTTACTTTGGGAAACCAGTTTTCAGGCTGGTGATTGTAGCATTTAAATTATATTAAATTAACCCGTCAGGCTACAAATTGAACACCCACTACATATTGTTAAATAGATTTAGATTTGTGATTATCACAAAAACTTAAACAGATAAAATGACGTCATAAAATTCTAAATAATTAGAGGATTCCCCTTAGAAACTGAAATGTATTCCCATTTTTTTTTTATTTACGAGCATTAATGAATTAACATACAGTAAGCACGTAAACGCTTACATTGATAAAATTGGTAATCAATGAATTAAAAATGTATGGTATGTATAGAAGTGATAACGTAAAGCACTAAGTACTTCAATTATTATTTTTTATATATGTTCTTATATATTAAATAAATTAATAAATGCATAATTTTTATATATTTCATATTTCTGCTTTATAAGCTTTACGAGCTCTTTGATAATTTCTTCGATTTTTCTTTCAAACGGAACATAATTTAAATGTATGTGTACTCTTATACGTATATTATCTTTGTTTGAATTCGGCGCCATCACTAAACTCCACCTCCTTTTTATAATTGGTCGGCGCGGTGTACTTATTAACGGCGTATATCCATATATATAATACACATATATTGCTAGTAGGGCCGGGAAACGTCAGAAAACATTACGGCGCCGACATAGTCTCACTTAGAGTATAAGGCGTCTCGTGCGCATGCGTGAGAATTCGAACTCCGCCTTTAGAAGCGAATTTTAAACTTGACCACTTCCTCATTGGCCGGACGACGCCGCCGCGCTTGCACACAGCTCACCAGTGGGAAACTGACCAAGGAAGTGAGACAGACAACCAACTCTTCAATGTATAATGGTGAGCTGTGTGCCAGCGCGGCGGTGTCGTTCGGCCAATGGGGAAGTGGTCAAGTGTAAAATTCGTTTCTAAAGGCGGAAATCGATTTCTCACGCATGCGCACGAGACGCGTTATACTCTAAGTGAGACTATGTCGGCGCCGTAATGTTTTCTGACGTTTCCAGGCCCTACTAGCAATATATGTGTATTATATATATATGATTAACGGCTGCTCTTAGAGCGGCCATTTAACTAAGCTCCGACTTCAGTTCACTTCCCAATGGAGTAGGTCCTTTACACCTGAGTAGAGCAAACAGGAACAAGGTATTTAATATGGCGACGTTGGTTATATGGTATATGCATATATGTATTAATGTATGGTTATGTGTGTGTTGGTGTATTAATACAGTTGTTTATATTGGCATTTGCGGAAATTACACCGTGAGATATCTATCTACCATTTAGCAATCGTTAGGCGGATGATGCCTGAGTACAGAAATTTGAGCAAATCATTTTAGAACGTAGGTACCTACCTGCAGTATTTATCTGAAATATAACTTAAACTGGACGTTGATCGACAGATTTAGTGTGTCACAAACTTTTAATAGAGTGGACTACATACATATGGTAGATTCAGTATAATTCTCAAACCCTCTAGCTTTAAATATCAACCACTTTTATTTTCGAACTCGTTAGGTATGTGTAGTATACACCTATTTACAGTATTTTGTAAATATCTGTTTATCATTACGCAACTAACAAAAAAGCATTTGTAATATGAATATTATTCTTTCAGAATCACAGCAAACCTTCAAGTGTAGCATCTGAAGTAAGAGCAACCTATCTAGTCTAATTGTGCGGCGGATTTTACTGCACAAACTTCAGGTAAACGTATAAATTGTCACTTCAATGCGTATGGGAAAATGGTTATTGGTAATGTACTGGTTCATTATAATTTTTTAAGTAATTGCTAAACTACACCTGCTTTTTCATCTGTTAAACAGTTATTATTGCTGATTGAGATTATGCATTGCTGTGATGCTGCATGTATTTATGAGTGCATATTTCTTTCTGTGGCAATATTCTTCTTTCACTAGTTGGAGTGCATACTTACTTTTTAATAAAAATAAATATTTGTGTTGCGTTTTGTATCCGTTAGGTTTCTACAAAATATTCAAGTAAAGATTATTAGTTTATTCAATAACACTAACGAGTATATAGTAGGTAGGTATAAGAGGAGACACTTCATACTGATCCTTTAGTCTTTGGTTTCGGTGACCGTCAATCATTTAGCTCTTTAAATTGTTTGTGCTGAATAGTGTGCTAAATTTATCTCTGGTGCAGAGAGATTTAAATTTTTATATCTGTAACATATTATGTATTATTAGGTGTGACTTAAATATTAATTTAAATAAATGATAATGAATAGGGGACTATGTATTTTATTTTAACAATCTTGAGTTAAATGTTTTTCTTCAGGGTGTGCGTAAAGTCCCTATTGCTATATTTTAGAACATAGTATAATCTCAATCAAATAAAATTCGTAATTAGGTGATCAACGGGAAAATTTAAGCAGGGATATTGAAGATCTGTAATTGCTTTACACAAAGGATATAGTTTATTACAAACACCAGGATACTGTAAATATTATTTAGTATCTATTTTCAAAAATTACTCGTTCTAAATCATATAAATAATGAAATAATCTCTGAAACCTTTTTGTGGCGTGATAGCTCTTGCTGTTTATCAGTAAGGTCTCGAAAGATTTCATGATAAGCATTTTCAAGCAAATAAATCAATGCTGAAACCTTTAACCCAGTGGCGTATGCTGAATATTTTTGAAAAGATCAAAATTTTATAAAGTTTGTTATTAACATCAATTGTTTTTGGACATTTTAATTTCTAGAGTGGTTGTAATAATCTAAAATGTGTACAATGATTTTTTTAAAGTAACTATTAAAACAAGTCCAAACTGCCTGTGTGTAATACTTAATAGTGCATAAGTAATTGAATAATTATTTTTGTGATACCCCTACACCTACGAATCTGACTTTTCTTTAGGATAATTTACACGCATGATCAGTTTTAGATGTGATTTTCTGGGAAACCGTTGCTTCTAGGAAGTTCAATAAGATATACCTTTTTTAAGCAGAAAAGATAGGGAAATAGTATATTGTAAACCTAGGCGGTAAAGTGATTATTTTCCAGGCTGAAAGAAGAAATGGACAGGCGAGCTTTAGCGAGCCTGGACACTTCTTGAAGCCTGGAAAATCACTTTACCGTCCATGGTTTACACATTATTTTTCATCCTACAACACCATTCTGCAATAATTTTTTCAACATAGCTCTCATACAGGTTATTATTTTGAAATTGACAGAGCTGTCAACAATAATAAAACAATGTGCAAATGTTGGCAAATCGAATAGCGTTTGTAACTGCAGCGCCATCTACCCACAGTTAGATATAAGCTTCTACAGAAATCTATCTGATGTTTATTTTATATTAAAAATGTAACGAATACATTGCTAAAATTAAGTTTTATTGAGCAAATATTTTTATAAAAGGGGGATAGCTATTATTTAAAGCAAAAAGGTTAATTATAAACGCAATTTTTTTTTAAAATTTGGTTTGACAGATTATTGCAGCGTCCCCTACTGGAAAACGTCGAATTTTTTTTCTTGCCTAGCCATTGGGAGTTGTTTTGCAGGGCTAGCCTTAGAAACGCACACTTTCTGGTCTCTATGGAGATGGTAAAATTCGATTTTCTAATCAAGTAGGATGAAAATGATTTTTCCGACGACCACTACGAAAAATGCCAAAAATGGCATGGCTTGCTGTTACTGAAAGTGACACATTGCACAGGTCACCTGAAAAGGTCACGTGGAGCGTGCGTTTTCCGTCTTGAAACGCTAGTGCGACGTGGTCTCCCGTAGCAACTAACATGCGCGAGAGCGTCACGGCCAATTCGGCATAAAACAGCGCGCAAGTCGCGAAACAAGCCGGTTCAAAAATCTAGTAAGCTAATGTTACAGAAATAGTATGACAGTTTAAGTTGATGTTTAAACAATAATTGTTTCATTTTGCGGTTAAAAGTGGTAAATTTGGTTTATATTATAAAGAATCAATAGTATATTGGTGGTCGTCGGAAAAGTATAGTGTATAACACATGCTGATTGGATATTTCACACTTCTGCGAATGAGCCACTTGCCTTCGGCTCGTGGCTCAACTATCGCATTCGTGTGAAATAACCAACTTTCAGCACTAGTTAGACAATATACTATTCCCAGTCGAAAATGACACACCGTGGCACAAAAAAGTTGCAGCGGTTTAACAGTGTCCCAATGGTCGCTTGTGGCGCCCTCTAGAAGATACAATTGAATCGTTGATAAATTTAAATTTCTCATGCCAAAAAACCCCTAATACGAAATTTCGTGAAATTAGCTGGAAGTGATCGGAAGATATTAAAAAAATGTCATTTATTTTTTTCAACTTTGATACCCTGTAGCTCCGTTAGTACTAACTTTTGGACTAAGGTAAGTTGGGTTAAATCAGCTCATTTTTGTCAAAATTAACTATATCTGAAGTTTGGACCATTCTTTATCGAACACCCTGTATATAGAGTTTATTGGGTCGAAAATCTTAAATAAAGAGAGATAAGCTGGGGCCTTTTTTATAGCTATAACTATCTATCACAAATAAAGTTTCTTGTCTGGACTTTCTCATAGGTACTTCAAAAACTTTGATTCGTTCAATAACTTAGAGCAGTTAATATCACCATTTAATAACTTACCTTTACAGAGTGTCCCAGAAATAAGCACACAAGAAATCCCATAAAAGGAGCCAATGATTCTGAAATAATTATGAAAATTGACTTATTCATTGCTGAATTAAAAATGATTCAAGTCTTTTTAAAAAGGCATCCACCAACACTTTTTACTTTACTGTATGTTGACCTATTAATTATTGTGAAAAGTATTGTTGTAAACCACGGCAACATTACAAATACCTTATCACTTGTGAACGTATTTCCTTAGAAACTATACCTTTCTAAATGTCGGCTCGGCTCGATTGGGTTGGACAAAGGGGTTTTTTAATCCAATTTAAAAATACTCAGTAATAATGTATTAAGGGCAGATGATTTTGCCGGTAAAAATGTTTTACGAAAGTTTTTTGTTTTGCCAATGTCAGAAAACAAACTAACTTGATCAAAATTTGTCAAAATTAGTTTGTCGAGGGACATTGCCAAAAAACAACAAATCTTGAGTAAAACATTTTCTGAGCAAAATCATGAGCCCGAAATACATTTTGTGGAATATTTCCCAAATATTGGTTCATTTTGTATTGGTATTCAATGAATGTGACATTTCACAATGACAGTTTAAATGACGTTTCTGAAATACCACCTAGATTAAAACAACATATTTGGTGGTTGCCACGGATACAAATGGTAAAAAACTTATATTATCCCAAGGAAAAATTTTGATTTTTTGTCACTATAAAAACACGTATTTGGTTGAATTTTTGAAAATCATGGCATATGATTGGATAATAAGAGATGCGGGAAATAGTCAGAATAAAAAAAATCAAATCTGTTGAGGCAACTCTCACCTTCAGGTACTGCAGTTCTTTTTTGTGCACTTATTTCTGGGACACCCTGTGTATACAAGTTTTATACCATTACAGTCGTCCATAGATTTCAGAGATGGGATATTTAATGAAGATGCAATAAAGATATAGTTGTCATTAATAAATGATCAGACAAACCCATTTAGAGAGCTACTATTCTAAAAAATGTATGTTGAATTGATTCAAGTTAATAAAAATGTTGCAACCAAGTATTAGATGCGTACATTAATGTTGATTGTAGTAGTAATAGATAGAAGGTGTTTAAAGATCTAGATGAGTTAAGTTCACTAGTTGTTGGGAACAAATGGTAACAGTTTTATCAATATGTTTATCAAATCTCATTTTATTATCAAATATGACTCCAAATCTTTTATAAATTTGACATTTTAATGCTTTTTATAGTGTTATGTACTAGGTACTCTTATTTTTAATTGAATTGTAAAAAGTATAAAACTTGAAAACTCTTTCAGGGTTTTGGGTTCGATTATCTAGTCGCTTTGTTATTTAAATTTTGATTTGCAAATATTTTTCAACTGTGCATTGAAATTACTTTTCACTTATAATGCTATACAATTGTCACAAATTATTATTATGAAATTAGAATGACAAATGTCCAATTCTAAGAATTGTACAATACTGGTTTATATAGAAATGGTAAGTTATTATTTCTAATTAATTTGATCTTTTTAAAATGTCTTTACTTCTTTTAGAGGTGGTATACTTAAATAAACACCCACCTTGTATGGTCCATACTTTTTCTCCAAAAAAACAACCCACGTATAATGAGCAGCTTGGCTCTGTTTGTATCCTGCTGAAATGCACCACTTACTAACTAACTGCTTACTCCTGTTGACTGCAACTGATGTATCCTGATCTACCGGCTGCTATCAGGACACACTGCTTTCCACTCTGCTCACGTATCTGCTACCTTCCAGAAACACCTCCTTCTAACAGCTCTATGGCAAGTTAGCTGTCACAGATAAAACTCCAACTGATATACTTCTTCCGTAGCTCCAAGATTCACCAACCTCTGTTGTCAGTAACCAACAGCACACCTTAGACTCAGTCCTGTCTCTGCTACCCCTTTTTAATGAATTTCTACATCTCCAGAATGCTTCCTCGAACTCAGCACTCAGCAATACCCAAACTAATCTAATCACTTGTCAAACTGTAGGTATGTCCCAGAATACATCTATTTTCATATAAATGTTCAATTCTTCTACTTTATGTAACTAACAATTCCCATTTTCATCTGGATTTACCATAATCATGTATTTTCTGTACTATTACTTCTTTATTCGTACTTGTTAAATATTTAGCTTCTTTCACACCACGTAGATTTTGATGTAGACCCTATTATATTTCCCAAACAATTTTAAAATAAACGGGGTCAAAATTCCATCTTTTTTATTATGATAAAAATTCAAAATACATGTTTATCAATTTGTTATTTTCTAATTCTCCTTAGAACAAAATTTTCTCCTAACTACCATATGTTCTATTTTATTAATTCCTTCTACTCATTTAATATTATTTGATCTCTACATACTAAATTTAAATTCTTATCATCATTTCCATTCATCATTCTTGATAATACCATCTATTAACTTTCTAGATTCAAAAAACATGTAAACCGTTCAATAGTTATCTTTTCATTAATAATTTGTTCCAAATTAGACTTATTTAATAAACTTATTTCAAACATCGTCTATCTTTTGAATTGGTCAAAAAAGATTGCATTGATATTCCAAATTTCTTTTGTAGATTTTAAATTTATTCAAAATTCACATATAGTGTATCATAACAATGGTTATCAGGAATTTCTAATTACGCCTTTTAGAAACTCATAACCATTGTAATAATTCCTAGCTTTAAGGCGTTTTAATATGTTTGTAATGTCTTTTTTATGGTACAGATTGTATTGTATTGTAATATTATTGTAATTTTTTTTGTTGACGTGTGCAAGCAGTTTTTGTTATTGACACTAATAAGGTATCGTATCTTATCTCATCTGAATAATTCTCTGTACTACGTAAATATTCTATGACAATTTAAGAAGAGAAACTAAAAATGGTAGTAAGAAATGTATTTTTTCTTGCAACACTTGCATCCTAAAATTTGAGAAAAATAAAGCTATTAAAGTGTACAATAAACTTTTAAAAAATCTATTGAATGCTCAACGCCATCATATTACTAAATCCATAATAGATTAATGATAACCTGCTTTTGTTGCAGGTGCGTAGATATTAAAATTCCATGCTCGACGTGTCATTGGAAGAAACTGTGATCTTTAAAGAAACATAATGGATGTTAAACAGAAACTATGAATAGTAAATCTTGTAATTCTCCCGGAACTGCATCTGACATATCCCAGAGTATGGATAAAAATGACCATTTTGATAAGAAGCTGTACATCAAACAAGAAAGCATTGAAAATATTAATTTAGTTACACAAATGAGGAGTCATATACAAAAGAAGCAATGTATTTGCTCTGTTTGTGAATACAGAGCATCAGATGAAAGTCATTTACTTACACATGTGAGAACTCATACAGGAGAGAAACCGTACAGTTGTTCTGTTTGTGAATACAGAACAGTAAAAAAGAGTATTTTAGTAAGACATATGAGAGTTCATACAGGAGAGAAGCCTAATATTTGCGCTGTTTGTGAATACAGAACAGCATATAGAAGTGATTTAGTTATACATATGAGGACTCATACAGGAGAGAAACCTTATATTTGTTCTTTTTGTGAATATAAAACAGCATATAAAAGTAAATTAGCAAGACACATGAGGAGTCATACAGGAGAAATGCCTTATATTTGCCCTATTTGTGAATATAGAACAGGAGATAAAAGTAATTTAGTTAAACATATAAAGAGACATACAGGAGAGAAACATTACACCTGCTCTTTTTGTGAATACAGAGGAGCACAAAAAGGTCATTTAGTTTCACATATGAGGACTCATACAGGAGAGAAACCTTACAGTTGCTCTACTTCTGAATACAGAACAGCAAATAAAAGTGATTTAGTTCTACATATGAGTTCACATGCAACGGAAAAACCTTACGGTTGCTCTATTTGTGAATATAGAACAGCAAATAAACATAGTTTAGTAAGACATATAAGGATTCATACAGGAGAAATGGTTTATATTTGCTCTATTTGTGAATATAAAACAACTGGAAAAAGTGCTCTAGTTATACATATGAGGTCACACACAGGGGAGAAACCTTTCAGTTGTTATGTTTGTGGATTCAAAGCAAGTCAAAAAAGTAGTGTAATCACACATATGATGTCACATACAGGGGGGAAATCTTAGGGCTGTTCTGTTTGTGAATTCAAAGCAACTGAAAAAAGTGCTTTAATTATGCATATGAGGTTACATCCAGGAGAGAAACCCTATAGTTGCTTTGTTTGTAAATACAAAGCAACTCAAAAAAGTAATTTAGTTGAACATATACAGGAAGGAAATCTTACAGATGCTCTGTGAATACAAAGCAACTATAAAAAGTCAGGTAGTTCAACATTTGAGGATTCATTCCAGAGAAGTAATAAAATTGCAGCGATTAAGATAGGTGGGACATGTGAGGAACATCTACCAAAGAAAGTGACCAAAAGTGAAATAAGTGGATCCAGAAGAAAAGGTAAACCAAAAACAGGGTGGACAGATGAAGTGGAAGAAGATCTACAACAACTAAAAGTTACAAGATTGAAGGAAAAAACAATAAACAGAAAGAAATGGTAAAAAGTAGTTCAACAAGTTATGGTTCTTCAAGGCCTGTAGTGCTGGACTATTTAGAATACAGTTTATCGGCTTTGTATGCGTTGTATAGAAACAGACATATTGTAATGACTCCCTACTCTATATAATTGGTGATTATAAATAAATAATTAGTGATAATCACCACAAATTAATAATAGTTCTAATAAAGAATTCAATATGTTGTCAATCTCAGGGCTTATTAAAATTTTTACACTTTATATTTTACTGCAAAATAAATGGTTTATTGCTTTTTCTATTTTATTTATTGGCAATCAAATTTAAAAATAACCACTCCAGCTTAACATGAGAAAACTCTGATCAAAGGGTTGGATTGCAACATATGAATTAATTTTTACTATTGAGTATAAATTTTATACAAGTATGGCTAATACCCGACTTTCTTGCATCTGACAGTTTAATCCATAACTTGACAGCATAAACAGAAATGATTGAACGCACAAAAATTAGCGTAATTTGAACGTAAAATACAAACAATTAACAAAATTCACTGCAGGTAAATATTTTGCAATGCAATTAGGAATCAAGTATCCTGGGCTAACCTGTATGACGTTACAGCAAAGGGACGCGATATCTGGCAATTGTTTCACTTCCTAGTTTGGAATCCCAATCTGACGCCAACCGCAAAACTCTGCTAACCCGAAACTCGTTGAAAACTGGTCTCTATGTTGAACCCACTTGGGCAAACTTTGCAGAGCAATTCCGTTTTCTCTGAGAGATTCTGACATGATGAAATTCTACACACAGGCACTCTGCAGACTGGTGATTAATAAAAGACAGCTTTTGGACTCACCCAAATACTTTTATATAAAAAAATACAACTTTTTACAAGCTAAACTTGCACACAGCTATTCTTTTTTATGGCTTGGTTAACCACAACCATAATCGAACATCACGTATCTTAGCAACTAATTACAACAGTTAAGAAGTAAGTTTTAGTACAATTATTTACTTAGAAGTATACTGTTTTTTGGTGGTCAAATCAACTTTATAATCTCTAATCTCTGCTTTTAATCACTTTCGTTTTAATTGCACTGTTTTCACTAGTTTTATTAGCACTGCACTGTTGTTTTCCTTCTAACATAGCACACCTTGTCATGCACTTTGCATTCTATCCTTCCTTCACATCTCTTTTTACCTTTCAGCTGCGTTAGCGATTGTTGGCCTCGTAATTTTAACACTAACGCTGCAAATAACTTTTGTAACGTCTCAAACATCTTTGCATCAAAGCAAATTCCCAATATTGTTTTGACTTTACAATATTAACTCTGTCAGTCCACATAATTTAAGTGCATCTGCCATAACGAGCACATTTAATGAAAATTTTTAAACGTAACCTTTCTGATATTGCTTTATCTAATGCTAACCTCTCTCAATCAAATTATATTTACTGCTAATCCTATCTTGTGCATTTATTAGTGTATAATACTGACTTTAATGTTGCAACAAACAAAATATCAATTCTGGGCTTATTTGAATTTTTCTTTCATTTTCGTGTCTTCGTTATGCAACCAGAATAGCTGTGGACATTAAACCATTACAATAGTCAGTATATGACTTAAAATCTAGTATCCTAGAATTCAGTGTTTTTACTTTGTTTTACGATAAAGGAAGTATTGGATTCACCCCAAAAATTCGAAATTGAGTTTTCAACAGATCTTCACGTTTTAGAGTCCCCTGATCCCAAAAAACATATTTTTTTTTCATTGGTCTGTCTGTCTGTCTGTGTGTGTGTCTGTCTGTCTGTGTGTGTGTCTGTCTGTCTGTGTGTGTGTCTGTCTGTGAACAGAATATCTCAAAAACGAAAAGAGGTATGGCATTGAAACTTCATATATAAGTTTTATGTACTATGTAGATAAGACAGCAAGCTTATGAAGAAAATCGCATAACCGGTTATCCGGTTATTGAAATAACCTGTGTAACTCGGTTTTCGTCCAAGTATTCGGATGAAAAATAACCTTATCTTGATACGTACTACGTGCCGCGTCTCAGCGACCTGCGAGTGATCAAAATTCTGTAAATAATACGTCATTCATAACTCATATAACCTTTTCTACATATGTATCTGATTGACCCAAGTGAGGTTCGCCGCTGCTTGTTGATGTTATTAAAACATTTGAGACTCCCAGTCGACGAGTTAAATTTATGGGGTCGTTCCTATTAAAGATAACGTTCTGCTGAGTATCAGATTTGCCGAATCTGTGTTGGTATTAATTTATAACGGCCTAAATTTTTGCTTCGAAACGCGGGTGATTATGCCTAATAAGGGATAAACAGAAAGCGAAATAAGATTTTCCAATATCGTAACAGATTTATATTTAATTTTTAATAACGGAGCAGTCGGGACAAGAAGTGGATTTCGATGTTGAACATTTTAAGTGTGCGTCCTTAGAACCGCGGAAGGCTGAACTTAGATAAATTATGGATTCTACAATATACCGTTATGATGTGCAAGCGAAAAGGGAAGGGTGCCTACTAGAGAATTTTAGGAACTAAAAGTAGATTCAATAGATACTTTGTATTCGCATATTTATAATTTCTTTATGATTAGTATTGATATAGCTATTCTCAATGGTTTAAACTCCTTAGAAATCAAATAAAAATCATTTATACAATTATACGATTAACTGAGTTCCTCTGCTATCTGCAAGTTACGATGCCGATGCAGATGACGGTGAACCGGCTGACTTTATCGAAACGAATCGAGAGCCAAAATTGATTTGAATGATTATTCAAATAATCAATCGGTTATTAATATGATTCGAATGCAAATAATTCGGTTATGAAAATTGTCCGGTTATGCCTATCACTAATTTTAGCTATCTACTTGGTAGAGGTGAGGTTTGGTTTACCCGGCGTAAATGTAGGGATGCACTCAGGTTTAGCATAAAGCATTGGAAGTCTAGTGCTTGAATGAGCCTGTTATGAAATTAGCTTTTCCACAAGATCTTCCAAACGTTCGACGTGATCGGTCGGCGGCTGCAAAGGTGGGGTGAAACTACCCGCACTTGTAGATGGCCCATTTATATTAGGCTCATCGTCATCATTATGCAATTGTCCTCTAGTTGACCGCACACGCTTCACGCGTTTGTAGTTGTAATCATCAATGCTGCTGGTGGCAGAAGAACTGCTCGAGCAACGCACATGTGACCGTCCCATTTCCAGAAATAATAAGAAGAAAATATATATGCACACGTAAGATTTCGAGAGTTAAAAACTAGAACTGTCAATTGATGCATCAGTCAATGTAAGCACTAGTTCTAGCACAAATTAACAAGAATTTGGAGGTTCGTTTAAAGTCGAATAGCTGTCACTTTAAACTGATCGTGCCTGATTTAGCTGTTGGGTTCCTTAAAACTAATCCTGCGTGAGAGAGCCCGCTCCGCGTGTATAAGTTATTGCCATAAAAGAACCCGCACGACCTAAACAGAGCTTTGAAACTTTCGGCTAGCACTTGGTTGTTGAAAGTTATGTCTGTGTCCCTTACAATCGAATTATGAAATCGATACAGTCAGGTACTTACATACATGCTTCTTGCTATTTAGATTCTACAGTGTTACAGTATTTAAGAGCTTTTAGCTTCTTTGTATATTACGGGCGATTGTATTGTGTACAATGGGATTTTCGTACGTCCAGCTCCAGTAGAGGCCCATAAATAACTCTTAGCTTTAAGAGCCGTTGGGTTGTATGTCTTTTGTTGTCGGACAGGTATTTGTTAAATCTAGCCCAGATTTGCCAATGGTCAGTTTTCTGTTATGTGACACTTAGGAAATGTTTTAGATTTTAAGAAGCTGTAAACCGAGGAGGTCGGCTCTGGGAGCGATTGAAATAATAAATGTTTTTAATGAGTTTGCGGTGTTTTTAATTTCTCACAATAGTATGATCAAAAATCATTTTCATCTAGTATGGCTATGGAATATTTTCTAATTTATGAACTTGACATTTGATTTTTAAGTGACTTATAGTTGAATTCATAAATTAGGAACTATTCCATAGCCATACTAAATGAAAATAATTTTTGATCGTACTAGTGTTAGACGGGAGTTTATGTGTGTTATATTAAAATTCAATTTCCCTTACTTTTGAAATGTGTCAAGGTGGTGGATGCAACTCACCCATGACCACAAAGCGGTAACGGGGTGCAAAACAGTGCAGGTTCGAACATTCCTTGGCCCAGTGGCGGAGGCAGGCAGTTAAATGTAAAAGAACATAAACTTACTGACCTGTAAATCTCATCGATAATAATAATTGTACTCACCGGGGGTGGCCGCCCCCCATGCCGCTCCGTACTCCTGGCAGTGGCATCACAATGCTGGGCTTTACATCCGTCAGCCTCAACCCTTTGGCACCTCATCGCCGCATTCACTGGTTGAGTTAGCTCTCGGTACTTTTTACTAATACTACCCAATAGTAATCCACTAGATTAACTATTGTTACAACCCGTACAGAGTCGGTAATAACCCGTAGTATACTGATTTTTTACAGTACAGTAATTACCGTAAATCTTGCTAGGCTACTGCCCATTATGGAACTACGTGCTTCCGAGGGCTTATCATTACGGAACTACGTGCTTCCAATTGTGGAACTACGTGCTTCCACGGACCACTGTGCGGACTTCGTGCTTCTGCGGGGTCCAACTTTTTAATTATCAAATAATCGACTAGCACAAGCAAGAACCTCTGACGTTTATCATTTGCTGTAATTGCCAAAAATCTACCAAACATCATTCAACTAACTACGATAGTACGTACATTCTACTCTAGCTAAATTAATTTACTATCTAATAATATGCCTAGCTACGCTCGCAGCTTCGCCTCGCCTTATTGCAACTTATCACAATATAATTACTTGTTTCGCATATAATCGCTTACGCCAAGAAATAATTACGCAAAACAGCACACTTTCACTCACACGTCGCGCCTCTGTCGCAACCCCGAACGTTCTGTCCTGTTTTTAATTCCATTTTTAACCGAGCCCCCTTCGACATGGTGCATTAGTTGTACATGTTCTCCGGGTCCCTGAAACAACGTACTGCGAGCCCAATACATTCGTCAAGATTATATTACATTCCAGAGCTCAAAAAATGCCAGAAATGGCAAACGTAATAATTAAAACTTAAAAATAATACGCTCCAAAACCATAAAATATTTCATTCCTAACACTATAGTTGACTACAGTCACTACACAAAACTAACAATAATTAGTTTTTGGCACTTAGTGACGCAAAATACGAGCGGAAGACACGAAGGTGAATCTCACCGCTGCTTTGTAAAAGATTCTTCGTTAATAATGTACAAATGATACAGATAAACTCTTTATTTCACACAGTATTTAATACAAATAAATGCCTACCACGACCGCTTGCCGTTACAGCTCATTCAGAAGTGTCTCCCGTTCTCTCCAGTTGTTGATATCCCATTTCAGTGCTCTTGCCCTCGAATTTTATCTCGAATGGGTTGTGGTTCAGCCAAACGTTCACAGCTGACGTCGGAAGTTTACACTCTGCTTAACAGTTATTGCAAAGCATGAACCGATAGAAACTTTTTTACTAATTTGCATTCCTGAGTAGGAAGATACTAAAGTTCTTTTTGTGTATACAAAATACCTGCAAAGTTATTGTAAACTTACTATTTATGTTATATTCAAATATATTATTTGATAATGGCATAACACTTGTATAACCAAACATTTGACAATGACATCGATTGACAACTTAGAAATCTCAGTGTTAAACCTGCAATGTTAGATTCCATTGACCCGCGATGGCAGCGCCTCTAGTTGTAAATTTAGATGGAATGGACAGACTTTTTATAAACAATTAACGCAGATGACACTTCAAAACAAGCCCATAAACTATACTGTAGCCCATTTGATTACCTTGTTTACATTTTTCGCCACTAATCTTCCGTAATAGTAATTTACGTTATAAGTCCGGTAAACGCAAGTTTACAGTAGCGAGTCCAAACGTTTCGGGACGAGGCGACGTAGGAGCCGAGTCTGGAATGTTGAGACGAGCTACTGTAAAAGTTTACCGGACGTATGTCGTAATGCGTTTTATTTCATACTGCAATTATTAGATTTTTACTTAAAACTACAAAAAAAAATTTTAATTGAAAATAATAAATAGGTAGTTTGATTATTGATTTATTTCATTTGAGTCCGGTAAAATGTTTTACCGGACCTGTTTATTTCATTTGAGTCCGGTAAAATGTTTTACCGGACCTGTTTATTTCATTTGAGTTCGGTAAAATGTTTTACCGGACCTGATACCGTAAAGCCTCATTTTCCGGACTAAAATCATTAACTTAAACATGGGTTTTACGATGCAGTATGAAATAAAAATGTTTTTTTTATTATACCTGCATCAGAATCGCCGTTTAAAGCACGCCTGAGCGTGCGAATACAGGCGATTAAAGCACGCCGAGCTTTAAAGGTTGTCAAGGAAACGACTGAATGCAACAACGGACATGGACGCGACAAATACGTAAATAATTCTCGTAACTATAGTAGCAATATTATTATGCCCTCTCGATTTATCACGACAAAAATTATTTCTAAGTTTTTAGTGCGTAATTTATTTCCAGTATTGGAGGTATAATAAAAAATAGCGTAAAGTATTCGTGGATAACTGGTCTTTAAAACACTTGCTCTATTTCGAGCACTCCGGCTATGCCGGCGCCGTCGAGCTCGAAAACTCGCGCGTGTTTTAAAGACCTTGTTATCCACTCATACTTTAATATACTATTTTTATTATTCCTGCATCAGAATCGCCGTTTAAAGCACGCCTGAGCGAGCGAAAACAGGCGATTAAAGCACGCCGAGCTTTAAAGGTTGACAAGGAAACGACTGAATGCAACAACGGACGTGGACGCGACAAATACGTAAATAATTCTCGTAACTATAGTAGCAATATTATTATACCCACTCGATTTATCACGACAAAAATTATTTCTAAGTTTTTAGTGCGTAATTTATTTCCAGTATTGTAGGTATAATAAAAAATAGCGTAAAGTATTCGTGGGTAACTGGTCTTTAAAACACTTGCTCTATTTCGAGCACTCCGGCTACGCCGTCGTGCTCGAAAACTCGCGCGTTTTTTAAAGACCTTGTTATCCACTCATACTTTAATATACTATTTTTATTATTCCTGCATCAGAATCGCCGTTTAAAGCACGCCTGAGCGAGCGAAAACAGGCGATTAAAGCACGCCGAGCTTTAAAGGTTGGCAAGGAAACGACTGAATGCAACAACGGACGTGGACGCGACAAAAACGTAAACAATTCTCGTAACTATAGTAGCAATATTATTATGCCCACTCGATTTATCACGACAAAAATTATTTCTAAGTTTTTAGTGCGTAATTTATTTCCAGTATTGTAGGTATAATAAAAAATAGCGTAAAGTATTCGTGGGTAACTGGTCTTTAAAACACTTGCTCTATTTCGAGCACTCCGGCTACGCCGGCGCCGTCGAGCTCGAAAACTCGCGCGTGTTTTAAAGACCTTGTTATCCACTCATACTTTAATATACTATTTTTATTATTCCTGCATCAGAATCGCCGTTTAAAGCACGCCTGAGCGAGCGAAAACAGGCGATTAAAGCACGCCGAGCTTTAAAGGTTGGCAAGGAAACGACTGAATGCAACAACGGACGTGGACGCGACAAAAACGTAAACAATTCTCGTAACTATAGTAGCAATATTATTATGCCCACTCGATTTATCACGACAAAAATTATTTCTAAGTTTTTAGTGCGTAATTTATTTCCAGTATTGTAGGTATAATAAAAAATAGCGTAAAGTATTCGTGGGTAACTGGTCTTTAAAACACTTGCTCTATTTCGAGCACTCCGGCTACGCCGGCGCCGTCGAGCTCGAAAACTCGCGCGTGTTTTAAAGACCTTGTTATCCACTCATACTTTAATATACTATTTTTATTATTCCTGCATCAGAATCGCCGTTTAAAGCACGCCTGAGCGAGCGAAAACAGGCGATTAAAGCACGCCGAGCTTTAAAGGTTGGCAAGGAAACGACTGAATGCAACAACGGACGTGGACGCGACAAAAACGTAAACAATTCTCGTAACTATAGTAGCAATATTATTATGCCCTCTCGATTTATCACGACAAAAATTATTTCTAAGTTTTTAGTGCGTAATTTATTTCCAGTATTGCAGGTATAATAAAAAATAGCGTAAAGTATTCGTGGATAACTGGTCTTTAAAACACTTGCTCAATTTCGAGCACTCCGGCTACGCCGTCGTGCTCGAAAACTCGCGCGTGTTTTAAAGACCTTGTTATCCACTCATACTTTAGTATACTATTACAGTACATAATTTTGTTTGACATATTTTATAAGATCTCGTAATGTCTCGCAATGGCCATAGCGAGAGAACATATATTATATTGTTTGATGAAAACTTTTGGCCGCAGAATGTTCTCGTTCAGCGATTTCGTAACCAAAAACCATATCGAAATTCTTGAAGAAACACCTATTGGAAATACGAACAGGAATAAAGGCGGTGTGCGGCAACAATTCAGGTACCAAAGGTATTAATACCAGTACTCACCTTAAAATAATTCATTTTATTAAAAATAAAACGAACCTAATTGATATTATCTTGCAAAAACAATACTCTATTCTTGTGCTTCATTGAACATTGTTGTAGTGATGACGAAATCAGTAAGATAATTTTTAATAATTATAAATACACCACGCATTTATGTAGTCATAATCATGATCATGGTGGGACTGGAATTTTTGTAAACAATTGTATTATAAATAAATATAAACCAATTAGATGTATTACTAGATTGTCTTCGGAACTTATTTTTGAGTGTAGCGGCATAGAGTTTGAAAAAACTTGTATTATCACTATACAGATTGTCCGAAATCCGCTTTGAACATAGGAAATGAATGAGTACAACAAGGAAGACATAAACAAAATGAGTAGTAGGACAAAGGTAGAATGTAATGACTAATGGTGGCTAGGTAAATTTTTAACTAAAATTAAGTCAATAAAACAAACAAACACATCTGTCAAATATTTTATCTGTCATTAAGAGCATAAAGTGAGGTATAATAATTATGTGAATAGTAAACAATAGTATATTTAAACCTCACTTTATACTCTTAATGACAGGCAAAGTGTTTGACACAAGTGTTTGTTTCATTGACTTAATTTTAGTTTAAAAATTTACCTAGCCATGATTACATCCTGCTACTCATTTTGTTTATGTTTTCCTTGTCGCACTCATTCATTTCCTATGTTCACAACGAATTTCGGACAATCTGTATACAGATTTCTTACATCCAATCATGATGCATCCGATTGTCTATATAAGTTTTTAGATATGTTAAACCTTATCTACGATAGGTACGATAGTATAATTATAGTTGGCGATTTAATGTAAATTCGTTATGTAACACAACTAACAAAAATTGTTTTTTCAACTTATTAGAATGTTATAATTTAAGATCTCTTTTAAGCACTCCAACTAGAAGTTTGGAAGTCAAGCTGGTTTAGTTCTACAGCAATTGATTATATAATTACAGACATACCTGACATCATCCCCAGGTCATTACTAAAAACATTTAGTGATATGCAAAGATTTTAAATAAATCCGTACTTTCTGGTACTTTTCCTGAACGTTTAAAGGTAGTTCTCGTACTACTAATAAATAAAAAAGAATGCCCCAAAATGATTGAAAACTACCGACTGATATTCCTACTTAGTTGTGTATCTAAGATATTTGAAAAAGTAGTTTGCAGCCAAGTGTTAATTTTTCTTAAGATGAGAAGATTAATTACAACCTATCAACATGGATTCAGAGATACATTTTTGTACAGAAACTGGTAGTACTGAGTGTGTACAACATATTTACAACTCTAGTGATAAAAATGAATTTACCGCTGGAATCTTTTTCGATTTACTCGACACTCGTGCCTATGCCGGGGGCATATAGGCAAAACGTACATGGCACGAGCACCTACGCAGTAATGAACGGTTTTCATTGGTCAGCGCCGAACAACAGTACGGGTTGCCGATAAGGTACTGATCGCGCGCACGTTTTGCTCTCAATGCTCTAAATTGAAACCCAAAAGCGTTTCTTCAGTACCAAAAAGAAAACGTAGAACAAAATGTTTTGTCCAAGTCAGACAACGAAGAAAAATCTCTGTTAATTTCATGCTGCGTAGTCGGTGTGGAGATGGTTGTTCGAAAAAAAGCATAATATACCGAAAGACTGTCGCCAACAGCTATATTATTCTTTCAAAAATATTTTCATAGCATCGTCTGCAGCTGAAGCGAATGACGCCTTTGAGAGAGCCACCAATATGGAAATTGCAACAAAATATCCCAACTGGTTACAATACATAACCAAATATTGGATTCGTCGACATGATTGGTTTTTAACTTATCGCGATGGTACAACTCATGGGTATCAAACTAACATTTCAGAAGTGTGTGTTCGCCTATATAAAGAATATACGGTAACCCCACCAAAGAAAAGCGCCTTTCGGTGCTTTACAAGAATACTTGGCATCACTCTGTTTCGCTAGTACAATGAAATGTTATGAACCAGTTATTTATAAAAAAAAAACAAAAAAAATTGCCGACGAACATACCTCAAAAGTTTATGTTGCTTTCATTTTCGGAGTACCTATCGTATGAAAACGATCCAAGACTTCAGGAAGGTTCCTGGCGACCGGAATCGTGTTCACATACTAACATACGTACACCGCACGGCACGTTTAGGCACCCCCAATACGAGGGAGGGATCTAGTGGGCCGGAGCCTTCACCAAAAGGTCCGCACAGCCGAGGCGGAGATTTGGTATAGTGAGTTCATTAGTCGGTTGGCACGAATTTTAGAGATATTTGACTGAGAGTGGTTTTCGATATGAGGGAATTTCAATACTTCGTACACTTCGTGTCGAGGTAATATTGTACTCTCTCGTTGCAAAGCGTACAACGTAGTGCCCCTTGTTGATTTCCCTTGTACAACAATGGAACAATATTACATTAGACGACTAAGGAATTTTGCCAACAAAAAGGTGTAATAGCGAGCTCGCATTGAAGGTATATCAATCGAAAGCCTCCTACCTAACAAAAGAAATTATATTAAAAATTGACAATTTCACATACAGTGTCCAGAGCGAAACCGAAGAACACTTGTTATATCAGGTTGATGTCGAAACTGGATGCTGCACATGCCCTGTTGGTCGTCTGGGCAAAATGTGTAAGCAATAAGCTGGGGATTATTTGTTTAATTATGGCCCAGAAGCAAATGATACTGATGATCGTTTTCTTATTGCACGCTTGGCTTTGGGAAAAAATGCTAAAAGTAAAGATTTTTAGTGGCCGCTGAAGATAGTTGCCGTGGAAGCGCAGGATGATACGAGCACATCAAAGTCATTATGCCTTGAGAGTCAAAATGACGAACAGTCTCACGTTGAGATCACAGGTAACATATTATCTGGCATTGAGAGTCAAGTGCAATGTGATACGGAAAATTCGTTTGATGAATTGATCACTCTTATGAGGCAACGTCATGAGAAATTTTGTACTTCTGCTGCTTCTGTAGTTGGTTTTCAACGCGCCTTAAAAACATCACAACTAGGAGTGCCTGGGATAGTTTTTAAAATTCCGTGGGATGCAGTATTCCTCTGAGACGTTCTCGTGGAGCAATCAAAGTTCAGCCAACTGCCACTGCCAGAAGAAGGCCTAATGTTACCAGAGGCAGCAAAAGAATGCCGAGTGGTAGACCAGCTGAAGGGGAAAAAGAACAAATCAGAAGAGGAAAGCGAATCTCGCCCTAAATGTGGAACGCAACGTCGCAAATGCTAAATTCCATGCAGTGGTCATTAAATGAACGAATGGAACACTTTTTTGTTTGTTAACTTTCCAACTTTTTGAATGATTGTCTTTGTTTAACATTTGTGTACCTGTCTCAATAAATAGCTACATAGTTCTATTGCAAACCTATATTACCGCCCTACTTAGCGGCCTTCCCTTTACGCAATTGCATGGCACCATTCGGCAAAACGTACCTACGTGCGGTCAGTACCTTATCGGCAATCCGTACTGTTGTTCGGCGCTGACCAATGAAAACCGTTCATTACTGCTTAGGTGCTCGCGCCATGTACGTTGTGCTTAAATGCATCCCGGGGTATGAACCCAGGACCACTGATCGCTGTGATTAAGAGCCTGGCACCCTTATCACTAGACCAGCGCGGTATAGTGGGTGGGAAAGCTTACCACTTACAATTTGTGAGTTGTTTCGTGGGTTTATAAATCGAATGAAACACAAATACTTAGGTAGGCAAACCGCGGAAGAGTATACATCTACCTGAGCTGTCTATAAGGATATTACAATCAAAGGTATAACTACCAGATTCAGAAATTCAATTTATCTACGACAGTGTGTAAAATTAACTTGCAGCTGGCAGTTTTAAGTTTGTAAGACGACTGTTCAATAACATGTTTTCATTATTAAAAGTGGGAGATAAATCAGCTATAAAGAAATAGTTAAATTACTGTGCTTATTATTTTTTAGTCTTTCATAAAAAAAAATCAGTATTAGGTAGTCAAAAACATTTCGATAAAATTTATTTAAAAGTTTGACAAGTGACAAGTTACGTTTCGCAGACAAACATTTCTGCTTCATCAGACTAATTAAATTTAAAAATCACAATTGAGGTTAACATGTGCATGTACAAAGGTTTTGCTGTAGTTGTCCAGGTCCTTGAAACATTTGTGGAAATAATGTTCTGTTTCTTTATAGCTGATTTATCTCCCACTTTTAATATTGTAATTAAACAGCTGTTAATAAAATTTCATAATGTTTTCATTAGTTTACGTCGCCAGTAGCAACGTAACGATTTCATTAGCCACGTCGTCAGCAGCAACATGTTTTAAAATTTTTAACTATGCAAAATGAAGACCGGTTGCTATTAATCTTAATTTACATTTAAATATTTTTTTAATATTTATCGTGTTTTCTAGATTCTCTCGTCGATAAAATATTGTACGATACACATGCGTAAAGCATGTTTAGTCACTCGCGGGGCTTATAACGTTCGCTCACTCGCGTTTTAACTCTGTCCCACTCGTGACTAAAGAGTTGCTTTACGCACTTGTATCGTAAATTACTATAATGGGACGACTTTTATTGCGCAAAACCAATTTTAGACATTACGAATTAAAGACTCCAAAATATTTTAAAATGTTTCAAATAAAGTTACCAATAGCAATATTCTATTAAAATTTATCGCTTATATGTCGCAAAGTCTTTTACTGAATCTATTCGTCAAACAGAGTAGTATTTATTGTAACTAATCTAACCATCGTTTAATTTGTCGATATTATATGGTGACTTACTAGAAAGAGTTGTTATGCACATGCACGCTTCAGGTTTTTTTTTTTTTCTATATCTTGATACTTTTATCGAGTAGGTCCTTTGCACCTGCGTAGAGCAAAAGTCAACAAGGGATTTAATATGGCGATGTTGTTTGTTGTTTTTACTTTGTAACTATTAACAATTTTTGTAAATGTTTATATATCATTAAGCAACTAACGAAAACGCATTTGTAATATGATTATTATTCTTTCAGAATCACAGCAAACCTTCAAGTGTAGCATCTGAAGCAAGAGCAACTTATCTAGTGTCATTCTGTGGATTTACTTCACAAATTCCAGGTAAGCGTAGGTATAAATAATTGTCACTTCAATTTGAATACGTATGGGAAGAAATGGTTGACGATTTTTTTTATGTTGTAATGCATCGTTTCATTATAATTTTTTTAATAATTGCGCAATTAAACCCATATATTTATTACTTCTATATTGCTAGTAGGGTCTGGGAACAGGGGAAAACATTACGGCGCCGACATAGTCTCACTTTGAGTACCGTAGAATGGGGCTATATGGAACGATTTTTTTTGTTTTAAAGCTCTAGTATAACTAATATATATTTTTTTTTAATTTGAAATGCCATTGCAGAAATGTGTATGAAAACTGTCAATTGGCAAAAAAAATTTGAAAAAAGAAATATTTACTACCTGTTTTTCAGGTTTTTGTATCATTCCAAATAACCCCAGATTTGGGGCTATTTGGAACGATCATAGTTTTGTGTCTAAAATAGCATTTAATTATAATCTGGTCCAAATAGGTACATGATATGATATTTTGGAAACGTCATATTGATGGGTACCTACAAAAAAAAATTGATAAAAATAAAGAAAACATTAATTTTTTCGCATTTTATGGGTCATCATGCTCAGGCCTCATTTTTACAAGTTCCTACAAAAATAAAAACCATAAAACTCTTTCAAATATTTATTTTTATCATATTATATAATTCCTTTAAAAACATGTCTTCCACGTGAAATTTCTGGATCGGATAAAATATATTTGATTTGTTCGAATGTAACGCTGACAGTGTCTTCAATAGAAGGAAAAACGAATGTATCCTTTCTCTCTTTGTAGGGCCTTAAACATGAAATTCTATAGGTCTTTTTTTTAATTTGAAGTAGCTTTGCAACAAATTGTTTGGCCGTTTCTTTTCTGGTACCCTCGTTATACAGGAATTCAACTACAATAAACAATTCTTCCTCCAAATTGTCTTTGGTTGCAGGAGTTTTTAGATCAGCAGTGTCCTCAATTTCTTCATCACCAGAAAGAAAGTCTTCAGTTCCCATTTCTTCATTTTCTGTGGTGTCAGAAATAATTGTCTGAAGATCTTCAAGCATTATTGACTGTCCTGCAGGTACATTTAATTTCTTTCTTCTAGGAGCAGTTTTCATTTCCCCTACATTTGGTATTTTACGTTCGCTAATAATATCGGCAAATGATTTTGTTAAGGCATCTTCATTTTGTGCTTCAGCAGGTCTTTCTGTTCTTATTATTTTATTTAAGACATAGTTTCTGTCTAGAGGACATAATCCAGCACTTTTAAAACCTGCGATTATATTAGACTCCATATTTGGTTTCATAACGTCAAGTGCTTTCACTAGTAAAGATGGAAATTCGGTCTTTGGCAGAACCCCTCGGTTTTTTAGTTTCCACTCTGTTAGAACTTGACGCCATACTGTTTTTAGGGGCCGAAAAAAAGAGACGTCAAGTGGCTGGCATACATGAGTACTATTGGGCGGCAGAAACTTGAAGTATATATTATTTTCCTCACATAATTGAATTATTTTATAGCTCATGTGACTAGCAAGATTGTCACCTATTAATATTTTTACACCATCCTTCCTTCTAAAATATGGCAAAGCTATTTTGCAAAACCAATCCTCGAATATGTCCCCATCGAACCACCCACTGCTTGAGCGGTTATAACATGCGCCAGGTGGTCCTCCTTGGACCCAGACTCAGGATACAGATTCTTAGCTTTGTAAACTATATAGATGGGAAGTAGCAAACCATCACCAGCAGCAGAAAACATGACAGACGTTGATGTTTTGGAAGAATCTAAGATTCGAGATGGGTGTTTACAACCTTTTCTAACTATGACCCGTTGATTTCCAGGGTCATCCGTTAAATTCGTCTCGTCATAGTTGACGATATTCGTAGGTGGAATATTTGTCATGTTTATTGCCATATTATCAAAATATGCGTTTATAATGTTTTCATTAATGTCAGCTCTACACCGTTTTAAATTTTCAGAAAATCTAACTGACAATTCTTTATTACGCTTCAAAAAGTTCCTTGTCCAATCAGGCCCCGGTACATTTTCATTAAAAACCTTTATGGTTACACCCTTGTGGTTTAGGTAACGTTGAACAAACAAACGTAGATCCTTGTCTGTAAAGGGGTATCCAAAAGAAGCGGCAGTGATTAGTGCATTTACTAAAGATTTCTCTTCAGCAATTGACAGCACTTTCAATGTATATTTAGTACTAATCAAAAAGAGTACATTCAGGCCGGTGCCCCCGCCTTTCGGCATTACACCTGCTTTGGCTCGAATTTACATAACTGCGTATTAAACTAAACTAAACTTAAACAATTTAACTTTAAACAACACTTAAATTTAAAGTGCCCTACTCTAATGATCTCTGCCCTAGCCTAAACTTTCATGTAACTCAGGCGGCACTCACTACACACGCACCACTCGCAGCCGTTGCACCCTGGAGGCAAACTCGACCAGGGTCTTCCACCAGAGGGGGTCCCTCGAAAGTGTCCTGACCTCCTCCATGTCCGTGGGCCACCTCAGTCCCTGTGTTGCAAGCCGCGCGTCTGCCAGTCCCCGGTGGTGATCCTCCAGTGGGCAGCGGAGAATGACGTGGTCGGCCGTGTCTTCTTCGCCGCAGGCGCAGGCCGGATTTTGCTGCCTTCCAATCCTGTGGAGATACGCCCCGAAAGCACCGTGTCCGGTAACCAGCTGGGTGGTGTGGTGGTCGAGCCTGCCAACCACCTCGCGACGAACCGAGACCGTCAGGATGAAGCGCTCCACAGGTCTTCCCGTGATGGCATTACTCCATCGCTCCTCCCACTGCTCCGTCTTCCGCGTGGCGAGCATTCTTTTGCAGTAGGCACGGCTTACCACGTCAAAAGTCGGGGGATCATTGCTTGCCGCTGCCTCTTTGGCGAGTGCGTCTGCGCGGTCGTTTCCTTCGGTCCCGGCATGGGCCTTCACCCAATGGAGCTTTATGGATATGGTCGTCGCTAATCCGCGCAGCAGCTCGTGGACCTCCACCTGCAGCTCCGATTGACAGCACTGTTGGATGTCCCAGAACGTTTGGATTTTGGCCACGATATTTTCGAAATAAGCTAGTTTTAGGAACACCGAACATTACAGAAGCCTGAGAAAATGAGTAGGCTCCGTCAACAACAGCTTCTAGTGCCCGTTCCATATTTTGGGATTCGTAATTTAGCCTTATTGCAGCACCAAGTTGCCGTTTATATTTGCGTGGCATCGTTCCAAATTACCCTGCAAAAAATTATTTTTTAATTTCAACATTTTTCCTTATCATCAAAATGAAAAACTAAAATTTTTTACGTGGAAAGTGAAGTTGACATTTCAATGTACATACCTGTTCAACACGAAGTCGATATATCTTCAATTTATTTCAATCCTGAAGAGACAAGTTGACCATCCCAAAAGCTCACAAATAATTTTGTCCGCAATTATAAAATTATAACCTCACAATATTTTGTTCATTGTATAAAAATTGCAATTCCCATAAGTTCAAAATCCCATTGTAATATATCTGCGAAACTTCAAATTTTCACCAGCTTCTATATCTACCTGCCGCCAAATTTTAAAAAAGCACCTGTTTGTTCCAAATAGGCACACGCGTTCCAAATAGCCCCATTCTACGGTACTACACGTGTCGTGCGCATGCCTGAAAATTCGAACTCCGCCTTTAAAAGCGAATTTTAAACTTGACCATAAGGTTCACTTCTTCACCACGCGGATGACGCTTGCGCATTGATCACCAAGTACGTAGAAGAGTTGGTTGTCTGTCTCACTTACGTTGTGATCTCTCCACTTATAGGTGCTAGCAATATAGAAGTAATATAATTATATGACTAAACCTGATTTTGTATCTGTTAGACAATTGTTATTGCTGATTCGGATTATGTATCGATGCTGCATATATTTCTTTCTGTGGCAATATTCTTCTTTCACTTGTTGGAGTGAATACTTTTCAATAAAAATAAGGCTAAACTTCAATATAGCGTCCCCAGTCCACACACATATACATGAATCTTTTGGTTTGGGAGCTATAATTTTAGGTTAGTTGCAGTTTAAGATTTGTGTGTACGTAGTACACAATGTTCTATCATTTGTGTGGAAACCACTGCTTTTCGGGGGTTTTCTGCGCTTGCGCGGCAAACGTCAAACCCAGTGGGAACGCTATACTGAAGTTTTCCCAAAAATAAATATTTACAATTTATAATAATAAACTCCCAAAGCATGTATAACAATCAGATATTTGTGTCGCGTTTTGTATCCGTTAGGTTTCTACAAAATATTCATTTATTTATTCAATAACACTAATGAGCAGACCTGTTCCGAGTACTGCGTAAAGTTAGTCACGAGTTTTTTTTACGAGTACTCGATGAAAGTACTCATGAGTACAACATTTTGAGTACTTATTAGTTAAACACATACGAGTAACGAGTAGTACTCGCAACTCGTGGTCCAAAATTACGAGTGCAGCACACGAGTACTTTTACCTGACAGTGACAGGTGACAGCTAAAATTAATAGGTTTCAGTTAAAAGAATGCCAAACAACATTTCAACAATATTTAAAAACTATTTAGTCGCCATGTTTATTTTAACTTGAACAAGTAGGAAAAAAGAGACATTTAAGCAAATAAGCTAGTCATGAAAGGTTATAATTTTATAAAAGATAAAGATGTGTATTATACAATACAAAATACAATCTACACTAAAAACGGCCACAGAAGGTTAGGTCTACCGTGTGTGTAAAAAACAAAGTAACATAGTAACAAAAAACCGTGCACTTTGAGGTGTCCGTAACTGTACACTGGAATATTAAAAATGATTTCATCACATGGACTTGACGCATTGGCCAACTCTATATCAAAATCTTTTGGGCAATTAAAATTCTGAGTATGAAAATATGGTATAAATTCAGGAGAAAGAACCCCGGATTTTTAGAAATTTTATTTTGGGAAACTGTAGACCTTGCAGCAAGATTTCAAATATGCCAACTGTTTCTATTGAACGCACTTTGTTCTAGAATTATAACGGTTTCAACTTTTAACAACCATGGAATCTTGCGGTAGACAAGGTTTTGGGAAAAAAATAATATCACCGGGTTGAAAGCAGAGATCGGGGTCAAGTTAAGAGCGTTACAGAGCGACAAGAGCGATACATTCGTAATGCTGGAGAACTGTCTTTACGGAATTCATAATCAATCTGTAGCATATCAACTATTTTGTTATTTTCTGCTATTATTAACAACGAAATCTGACATATAAACGCATTTAATAATCGACTTAATAAAATAAATCATCAGTAAAGATTATTCTTTGTTTACCTCTGTTTTCTAGGACTTAAATGCCATCATTCGGAAGTGACGTAAAGCCGTGGGACCCATGTTACTACGATGTGTAGCATGTAAAAGATCCCTTGCTAGGGTTGGAACTCCTTAGTCTCGGCAAAATTCTAAGTAGGACTTTGACCATATGACCAAAGCAGTCGGTGTCTAAGGTACCTGGTACTCTGCATGCCTAGACCTTGTCCATTAACAAACAAACAAACAAATTTAAATTCAAATTGCCATGGAAATCTGGATTTGATAAATTTTTAGAATTTTTTTGAAGTATTTTTAATGGAAACCTAACTTATATCATACCAAAAGAAAGAGAATTAAAAATCCTTTGAAAATATCTAAAAATATACAAGATGTTCCATTTAAAATACAATAGTTGAATACTGATAGTCGAAACAGCGGCGAACAAATGAAGAAATATACAAACTCTTTAGAGATACCACACTAATAAGCGTAATAAAACAGGCAAGATTACCATGGCTGGGACACGTACAGAGAATGGGATAGAGTAGAACTGCTAAAAGAATTTTTAGAGAAACACCAGAAGACAGAAACCGCAGAAGATGACCACAAAAAGAATGGTATCAAAATGTGAAAGATCTTTACATGCTGGGAGTGGTTCAATGAGAAAAACTAGCAATATAAAAGTATACCCTTTAGTAATATACAGGGTGGATACAAATTGGTGCAAAAGCTCCAGGTAGCGATATTCCTTGTACAATTCTGAGTTGAAAATCTTAATACTAAAATGTTGGATTGGTCTTCATAAGCCGTCACAGCGGTAGATAAAAATACTTTTTCTCAGGTAAAGTGCCTTTTTTGTTCTTCTTCTTTTTCTTTGCCTTTATGTCATCCAATTTTGGACATAGGCCTCCTTGAACCTTCTCCATTTGTCTCTGTTCTGCGCCTGCCTTTTCCAGTGTAAGCCTCCCACTCTTTTTAGGTCATCTTCCCATCTCATCTGTGGGCGGCCTCTTGAGCTTTTTCCCAACCATGGGCTCCACTGCTGTATTACTGTGTTCCATCGTTGGTCTGATTGTCTGGCATTATGTCGTGCAAAGTCCCACTTCAGTCTTGCTACCCGTTCTCTACCCGTTCTCTGGCATCTTCTGTTATTCGTCTGATCCAGATATTCGTTTTCTTATCTGATAGTTTTACACCTATCATTATTCTGTCCATGGATCTCTGTGTTTTTGCTATCGTATCCATGTTTGCTCTAGTTAGTGTCCAAGTTTGTGAGCCGTAAGTTTGGTTCTAAATACGTCAAAATCTCATCAGGGAAAGTTATTCAAAATCTAAAATTGTGGTCTCATGTAAAATTTCAGAAATATCGGGCAACTTTTATGAAACTGTGTTACCACAAAATTACTTCTAGTACACACGGTTTCATAAAAGTAAGCCAATCTTTCTTAAATTTTGCATGCGACCATAATTTTACATTTTGAACAACTTTGCTTAATGGTACTTTCACATATTTGAAACAGAGAAGGTACTTTACCTGAAAAAATTATGTTTTTTATCTACCGCTCGTGAAGGCTCATGAAAACTAATTCAACATTTTAGTATTAAGATTTTCGACTCAGAATTGTACAAGGAATATTGCTACCTGGAGCTTTTGCGCCAATTTGTGTACACCCTGTATATAGAGTTTATTGGGTCGAAAATTTTTAAATAAAGAGAGATAAGCTGAGGATTTTTTTATAGCTATAACTATTTATCACAAATAAAGTTTCTTGTCTTGTCTTTCTCATAGGTACTTGAAACTTTGATTCATTCAATAACTTAAGAGCAGTTAATATAACTATTTAGTAACTTACCTTTACATGGTGTCCCAGAAATAAGCGCACAAAAAAATCCCATAAAAGGAGCCAATAATTATGAAAATCGGCGTATGCATTGCTGAATTAAAAATGATTAAAGTTTTACTTAAACAGGCATCCGCCAACAGTCTTTACTTTACTGTTGTTGGCTTATTAATTATTGTGAAAAGTATTGTTGTCAACCACAGCAACATTACAAAAACTTTGTCACTTGTGAACGTATTTCCTTAGAAACTATATCTTTCTAAATGTCGTCTCGGCTCGTTTGGGTTAGACAAAGGGGTTTTGTAATCAAATTTCAAAATACTCGTAATAAAAAAAAATCAAATCTTTTGGGGCAACTCTTACCTTCAGGTACTGCAGTTCTTTTTTGTGCACTTATTTCTGGAACACCCTGTGTATAGAAGTTTTATACCATTACAATCGTCCATAGATTTCAAAGATGGGATATTTAATGAAGATGCAATAAATATATACCTGTCATTAATAGATGGATCAGATAAACCCATTCAGAGAGCTATTATTCTAAAAAATGTATGTTGAATTGATTCAAGTCTTTTAATAAAAGTGTTGCAACCAAATATTAGATGCGTACATGAAAGTTAATTGTAATAGTAATAAATAGAAGGTGTTTAAAGATCTAGATCAGTTAAGTTCACTAGTTGTTGGGAACAAATGGTAACAGTTTTATCAGTATGTTTATCAAATTTCATTTTATTATCAAATATGACTCCAAATCTTTTATAAATTTGACATTTTCCAAGTTTATAGAGTATGTGTTAATATTAATAGATTTAGTTCTTGAAAATGTTATTAATTTGCATTTATTACACGCCATGTACACAGGGCATTCAGATTATTTTGAAGATTAGTTACATCAGAATTAGTTTTTATATTCTTAAATATCTTTAAAGTCATCAGCAAAAAGTAAAAATTCTACATTATGAAAAATTAAATACATGTTTTTATAAATACATATATGTATTGAAAAAAGTGGACTCAAGTGTGAGCCCTGAGGCACGCCAGACAAAACTTTGATTTCTTTAGAAATAAAATTCTTGTAGTTTACATATTTGTACCCTGATTTTCAAGTAACTGTTAAACCAATTTAGTAATGCTCTTAAATAACCGAAAAAATTTAGTTTCTGAGTTAAATGGCAAAGGCTTTGCTAAAATTAGTGTAATTGCTATCGATTTGTTGTCTATTTTCAAATGATATTAAAATATATTGTAGCATTCCAGTGTAATTAGCTACAAGGTTTATTATTTAATATATTCAAAATGTTGCATTTACACATACAATAATTTCCCTTAACAAGTATGCAACCCATCTTGCTTCAAAGGTTGCATACACACATAACTCCTCTTTAAGGTTTGACATTCTGATTTAGGGATTTTTGAAAATGTTATAAAAAAAGCCTTTTCCTGAATTTTTGGATATGGAGGATTCTTGCCTGTACCATCGTCGAGGTATGGCATCTTGACTCGAGGCTTTGTGAAATTTAAATATTTCTGCCGTCATCCTGCAACATACAGTTGTTATATTATGTGCATAAATTAGGAAATAATCGGCATAATAAAGTGATATTGAAGTGACCGTTATTTCTGACATTTTCCGAAGCACATGGTGCGACGTTTCTTAAGAAAGGCAGCTCACTTAGCTGGTAGGTGCAATTCTAATTATTTAATCCAGCGTCTTACCTGTGAATGCTTGTCTAGCTTTTTTTTATACCACTCTGCTCGACGGATTGAGGTTCCGACACCACCCCTTCGTCTAATCGGACCTGGTGCGCTCTCAGCTATTCCCCCAAAGAGCCTTGTTTACCTGGATGTCTTCCACCAGTTCAGCATCGCAGAGTAATCCTCTATCTTATTTGGCATACCGCACTGCTCAAACTGGTTGAGGTACCATTGCCGTCCATCTACCTTCTTGGACCTGGTGCACCATCTGCAACTCCCTCAAGGAGCCTCTGCCCCCTTGGCTGGCCTTTATTAGCTTCCTACCTCAAGTTGACCCAGTAAGTACGGTGCAGTTATTGCTCGACACTGCAGTGCACAGATGTGGCTTTCTGCGCAGCGGAAGCTCCTAAAACTTCAACTATAAACCCCTGTCCTTATCTAACTGGTTTTTTTTGACTTACCTCATTGTCAATACACCTTAAATCTTGCTAAATAACTCTAAACTGTCACTACCGATTTGCATGTAAACATTACTGCTTATCAGTATGAATTTTGAACATTTGTTATACTAAATTTTAATTATAACAGCTAATTAGATATATAGTTTTTAACAACCTATATTTTATAAATTATGTACCTATGATTTAATATATAATTTAAAAGGTACAGAATATACATTTCCGATTTTCCATTTGTAAATATAAATATATACCTATGTTATGTTAGTTAAATGCAATTATTAAATTGCTGGCGCCCACTTTGTATTTTATTGAACCTTACCCATATGTATGAAGTGAAAATACGAACCCACCTTTTATTTAAATTGTTGCCGAGAAGTGAGCTAGCCGGAGAATGTGAACCTTCTGCAGGTTTGTATACTTTTAGAGGGCACACATAAATTGGCACCCAACGGTCAAGGCCTTCTTTCGGTTCGGTTGACTAGAAATTACATACAACTTGGCTCAGTAAACGTTATAAGTTTTCAAAATTTTTGATATTTTCACTTTTCATAAGGGTTAGCGGTTCTTAAGTAATAATTTTTGGTGTGTTCTTACAAATTGCCTCCATGATGATGAAAGTGAATTGTTTGGTTTCTGATGAGTTAGATTGGGAGTTAACCACTCGTAACTTGGACCCTGCAAATCGTAGTGTCGATGAAAAACGTAAGTTATTAAGAACACAATTAAATTTAGAGAAGCGTGACTCAACTCTAAGTTCTTCTTACCAACTTGTCACATTTAACGTTCCTCAGGAGTTAGATTTTTGCGAACATAGGTTGGCATATCTTCGAACTTTGGCCCAGACGTTTGAAAATAAACCCTTGTCTACTGAATTTGACAGATTAACTACTAAACTAGAGCACATAGACCGTCGATTAGATTATATCTCTATGTTATTAGATGATGATACTAAGCTTAAGTGGACTCACCTAAAAGACCAATTGTTAGAATTGTCAGTATCTCTTTCGGAAGTAGCTGATGGTGAAGAGATACACCATAATGATGTAATATCAATAATTCAACAATCAGAACAACCAATTCCTAGCAGTAGTATAGATCTTCCTCGAATTAATATGACTTCTGAAGCTCCATTGGATCCCATCTTTCAAGCTTCTCATAGTTCCCCACATCATAGCAGTAGAAAGGTCGAATTTGATATTTCAGAGCCTGTCGAGCGTTTTGCAAATCGATTAAAAGAATTAAATCTATCCCAAATTCCTACTTGTAGCCATCGGACGGAAGTCTCATCAAGTTCTGTAAGAGTTTCCAAATGGAATCTGAAATTTTCAGGTAACAATGCTAATCAGGGTGTTAATTCATTCATAGAAAGAGTTGAAGAATTGAGAGTAGCAAGAAACTTAACATACGAACAATTATTTTTAGAGGCAATAGATTTGTTTGATGATCAGGCATTAATTTGGTTTCGGTCTATTCGAAATAGAATTAGCAGTTGGAAGGAGATAGTAGATTTATTGAAAAAACATTACTTACCTAGCGACTATGATGATGCGCTTTGGGAGGAAATTCGTTCTCGTATACAAGGTGTTGATGAACGTCCTCATATCTTCATAGCCGTTATGATTAACCTTTTCAATAGATTAAGCTCTGTCCCACCAGAAGAAGTACAATTAAGATATATTCGGAAAAACCTACAACCATATTATAGCAATCATTTAGCGTTAATTCAAGTTCTTACTATAAACTCCTTAACTGAATATTGTCGAGAGTTAGAAGAAACGAAGAATAGAAATAAGAAGTTTCGACCTAATTTCTCATCTACTAGTTCTCCTTTAGAACCAGACTTGGCTTATAAACCTACTAGTCAATTAAAACGTCAGGTTCACTCGTCTACCACTTCTGATAAAGCACCTAAGAAATCTTTTCCTTTTAACAAAAATAGTTTTAAATCCATGAACTTTGCAAGGACCTCCTCTAATGTAACTTGTTGGAATTGTCAACAAAAAGGACACACTTACCATCGATGTGAAAAGGAGCGTACATTTTTCTGTTACGTTTGTGGAACTCCAAATGTCAATTTTAGTAATTGTCCCAAATGTACTCGTAACGTTCAAAAAAACCCGCAAGGACAAGCCTCGTCTGCAGCCCACGACGCTTAAGTCCCGAGATTTTGCAGGCTGAAACTTTAAAGTGGAAAGAGTGGTTGAAGGCTGTTGCACACTTTTATAAATACCCTCAAGTTCAGTCCATGTTTTCTCACTGCCACAGGGATAATCGACCCTTTATCAAAGTACAAATTAAGAATATTCCATTGTTAGCTCTTCTGGATTCTGGTGCTAACCAGACAATAATAGGCAAGCAGGGATTATTTTTGTTAAATAAATTTAATTTGCCATTGACTAGTACATCTAATTCTGATATGAAACTTCAAACAGCTGATGGGAACTATCAATCCATCCTAGGGTTAGTAGATTTACCTGTAACGATCGATAATGTAACTAGAGTTATTAACTGTTTAGTTTCGAACACTATCTCAGCTCCACTTACCCTTGGTGTTGATAGCTGTTATTTGTTTAACATTATCACAGATTTCAAATCAGACCAATTCCATGTTTCTAGCTTAAATAATTCATTTAAATATATTCTTGCAAAAGAGGACCTGTCTGGTGAACAAATTCGAAATTTGGAAGTCGTCATTAATAAATTTCATAGTATAAGTGGTCCTAAACTTGGTCGCACCCATATGGTCGTCCATAATATAGATACTGGAGATGCAAAACCGATTAAGCAGAGATACTATCCTATGTCACCTGTAATGCTGGATGCTGTAAATAAAGAGGTTGATACAATGTTAGAGTTGGGGGTGATTCAAAAATCTTTCTCACCTTGGAATTCTCCGATTGTAATGGTAAAAAAGAAAGATGGATCCTTAAGATTTTGTTTTGACGGTCGTCAATTAAATAAACTTACCAAAAGGGATGCTTACCCTTTACCATATGTTAATGGTATTCTTGATAGGCTACAGGACGCAAGGTTTTTAAGTTCCATCGACCTTCAAAAGGCATTTTGGCAGGTACCACTTTCCAAGAACAGTTGTGAGAAGACCGCTTTTACAGTTCCAAGTAGAGGACTATTTGAATTTACTGTTCTTCCCTTCGGCCTTAACAATAGTCCCCAAACGTTACAGAGATTAATGGATAACATTTTTGGTCCTGAGTTAGATAGCGTATTTGTATACATGGACGATATTATCATCGCCTCAAAAACTTTTTCTGAACACTTGGACACCCTAAACAAAGTTTATAATCATTTAAAGGATGCAGGGCTAACTATAAACCTCGATAAGTGTGAATTTTGTAGACCTTCTTTAACTTATTTAGGTTTCTTGGTTGACAGGGATGGTTTACGTACCGATCCTTCTAAAGTCGAAGCTATCGTTTCTTTTCCTACTCCTAAAACTTCCACGGAGGTTAAAAGATTTTTAGGAATGGCCAGCTGGTACAGAAGGTTTGTTCCAAATTTTTCAACAATCGTATCCCCGATATTAGAACTCATTAAGGGCCATCAAAAAAAGAAAGTCATTAAGTGGAATGATCGTGCAGAATTTGCGTTCCAAGAACTGAAAGGTTTATTAGTTTCAGCACCTATCTTAACTAGCCCAGATTTCACTAAACCGTTCATTATTCAGTGTGATGCTAGTGATGTTGGTTTAGGAGCAATTTTAGTGCAAGGGGAAGGTTCAAATGAAAAAGTCATTGCTTACGCCAGTCGGTCCTTAACTAGCGCTGAACAGAATTACTCTATAACCGAGAAAGAATGCTTAGCCTGCTTGTTTGGGATAGAGAAGTATCGTCCTTACATTGAACTAACACATTTTAAAATTATCACTGATCATCATGCTCTTTTGTGGTTACACAAACTTCAATCGCCAACAGGTAGATTAGCTCGTTGGACGGCTAGAATGTCGCAATACAGTTTTGACATTGAACATCGGAAAGGGAAATATAATGTTGTCCCGGATGCATTATCTAGAGCTCCTATCCCTGTTGTTAATATTAATACTATAACGTTTGGAGAGACAGAATTTTGTCCTTGGTATAGGAACATGATCATTAAAATCACACGTGACCCCATTAAATATCCTTCTTGGCGAATCGAGGATGGAATTCTCCACAAATATGTTCACAATAAACACAACATTACATCTAACCTTGTTGAATGGAAAATAGTAGTTCCTAAAACAAAACGACTAGATCTTCTTCACCAATTTCACAATGAACCCACCTCAAGCCATCTTGGTTCATTCAAAACACTCCATAAACTTTCAGAGATTTACTATTGGCCCAAAATGAAAGCTGACGTCGCTAAATATGTACTGAAGTGTGATGTTTGTCAAGCCAGTAAATCTTCTTCACAACTTCGACCTGGTTTCATGGGAAATCAAAAAAAAATCAAATATCCTTTTCAACTAGTATCAATAGATTTGATTGGTCCTTTACCTAGATCCACAAAAGGTTACACTTCTATCTTGGTTGTGACCGATTGGTTCACCAAATTCGTGCAAGTTCAACCTCTTAGGAAGGCAACTGCCTCTTCTATCGTTAGGTTTCTCGAAAACGATGTCTTCCTAATGTTTGGTGTACCACAAATCATCATGTGTGATAACGGACCCCAATTTATTGGTGGAGCTTTTCTAAAACTAGTGGAAAAATATAAGGTTCAGAAGGTGTGGTATAATGCGTCTTACCATGCTCAAGTGAATCCTGTGGAGCGTACGAATAGGATTATCACCACTGCTATTCGCTCATACGTGCAAGAAAATCATAGACTTTGGGACGCTCAGATTTTTAAAATAGCCCATGCAATTAGGAATGCTGTCCATGAAGTTACGGGTTATACCCCCTCTTTCCTTAATTTCGGTAGGACTGTTCCCGCTCATGGTGATTATTATGGTCGCCTAGCGAATCTGAAAAAGGCAGATATATCTTTAGACACCCGAGAACAATTGGTGAAGGATGTCAATGAACTTTCTCCCCTTTACAATGAAGTCATTGCAAAATTGAACAAAGCTTATGAGCGTAATAAACATTACTATAATTTAAGGAAAAGGGCCTTACATTTTAAGAAAGGTGAAATAGTGTGGAAACGCAATCCAGTTTTGTCAGATGCCTCCAAAGGTTTTGCTCGGAAGTTAGCTCCTAAATATGTTAAAGCCAAAATTGCCGAAGTAACAGGTACTGTAACATATCGTTTAGTTGATTTAAATGGTAAAAACTTAGGGGTGTGGCATATAAAAGATTTAAAACCCGGTACTGATAACGAATTTAATTTTCCCGACGACGACTCTTAATCAGTTTCTTGTATATAGATATTTTTGGTGAAGGTATTAATTTCATTATTCGCTGTAGGTGTGGTACTTTTGATGGATTTGATTAGTTACCTATTCTACTTTTCCGTCTAATTGTCAGAGTTGTGGCATAGCACTTCTCTGCTGTACCCTATGTGGTGCAGTAATTTTTTTTTTGGGTAAATACTCTGTCCAATGTGATGGAATGATCCAGTAACGTGAATATGATACGTTATTAGAAGTTTAGATAGCTTCAAGACGTGTGCAGGTCAGGCAAGATCATTATGAGCTTTTTAATATAGACTATGCGTCTAAAGCTAGTTCCTTGCATTTCCCTTGAATTTGCAGAAATGGTTTATTTCTGGCACAGGAACTTTGTGATGGAATTTCATCTTACGAGATTCTTTTGGGCAATTATGATTAGGTAAAGTAACTTAAGTGCTTCCTTACAGCATAGCATTATATATCCTTTAATCATTTTCTTTGTTTATTTTGAAAGGGTTAGTTAATAAGTATTTGTGTACTTACGATTATTTAGTCCACCGGCGCAGCTTTTCCACCTCGCAGCGACGGACTGAGTAACTTGTGTTGTCCCAGTAGATTAGATATAAGTAGTTTAGCATAGTATTCTAGGTCTCTAAGTTAGCTTACTTATAGTTCTTTTAGTTGAAGGATAACATCTTTTGGTTGGGTTTTATGAAATGGAATATTCTGGTATCTGAGACGTTGTCTTTTTCTGTTCTTTTTTCTTGTGAAGGGATAGTGTAGCATTCCAGTGTAATTAGCTACAAGGTTTATTATTTAATATATTCAAAATGTTGCATTTACACATACAATAATTTCCCTTAACAAGTATGCAACCCATCTTGCTTCAAAGGTTGCATACACACATAACTCCTCTTTAAGGTTTGACATTCTGATTTAGGGATTTTTGAAAATGTTATAAAAAAAGCCTTTTCCTGAATTTTTGGATATGGAGGATTCTTGCCTGTACCATCGTCGAGGTATGGCATCTTGACTCGAGGCTTTGTGAAATTTAAATATTTCTGCCGTCATCCTGCAACATACAGTTGTTATATTATGTGCATAAATTAGGAAATAATCGGCATAATAAAGTGATATTGAAGTGACCGTTATTTCTGACATTTTCCGAAGCACATGGTGCGACGTTTCTTAAGAAAGGCAGCTCACTTAGCTGGTAGGTGCAATTCTAATTATTTAATCCAGCGTCTTACCTGTGAATGCTTGTCTAGCTTTTTTTTATACCACTCTGCTCGACGGATTGAGGTTCCGACACCACCCCTTCGTCTAATCGGACCTGGTGCGCTCTCAGCTATTCCCCCAAAGAGCCTTGTTTACCTGGATGTCTTCCACCAGTTCAGCATCGCAGAGTAATCCTCTATCTTATTTGGCATACCGCACTGCTCAAACTGGTTGAGGTACCATTGCCGTCCATCTACCTTCTTGGACCTGGTGCACCATCTGCAACTCCCTCAAGGAGCCTCTGCCCCCTTGGCTGGCCTTTATTAGCTTCCTACCTCAAGTTGACCCAGTAAGTACGGTGCAGTTATTGCTCGACACTGCAGTGCACAGATGTGGCTTTCTGCGCAGCGGAAGCTCCTAAAACTTCAACTATAAACCCCTGTCCTTATCTAACTGGTTTTTTTTGACTTACCTCATTGTCAATACACCTTAAATCTTGCTAAATAACTCTAAACTGTCACTACCGATTTGCATGTAAACATTACTGCTTATCAGTATGAATTTTGAACATTTGTTATACTAAATTTTAATTATAACAGCTAATTAGATATATAGTTTTTAACAACCTATATTTTATAAATTATGTACCTATGATTTAATATATAATTTAAAAGGTACAGAATATACATTTCCGATTTTCCATTTGTAAATATAAATATATACCTATGTTATGTTAGTTAAATGCAATTATTAAATTGCTGGCGCCCACTTTGTATTTTATTGAACCTTACCCATATGTATGAAGTGAAAATACGAACCCACCTTTTATTTAAATTGTTGCCGAGAAGTGAGCTAGCCGGAGAATGTGAACCTTCTGCAGGTTTGTATACTTTTAGAGGGCACAATATTATGTATCATTACACACATCTACACTGTTATTATTAGGAGTAAAGAATTCAATAAGTTAAATCTCAAGCAAGAAGTTCAGAAATTTCTCCAACAAGAAATAGACACAAACGCAGACATAGAAGAGGCATATGAGGTAGGTAAACCGGAAGTAAAGGCGCTTATAGTAAAAATGAAGAACTTTGACCAAAAACTAAAAATATTAAAGCAAAAACGTAACATAAAAGATACAGAGGTATATATAAAGGGTGTTTTTTTTTAGAGTGATAGAACTTTAAATTGAAATAAAACACAGAAAAATGTTTTTAATATCCATGAAATTGACTTTATTTGAAAGATAATTTTATGGCATTTATGTTTGAATATGATTTCGGGCATGTGACCGTCGCGGCTGGCGTGTACATGACGTAATCTGGAGGTCCAATTTTCACACACTCTTCGCAGTAAATCAGGCTGTATTTCGGCAATAACGCGTCGAATGTTGGCTTCCAAGTGCTCAATTGTTTCCGGTTTATCGACGTAGACATGCGACTTTACATATCCTCAAAGAAAATGATCTAACGGCGTCAAATCGCACGAAAGAGGTGGCCAGTTAACAGATCCATTTCGTGGATCCATAAATGCCATAAAATTATCTTTCAAATAAAGCCAATTTCATGGATATTAAAAACATTTTTCTGTGTTTTATTTCAATTTAAAGTTCTATCACTCTAAAAAAACACCCTTTAGTCAGATAGTTTAAAGCTCACAATTTAATTATGTATGCAGAGAGAAATATTGAACAAAGTCAATTAAAGCACAGAGTTGAAATATTTTTTAAAATTTCATTTAAAAATGTAGGCTTTTTTAATTAATTTCGGTGTGGGAAGTGCCACTTTTTTTCACTCAGTGAAAAAAGTGACACTTTGCTTTTAATTTAGGAATGAACGATTCTAATTGGACGTTTCCTTAGTTACCAGAACCAACGCAATTGACTAAAATGAAGGCAAATACAATTCTATACAAAATAGGCGTGGATTTAAATATTTAATGAAATTTTAAAAAAATCTTATAGACAACTCGTGTTAGCGTGCTGATTTTTCACGCGTGTGGAATATTAAACTCGGCTGCGTCTCGTTTAATAACCCTCCACACTTGTGAAAAAAGTTGCACTTCTAACACTTGTGGTCTAAATAACTGTTATTTAATTGCAATCTAAACAGTAGTTGAAGTTATTAAATGCATTGGACATGAGATGCAATAAGCATAATTAGAGGGATAAAGGCAGGAATAAGAAAAGCAGATTTCAGAAGGATTGAATTTGAAGTTTGAGTAAAAGAAAGATTTAGATGGCTAATATAATATAAGTAATATGATAGGTTTGAGCATATTTGAAGCCGGACCAAATGAAAGTAAATAATACAAAAGGTTGGTTATGTGCATAATGAATTATGTGCGTAGAGTTATTAATAAACGGTACAAGGCAGTGAAAAGCAAGCAAGCTGAAAGGTAGATGGAAATCAAAGCAAGATAAGATAGAATTTGCTAAGAGCAATACAGAACGAGGGCGACTGAAATGAAGAATAATCAGTGACGTGTTTAAAATTGAACTCGAGTGCCAGTGAATTTGAAACTTAAGTGTTCATAGCAGAGCAGTGATTAATAACGTTTTATGTAACGAGAAAGAACAATTTTTATGTATAAGAAATAAAGACAATTTCTACTTTTAAGCAACAAACATGTTAATCAAATTTTATTCCTTTATGTGAAATTGTAACCAAAACTAATTTCCTTTAAACAATATCAGATTGCGGTTACTAGGTAACGCGACTCTCTTTTGTTAGATAATAAGAAATTAATTCCGGTAATTAACAAGTTATGGGCAAATGTTGCTCCTGAATTTTAATGTTTTAATACAATAAAAGTTATTTGCCAAGTAAAAAAAAGTATACAGAATTATTTTGAGGGTTAAGTGTAAGAGCAGATGGTATCTTCGGATGCCATACTGAACTTCGCCCTCTATGATTGACTATTTTCTGTTTTTTTTTTGTACATCTGTACATTGAATTTGTTTAAATAAAGGCATTTATTATTATTATTATTATTATTATTCTACAAGTTGGCGGGTACATGTTGTGAAACAATAAAGAAGCCAACCTGCGATCGATCACTAATAATAATAATCAATGGTAGTATAATCGCAGATCAACCCCCTTATCATTTATACACCACGGTAGCTCTGAAATGTTCTTACTCACCGCAATGACCTAGCTAGCTTCAAATTCGGTGGCCTTGGGTCGCAGATTTCATCAGCTGAACTGCTGCAAGCTCTTTTAATAATAAGAAAAACGCAGGGCGCCAGAAATCACAGATTTCGAGAAATAAATAAAATTACAGCAACAATTAGGTGTATTTGGTTAATAAATAATAGTTGCTTGCAACATTGTAATTAGGTCTGTAAATTGTTTATCACAAAGTTTGAATACAGTATATAACTAATGCTGAAAATGCAGCATGCACAAAAAATATGTGAACCTCTTTTGGGCTCTCGGATTGAATATGATTGCAATTCAATGAAGGAGTAAGCTTACCACTGTCATATGTTTTAACCGTTATCTCGGTAATGATAATAAAATGGCGTGAGGGCACTTTTTACAAAATTCTTAATATGTATTCATTTAGCAAAACTTTAAACTTGTGAATTGTAAATTTGGGAACAATTAATACATTAAGTTTTAAATTTGTAAAGTATAGATTTATGCACAATTAATACATTAAGTTTTAAATGTGTAAAGCGTAGTTTAAATTTGTAAATTGTAAATCGGAAGCGTCATTACAATCGATTCAGCCAACAATTCATAGGCGGACGTGGTTGTCAACAAAAGTTGAAACAAGACTAACCTGGGTGGTGATTAAAAAAAACGTTGCCGGCAGGCACTGAAGTGGTCCAGGATTAGCTTAACGTAAGCCGACAGCAATCTCGAACTCGTGGCCGAATTTGATAATGGAATAGACGCTCCTTGTACCACTTGGCAAGCTCAAGGTGACATTCCAGAAAGGAGTTGCGGGTCCAAATTATTAATTATGATGCCGATTAGGACATCTAACGTGGCGTCAATCCAATATAAGAAGTCGCTTAAATACGGCGTTTAAAAGTGACGTTGAACAATATCGCCAAAGAGCTAATAAAAAACGGGAAATTACTAAAATGAATATCAACAAGTAGCGTAGACATACCTGATTTTAGTCATCAGCTCAGAAACGAAGTTAATTAATAATTGGTGCAGTAGCACGCGGGAATGCCTTCGTAGAAGCAACTTACTTCAACCGAATGCAGAAATAGAATGCCCGCAAAACGATGGAATATCTGCCCGCTGGCGCAGAGAGATAACAAGTAAATTTCGGAAAAACCAAAACCAACACTTGCGCGGACAAGATTTGATATCGTTTGAAATACAGCGAATAATAACTCAAGTGAAAATATACAGGCTGGCCCGGAAGTGACTAAATGGCGAAACAAATAGCAGGAGCTAAAGATTTGTTTCAGTGGAAGTGTTAGATAAACTTTCTCCGATAAAAAAGTTATAAAATTAATCAAACTAAGATCGGCTGGAGTTCGGCCCCGAACACCTGGATATTTCGAGCTGCGACACCGGCCCATTTGAATTTTAGAAGCCAGGGATCGCAAGTCTTACATGCCATTAAGAGGTGTAAGAGCATCCCAGAACAAGATTTGAGGTCAGGGAAGCGACTTCCAGCGAATAAGAACATCGGCGTCACCTGCACCAGCTCCGAGGCGAGATCGGCGAGAATTTAAAAGGTACGATTTGGCATGTTTTTATGTGGTTGGAGTCCGGAAAGCTAGTGGACTTCGAGAATACATCTTGCTGAAGAGACTAATCGTGTTTCCGAGCATCCAGATCCGTCCCAGTTCGAGTAAATTGCGTGGCATCACCAGAAAATGCGATTTTGGCTAGGATTTGGAGCTATCATAGGATGTTGAACAAAAGATAGCTAGCGTCGTTTTACGTCATACTCTGAAACAAAATCAAGTTAGTTGTTGCTAGGCGGGAGATTTGCTTCAGTTTACCTGTGGTTTCTTGCAAATTTTGCTTTTGAATATCAAAATAAAACGTTGAATGCACCCGCGAACCTTTTGTACTTAAGTCAAGTTTGTGAGTTTATGAGTAATTGAAGCGAGTAGCGCGTTTGTACTAAAATTTGGCGTATTTGAGCTCCTCTGAGTTAAATATTCTAAAGAATAATTTTAAAATAAAACTTAAATTTGAACCTAACCTGAGATATTAGTCTTGTGTTTTGCCGGAGCAAGCCCAAAGAAATATTGCAGTTCGATAAAATACAGAAAGGGGCAATTAACCATTTTATTAAAGAGTAATAAATACATTTCATTTTGATTAGCCTAAGATACTGACATTCAAAGTTTTACTTTTTTTTAAATTTAATATAACTACCCAGAGTATTGTGTGGTGACTTTCCCTATTTAATTATTTATATTTTCACTAAAACCTTTATTAGTTAAGGCAGTCAGAACAATAGATTCTGACTTAACCTCAGAGGAACAAAGAATATAAGCTAAAATTAAAAACGTGGCCAGAAAGGAAAGACAAAAAGGCAAGATAACTAAAGTACAAAATAGAGGATACAGGAAAATAGAAATCAACAAAACAAAATATGAGTGATCAGATGCAGAAGGAGGCTGTCTGGTTAAAGCAGTCGACCAGAGGCGAAAAAACTAGCCACATACCTAAAGGACGGACAGCTCAAGACAAACATGGCAAAAGAAAGCAAAATGATTATTGGAACATGGAACACGAAAGGGTATAATAATAAAGGAAAGGAAATTATGGAAGTTTTTAATAATTACAACTTGATGATTCTAGCATTAACAGAAACAAAAATAAAAGGAAATAGGTATAAAAAACTAGAGGGCGGATATTGCGATGGTATTTAGCCCTCAAATCGGCTCTGATTGCAGTACAAGCAAATAGCAAATTAAATCATTAAAGCACAGAGTTGTAATAATGCAAGCATCTGAGAAAATTCACATAAATTGCCAAATCATAATAACACTGGTATAATTCGCCAATGACATTGATTATATTTGAATAGGCACAGAAATATGGAAGCTCAAATTCCGTGTATTGGGTTTAGCAATATAATTTTAATCGTAATATAATAGATTTGCACAAACTAAAAGCCGAATCTAAATTAATTAAGAACTGGCACAAAAAGTTCAAGTTAGACACAGCTTAAAAAAATGGAAGCGTAGAAAGTAAAGTCATTAGAGAATGGGTAGCAAATGAACATTTTTAATAAAGGTGAGAACAAGAATGACTAGAAGAATAAGGCAAAGAACATAGAAAAGCCAGGCAAGTCATTTATTACATGAAAATACAAGACTTGGGGATTTGAAGAGATTGAAATAGCAAGAAATTAGATGGAATTCAAATAAGCAAGAAATTATACAATGTTGGTGGATTAAAAAACTAGTCAGTGTAGTGATAAACAATGGGCATTTAAGTATGGTAAAAAAATCAAGTGAGTGGCGCATAAAAAAACGTTGAGAAATAAACAATTCCAAAAGACAATAATTCTAGTACATAAGAGTTTGTAAATAACTGATAAAATTTGGTAAAATTAGATTATAAGTTATGTTTTTGTACCTGGTTGATTTCCTACAATTCAAATCTGTAGACAGTGTTTTGTCAATTACGACAGGAGATAGCAATTGTTCTAAATAAATTGGTGAAAGTGCTTGGTTTTTGCTCTATCTTTAATTACCAAAATTTCATAGAAAGCATAAATGTATAAAAAAATAAAGAGCACCATCGTAATCAGCGAATTCGAGTGTATCAGCACAATTGGAGGCAAGAAATTCCAGGTATTTGAGTTTTTGGCGTTCCGAGGCGACGACGGCAGCCACGGCTTGGAGGCGATTTCCCGCAGCATCAATCTGCAGCATCGTGGGAAGGCATAGGGTGTCAGGATTCTTCCGGCAGCTCCACACATCAGGCCAGAACATAATCCAGCATCACGAGCAGCCCGGGGAGCAAGATTACAGCCAGATTCACCATCAAAAGGGGGTCCCGAATCTACGAAAGTGAGGTTAGTGAATTGACCAATTTTGATCTGCCCGATCGGTGTGAAAATTTGAGCATACGTTAATTACGACCTGGAGAACACGAAAATCGCAACAGTTCCCGTGGATGGCGAGGTATTTTCCCAGGATTTTCAATTAAAATCGTCAATTGGAGGCACCAAGAAACCAATGCGAATACGGTGTCCTTTTTAAGAATGCACCAATAGCTAACGATCTGGAAAAACAAAAGATTGCCTAGAAGCCGCTTGAAGGCAATTATTCAAAATCTTACCATCAAAATTTGTTCATTTAATTGTTGATAAATCAATTTCACACGCGAGCTGAAAATAACTAGAACTTGTTGTGATAGATTTGACGTACAAACGGCACATTACGCCTACATTTCAGGTCAATCTGCCTACTTTTCAGAGGCGTACCGTAGAATTTTAACTTGGAAAGTCAGGAACCCAACACCCGAGATTTTGAGTTTTAATTTCATGTCTCTGTTTAAAATTGAGCTAGCGAAGTTAGGAAATCAGATGAATGGATTAGAAAAAGGGCAAACTACCATAAGAGTAATTCTCAATTTTGGCGTACCCAACGAAATTAATTAATCAGTTAGTTTGATTTAGCAAGTGGTAGAATTAAATTAAATATTGTGTGGTGACTCTTTTTATTTATCACATTAATTATAAACATACAAATATTATACGTACAGGGTCATTGCAATATGTCCTAGTTTACAGAGGAATTGATACATAAGAACACGCAAAAGCAGGAGTAGCATACATAATACACAAAAATTGGACTGAAAAAATTAAAAACTGGCAATTGGTCTGAGAAGGTATAATACTAGTGTAAATTGAAATAGAGAAGGATGAGACCATAAGTTTCATAAATGTATACGGACCAAATGAAGGAGAGAAAGATTTTTAAAATCTGCGCCAAACGAAAAACTGGTCCTTACCTCAAATAAACGACAAATCAAGTGATACATTAACAAACGAGAAAGAAATTATGCACAGGTGGACACAGCACAACATGGAACTATTGACAGACGATAAAAACAAACAAGACAATGTACCCAATGACACGATACTGGGAGATAATGAAGAATTAGATCCGAACCTCAATAAAATAGCAAGTACCGAACTAGAAACAGCAATACAGAAAATTAAAAATGGAAAATCCCCAGGGTATGATAGAATTACACCAGAATACCTAAAATATATGGGAGAATACCGATTCAAGGTACTACTGCATCTTTTAAACAAAGTATGGCAGCTAAAACAATACTAAAAGACTGGAAAATGGCCATTATCCTCCCAATATAGAAAAAGGGAAAATTGCGACAATTACAGGGGAATCTCACTGATCAGTGTCCCAGCGAAAATATTTGAGGCCATACAGATTAAGAACTAAGTATTCGACAGAGTGAGACGTACAGATATATGGAACATGCTTAGAAACAAAAAAAGTAGACGAAGACAATACGAAACATAATAAGAACACAAAATAATGAATCAGAAGAGTTCATAAATCTACAACAGGAATCAGACAAGGAGGAGCATTAAGGCCCTATCTATTTATAATATTAATGGACAAAATCAACTCCAAATGCATAGAAGACATAAAAAATCAAACGTGGGGATACTCTAGATTAAATCCAATGCAACCACCAAATCTAGCATATGCTGATGATCTAGCGATTATATCAAACAACGATGGAAAATCTGCAACATAACATGAACATATGGAATGCCCCATTACAGGAGAAAAATCTGGAAATTAATGCCAATAAATCAAAAGTCACGGTAATAGCTAGAGAATACATATAATAAAAATTAAAATAAACAATAGAGCATTAGAACAAGTAATGAGTTTCAAATATCTGCGGCACACAATAGAAGATAGTGGGAAGTGCAAGCAAACTATTATATACCCTAGATAAAAGTTGTATAAGAAAAAGAGAAATCTCACGCAAAACAAAAATAAAAGTGTTCAAAATAGTGTTTGTGCCGATGCTAATTTACGGGAGTGAAACGTGGGTCCTGACAAAAGACACAAAAGTAGGCTACAGGCAATAGAAATGAGATATCTGAGAAAGGTAATAGGGGTGAGAATTAAAGACCAAATCGGAAACAGTGAGATCAGAGCAAGGCTAGGAACAACAAACCTGAACAAAATAAGAGAACATCTACTACGGTGGTGGAGACACCTATAAGAATGAACCCGGAGAAATTAACAAAAACAATCTAGCAGATGAAGATAAGCGGAAAGAAACCCAGAGCACGGCCTCGTCACACGTGAAATGATCAGATAGCCAAAATACTACAAAATAAAAACTTTCACCCAAGCTGAAGAGATAGCCAGAAACAGATCCGAATGGAGAAAAATTACAAAGAAATAGGAGAAGACAACCTCTACAACTGAACAAAGGTAGACAGAGGAGCGCTTAAGTAAGTAAGTAAGTATGTATCTTTTCTATTATTCTCGTATTTTCCTTCTTTATTTTTGTCTGTTTTGATTTGTTGTCCAGCATAAGTTTCGATATCAGTAGAAAATAGTCACTTCCAATCCCTGATCCTCTTCCTACTCGGGTGTCTTTGATCATTTTCCTGTTTTTGTCTGTGTTGGGGGAGCTTCCCACTTTTCCTTTATATGGAAATTTATGGTTGCAGGCTCGATTCGATTTTTTAGTGGACTGTAGGAATTGTAGGTTTCACTGAATTATACACACGTTGAAAGCAGGAAATATGTTACTTTATTAGCAATAAACAACACATTGAACGTTTGAACATTTACAAAGAATTAGCTTTCGGAGTGCGGACCGGTTCGCATGCTGCCACGTTGACAGATGGAACGTAAGTAAGTTTTTAGAATCGGACCCGCCCGGGAGTCGACTGCGCAGAGTATGAATTCAGAATGCAAGAGAGGCGGCAAAAGTTTATAAAGTCCTTAACATACCGCCCGCCTTGGAAAGGGTAACCTTTCAAATAAAACAGTACAGAGTTGACATGTAAAAGCTAGAGTAAAACATGTAACATGAACACACATAGGTATATAAAAAAGCATAATAGTACATGGATCTTAATCTAGTACAAGAAAACCCGAACAATGGGGAGCCAAAAGGCTTTACGAAAACTGTGCTGAACGCTAACGCACTAGTTCACAACACTAGGTAGCGGGCACAATTTGGCGAAGGATCGCTTCACGATCCCTGACACAGTGTTCACTTACGCCACACGCGTAACGCCGTCAAGGCCAGGGTGCAGCTCGGTGACCCGGCCTAACCTCCACTTCAGAGGGGGTAGATTGTCATCCTTGATGAGGACCATGGAACCAGGCTGGAGGCCCGAAAGATGCGTGCGCCATTTGGTGCGCTGTTGGAGTTCCGAGATGTACTCCTTGCTCCATCTTTTCCACACATTCTGGTGTAGTTGTTGTATTCTCTGGTATTTAGACAGCCGATACTCGACTATCTCAGTAACGTTGGGATCAGGCAGTGACACCAACGGACGACCAATCAGGAAATGAGCAGGAGTCAAAGGCTGAAGGTCGTTTGGATCAGAGGACAAAGGGGACAGGGGTCGGGAGTTTAAGGTCGCTTCCACCTGTGCTAACAAAGTGCTAAATTCATCATAATTTAGAATAGCGTTACCTATAACGCGACGTATGTGATGTTTGGAGGACTTGATTCCGGCCTCCCACAATCCGCCAAAGTGGGGACTGTGCGCGGGTATAAAATGCCTAGCTACTCCGTCGTTCGCGACTGATTCGGAAATAGAAGGGTTTTGTTCCGCGAGAAAATTGCCTAATTCGATTAACTCGGAATTAGCGCCTACAAAGTTAGTGCTGTTGTCTGAGTAGACATGGAGCGGTTTGCCTCGTCGAGCCACAAACCGGCGAAAAGCCATTAAGAAGGTTTCAGTAGAAAGATCAGCGACCAATTCAAGGTGCATTGCCTTTGTGACGAAACAAACGAATAGACAAAGGTAGGACTTTACTAGTTTAGAACCACGTCCCTTGCGATCCTTTATCATGAAAGGTCCACCATAATCAATACCAGTCGTATGAAATGGGGGCGATGATTGAGTACGAGAGGCTGGCAGGTCTCCCATTATGGGTTCAGTTAACCTAGGAGAGAATCTAAAACACCGTAAGCATTGATGAACCACTTGCTTGACGATATTTCTGCCAGAGGTGATCCAATATCGTTCTCTGAGATTAGCTAACAACATTTGAGGTCCGGCATGGAGAAGCCGAAGATGCTCATGCGATACTAGGAGTTTGGCGAATGGATGTTTGCCAGAAATCACTAGAGGAAACTTCTTGTCAAAGGGTAATTGAGAGTTGTGGAGCCTACCACCAACTCTTAGCAGTCCCTCGGAATCCAGAAAGGGATTCAGGGATATCAAAGCAGAAGATTGTTTCACAGGCTTGCTCTGTGACAACAGTTTAAGTTCGTCAGGAAATGATTCGCGTTGGGAGAACCTGGCAAGCCTTACAATAGATGCTTGCAGTTCATCTGTAGAGAGGGGACCAGAAAGACGATCAGCCTTAGGGGCTCGCGCGTTGTTATGAAAACGAAAGCAATAAGCTATAACTCGTTGTAAGCGAGCAAAGCTTGAATACTGATTGAACGGAAATGGTTCAACAGAGGTTACAGGAAGACTCTGAACTTCTTTTTTGAATTCTGGAAGCTCAGCACGAACATGTTTGGAAGTAGGCCAAGAGGCCTCACCTTCGCTTAGCCAGGTGGGACCATGCCACCAAAGGCTTAACAGACCCAGCGGGTCAAATATCTGCGATCTTTCAGACAAGATGCTACGCTTGGTAGCCTTACTACTTGTAGAATTTGAAATATGGGATATTTCAGACAAGCTGCTACGATTGGTAGCCTTACCACTTGTAGAATCTGAAATATTGAACATGGAAGTAGGCCAAGATGCCTCACCTTCGCTTAGCCAGGTGGGACCGTGCCACCAAAGGCTTGACAGACCCAGCGGGTCAACTATCTGGGAAATTTCAGACAAGCTGCTACGATTGGTAGCCTTACTACTTGTAGAATCTGAAATCTGGGATATTTCAGGCAAGATGCTACGCGTGGTAGCCTTACTACTTGCAGAATCTGAAATATTCTCTACTGATAAGAATCTTTTCTGAGCGATTTGCAATGAATCGCCCAGTACCTCTACAGGCTTCTTGAAAGGGATAGAGACAACGAATCGACCATTCGCTTCTCGTTGAGTATTTTGCACGAAATGTGCCTCACAGGCGTTCTCTTCATTTGTGCGGACCTTTTCCTCTGGGTAATGTTCGAGTTGCCAAAACCTAACAATGGGATCAGAAGCATCCTCGATCGTGCTAAGATTGCACTGTACAGGGTACGCAGAAGGGGGGCCTGTAGGGCCAGAAACAATCCAACCAAAACGAGTTTTTTGGAGGATGGGAAGATTTGGGCCTAGACCAATTTGTCCAATACAAAGGAGCTGCCAGAAAATGGGCGAACCAATCAGAATGTCGATGGTGCCCGGTTGGTCGTAGGACAGATCTGATAACTTGATGTTATCAGGAACCTTGAAACTGTTTCGCTGGACGCGAAAACTTGGGGTAACACCCGTAATCTCATCGAGAACAAGACAGGATAGGCCAATGCCGTATGAAGTGTGAGGGGCTTGCAGCTTGATATCACACCTAGCCTTGATTTGAGAAGTGGCTTTACTTAAGCCAGAAACAGTAACGTTGACTTCGCGAATTGGAAGCTTCAACCTTTTACACAAATCTGAACGTATAAAGTTCGATTGGGAACCGGAATCCAACAGGATTCGCACAACGTGAGGCGTACCATCATCAGCGATGAGTTTAGCGGTAGCCGTAGGTAAGAGTACCTGCAAAGCATTCGAACAGAATGCAGAAATCGATTGATTTAGCTCAACAGGGGTTTCTGCCGACATCGCAGATCCTGGTTGACTAGAAGAAGCATTTTGAGGTTTATCCTCATGAAGAAGTGTGTTGTGCCTTGATTTGCACTTTCTACACGTATATTTGGAGCTACAGAGGCTCGCAAGGTGACCCTGAGTTAGGCAATTAAAGCATACACGGAGCTCTTTTGCCTTTGAATTTCTGTCAAGTGAAGACAGCTTGACAAACTTATCGCATTTGTACAAGGAATGAGATCCTTTACAAAGTGGACACGAAGGGGTACCTGACACAAATGATTTCGAATGTACCTTGGAAGACTTTTCGGGTACAAGCTTAATATTTTTTACTTCCAGAGTTTCTAGAAGATTTGCTGTATTTTGTAAGAATTCCTTGAACTCATCAAGATTAGGCAGGTCAGAACTTGACCGGTTTCTAAGGACCTCCCATTCACGAAATGTAGTGGGGTCCAGTTTTTTAGAAACTACATAAATTATAACAAAATCAAGAAGCTCGCTTTCGGTAGCTAATGATTTGATTGCTGCAAAATGTTTGAATAACATATCGCTAATCGTACGTAATTTAGTTGCAGATTCCTTACTGCAAGATTCAAGCTCGAAAATAGCCTTGAGGTGGTTATGAACCAGAATTTTTGGATCATTGTATCGATTGCACAATGCCTCCCAAGCTAGAGTATAATTACCCGCAGTAAACTCTAAACTTTTTATAATTTGGCTTGCATCGCCCTGTAAACTAGCCTTTAAGTAATGCAGCTTTTGAATATTAGTTAACTGTTGATTCTCATGAATTAAACTAATAAAAATCTCACGAAATTCCAACCATTCTGCCACGTTCCCTGAATATTTGGGAATCGAAATGGCAGGAAGGCGTACAGCTTGATTATTGCAATGTGAACTGCAATTTGAATGCGTTGATCTTACGCTACCATTAGGAGATCCAGAACGATCTGGTGCAACATCAGACTGCTTGTTGTATTCATTAATCAAATATTTAGCTTGTGAGATTGCAAGAAAATAAGAGTCTTCAAATTCGACTTGTTGCTGCATTTCAGATTCTGGATCCTTACTGTTTTCTAAAATTTGTTCATGAACCGCATAATATTCCGATAGCACGGTGGCTATAGCATCCAATCTTTCTTGCAATTGAATGCTAGATAAGAATTGATCTTCATCATGAATTATTTGCAAAGATTGCACGTAATTTACAAAACGCGTAAGCTTGCCTTTGATAGAGCCACGTACTCTTACAAGCGGATCCATAATTGTTGAAATTAAAACAACTTAAGGATGAAAACTGTTCGTACGCCACTGGCGTGAATTTTGTACGCTTCTGGTACGCGGACCCAACGGGTCAACTATCTGTGATATTTCAGGCAAGATGCTACGCGTGGTAGCCTTACTACTTGCAGAATCTGAAATATTCTTTAATGATAAAACCTTTCGCACGCCTCTGGCGCGAATTTTGCTTACAACGCAGACAGCGCTTGATAACAACGCGAGAAACCTGTCGCTAACGACGCAGAAAACGACCCTGGTACAACGCGAGATGATTCACCTGTGACTGCTTCAACTGCAGTATGAAACATGCAGGGGATATCGCTAACAAACGTAATAGCTTGGCATTTCACGCAATTAAAATGTTTATATGACTCATAAACCATCTGTTTACGCAATAATACGCAGCTGAAATTATGCACATGTATAACACAGATGATAGAAAACCAAATATTCATGCATAGGAAATCACAAAAATAGGAAATTAGGCTTACATTGATATTGGTGTATGTGCCGCCTTGCCGTTTTTCCTCGTTGCTGTGGTTCGTACTACCGTCTCGTCTGCAGCTGCAATGGACACGTGCACGAACTTGGCGCCAAACTCGGCGTTTGGCTATCTCGCTCTTACGTTGATAGCACCGTCTGCTGTCTTCCTTCCTCTCGCAATGTTGTCGAATGCTGTCGCTGTTGATTGGACTCGCAATGACCTAATGTGGTTTAATCCTGGCTCTGTAGGACCAATGTTGTCGAGCCTTCTCAGTTTTCCGTTATTTGGAAAATTCCTGATTGCCAGCTTGCCTTGGAATTTGTGGACTGTATGAATTGTAGGTTTCACTGAATTATACACACGTTGAAAGCAGGAAATATGTTACTTTATTAGCAATAAACAACACATTGACCGTTTGAACATTTACAAAGAATTAGCTTTCGGAGTGCGGACCGGTTCGCATGCTGCCACGTTGACAGATGGAACGTAAGTAAGTTTTTAGAATCGGACCCGCCCGGGAGTCGACTGCGCACAGTATGAATTCAGAATGCAAGAGAGGCGGCAAAAGTTTATAAAGTCCTTAACAGTCTGGTATTATGATACTACAGACTTCGTACGCGCGAGGTTCGTTATTTGTGTATTAAATAATGACTAATTATTTTCTGTCATCCCATCCCATCTCCGTCCCCGTCTTCGTCCCCGCCCCCGTCCCTTTTTCCGGCCCCGTCTCTTCCCGTCCCGTCCCGTCCCTTTTTCCGGCCCCGTCCCGTCCCGTCCCGTCCGTCCCGCCCCGCCCCGTTCTCCCCCTACCCATCCCTTTCCTTCCCGTCCCGCCCCGTTCCCTTCCCTCCCTACCCATCCCAAACCATCCCTTCCCTTCCCGACCCGTCCTGTCCCGCCCCGTTCCCTCCCCTCCCATCCCATCCCATCCCATCCCTTTCCTTCCCTTTCCTTCCCGTCCAGTCCCGTCCTGCCCCGTCGCGTCCCTTCCCCCCTCTTATCCCATCCCTTTCCTTTCCGTCCCGTCCTTTCCCCCCCTCCCATCTCATCCCATCCCTTTCCTTCCCATCGCGTCCCGTCCCGTCTCGCCCCGTTCCTTTCTTCCCCTCCTATCCCATCCCATCCCTTTCCTTCCCGTGCCGTCCCGCTCCGTTCCCTCCTCACCCCTCCCATACATTCCCATCCCTTCCCGTCTACTCCCGTCCCGTCATCTCCTATTTTCACCTTCAGGGGACAAATTTCCAAAACCTTTGAATGACTTAGTTCAAAATTTGATCTTACAAAATTCCAACCCCTTTTTTACCCCTGTAGGGGTTGAATTTTTAAAAATCCTTTTTTAGCGGATGCCTATTCCTTATGAGAAATCTGCCTGCCAAATTTCAAATGCCGTTTTCGCAATCAACGTCCCAAAAAACCTCAATAACGACACCCATATCGATTTTTAGGATTATTTACCCCATTTCACCCCCTAACGGGTTGATTTTCTGAAAATCACGAAATACGTGTTTGCTTATTTGTTTTTAGGAGTACTTCTACGAAGTTTCAAGTCAAAATGTCTATTTAATATTTTTTTCCATACAAAATTCCCACCTCCATTTTACCCCTTTAGGGGTTGAATTTCGAAATATCCTTCCTTATTCCTTGTATAAATCATAAAGGGAACCTCTGTGCAAAATTTCAGCTTTCTAGGTCCAAGGGTTTGGGCTGGGCGTTGATGAGTGAGTGAGTGACTGAGTTAATGAATGAATGAATGAGAGAGTCAGGACTTTCAGTTTTATCTATACAGGGTGTAGAAACGCTTTACGCACCATAGGGATTTCAATGGTAATTTTGTCATATGAAAATTTTTGTTTCCCTAATTATTTTAGAGCAAACTTGTATGGAAGTTTTTTGTAGAGAAAACAATTCTCTGTTCATTTATGCCAGCATTTGTCATTTTACATTTCGGAAAACCGAAAATTTTAAGAAATAAAATTACCATTTTTAGACAAGTCAGTGGCGCCTTTAAATTATTGAAGCATCTCAAAGCATCAACAAATTAGTTTACTGTTTAATTGTTTGCATCTGTCAAATGTAGCTGCAACCATGGCACTTATTGCACCTGATCTGCTTCCAGCATACCACCATATCACAATTTGCACTGATTTTTGAAAAAATTACAATTCTAGTTTCTTTAATTATTAGGTTATCTGACGTAAAATGACAAAAATAATGGCATAAATGGATGCAGAATAGTTTGCTCTACAAAAAACTTATTTACAAGTTTGCTCTAAAATAATTAGGGACGCAAATATTGTCATGAAAAAACTACCATTGAAAACCCTATGGTGTGTAAAGCATTTCTACACCCTGTATAGATAATCGATGATAGAGTATTCATTTCTGCTTGGTTCTCTCCTAGTATATTGATGGATATTTTTATGTTTAAAAATTGGGTTTGTGATAATCAGGTTGTTTACTATGCAGAATTCTAGCAGCATTTGGCCACTACCAATTACTTTTTCTTCACATTGCTTTTTGATGGCTTCTCCAAAACTTTCTCTGTTTTTGCCTACTCTTCCGTTTAAGTTTCCCAATAATATTTTTACTCCTTTGGCTGCATCCTAAATTTTTTATAATTCTTTATAGAACTTTTCTTTAATGTCTTTCCTTTCGTTATCGCACGGCCCGTAGGCTATCACTAGGGTTGTCGACTTCTCTTCCTCTGAACTTAACTCTACACTCACCATTCTTTTTGACTTTAGATTCCATCTTATGATTTTGTTCTTAAGGTTCTCAGCCACTAGACAGGCTACCCTTGCTGTTGCTCTTTCTCCTGTATCCACTCCTTTATACAGTAAGATATGTCCGTCCTCCAGTATGCTCAATTTTGTTTCGTTTCATTCTCTTACTAATTCTATCTCTTTCTGTTAAGCACTTCGTATTCCATGTTCCGATTTTAGTTGTATCCCTATTGCTTTTCCCTATTCCATTATCCGTTTTCTCGCCTTTTTCGTCTTCAATGATCCGTCCATTTCTTGTCTTATTCGTTTTTTGGAGTTAATTTCCCAGTCTTCTCAGGGCTTATTAAAAATTTTACGCTTTGTATTTTAGTGCAAAATAAATGGTTTATTGCTTTTTCTATTTTATTTATTGGCAATCAAATTTAAAAATAACCACTCCAGCTTAACATGAGAAAACTCTGATCAAAGGGTTGAATTGCAACATACGGTTTAATTTTTACTATTGAGTATAAATTTTATACAAGTATGGCAAATACCCGACTTTCCTGAATCTGACAGTTTAACCCATAAATTGACAGCATAAACAGAAATGATTGTGTGACTTTAGCTCCGGCCGAAATTATTATTTCTACGCATTGGATTGCTTTCAAAATTCGTCCCGCTAAAATTTCGTCACATTCACCTAGAAAACATCGCCAAAGCGCGAGAAACATGATAACACGGCAAAATCATCGTTCTGCGCCCGCATCGACAGGACGTCGTTCTGCGCCCGCATCGACAGGACGTCGTTCGGCGCATCCCTCCCAAATTTCCAGCACTGATAAACAGTATGGTATTGTATAAATAGAAAGCGCCCGCTGTTAGCTGTTAGAGCAGCTTGCGTCCGCCGACACTGACCCGCGTCTTGCTCTAGGTCCTCGGGGACCTAGTTCCTGAAACCAGTCCGAAACACTTGAATCCTGCGACTAGAAATTCCTGGGAAACCGTCCTGAACGCGCTATGACAAGAATCGTTTTGAGGCTTCGTGATTATCGACCCAAAACGATTTGTTATAAACTAATTTCAATTTCTGTTAAACTCCCCTGAGCTCGCTATAATAACAATCGTTTATGGCTTCGTGATTATCGACCAAAACGATTCGTTATAAATCAATCTCGATTTCTGTTATACTTTCCCTGAACTTGCTATAATAACAATCGTTTATGGCTTCGTGATTATCGACCAAAACGATCTGTTATAAATCAATCTCGGTTTCTGTTAAACTTTCCCGAACTCGCTGCAATAACAATCGTTTAGGGCTTCGTGATTATCGACCAAAACGATTGGTTATAAATTTTTCTCAACCTGTAGAAACGGCACACACTAGTCGCAGGAACCAATACGAAACTTATTCATAAAACTTAAGAATTCAGAGCTTTACTCACCTGGAGGAATCCTGTTTTATAATCGTCTTGAGCCTGTCCGTAGTGCCTTAATTTAACAATCAAAATCTCCGTGGTTTAATTAACAACTTTGAAGGTTATTACCGTTTCTAAACGAATTTGATATACTGTCATTTTACTTGCTAAAAGAAGCTATTCGGCACTGCGGGCAAGTCAGGCCTTCGCCCTACGTTGATTTATAGTCACAACTCTCGAAATAAACCGTATTACACCCGAATTTACTGTGTTCGACAAATGTAAACAAAGTTAACCTCGAATTTTATATTTACAGTCTTGGCCGCTAGAGGACGTTTGCGCAACCACAATCCCGGTGCGTGTACGACCTGAGTGACCTGCAACCCGCTTAACCCGAGAAGCAAAAGGGGTTGTCTGCATGCCAGGTTCCTCCAAAGAGGCCAGAGAAGAAACCATATTATTTTTGTACTAAATACGGGAAATCTTTTTATTATGTTACAATGTAAATAGTTATACCCAAATAAATCCCTTTTATGTTATGTGTACTTTTCTATATACTTGAGAGAGTAAATTGGACCTTGGCGTCTGAGCTGCCTGAGGGTAAAAAGTTCACTAACAGTGGTAATTATTCATAGCTCAAAAAGTACGCAAAAATTAATAAAGTCAAGGCAGGCTATTACAATTGAACACACAAAAATTAGCGTAATTTGAACGTAAAATACCAACATTGACAAAATTCACCGCAGGTAAATATCTAGCAATGTGATTAATGGAATCAAGTACCTAGCCTGGGCTAACCTGTATGACGTCACAGCAACTGGCAATTGTTTCACTTCCTGGTTTGGAATCCAAAACTGACGCCAACCGCAAACTCAAAGCACGCTATCGCAATAAAAATCTTTCGCAAGGACACTGGGGCTGGAAAACTCAATCTGGACCTCTTACAATGCCTATTTTTGATGTTGTTCAAAGCTGATGGACCCTCGCAACTGCTTTCCTGTTAAAATTTACCTTGAACGAAGACCCTTGTTGCTGGTTCACAAAATCGAAGGACGCCACGGCTCCAATTAATCTTCTGAAGGCTTTCTGCCACTGCTTTCTGCAAATAGGGCTTAAGGAAGGTCTCCTCCACACGCAGCACAAAATTCAACAGGCTGCTAACCCGAAACTCGTTGAAAACTGGATGTTGAACCCACTTGCACAAACTTTGCAGGGCAATTCCCTCTTCACTGAGACATTCTGACACGATGAAATTCTACACACAGGCACTCTGCGGACTGGTGATTAATAAAAGACAGCTTTTGGACTCACCCAAATACTTTTATATAAACAAAATACAACTTTTTACTAGCCAAACTTGCACACAGCTATCCTTTTTTATGGCTTGGGTTAACCACAACAACAATCGAACATCACTTATCTTAGCAAGTAATTACAACTGTTCAGAAGTAAGTTTTGGTACAATTATTTACTTAGAAACTATGCTGTTTTTTGGTTGTCAAATCAACTTTATAACCTCAAATCACTTTCGTTTTACTTGCATTGTTTCCACGAGTTTTATTAGCACTGCACTATTGTTTTCCTTCTAACATAGCACACCTTGTCATGCTCTTTGCATTCTATCCTTCCTTCACATCGCTTTTACCTTTCAGCTGCGTTAGCGATTGCTGGCCTCGTAATTTTAACACTAACTACTTTTGTAACGTCTCAAACATCTCTGCATCAAAGCAAATTCACAATATTGTTTTGACTTTACAATATTAACTCTTGTCAGTCCTCATAATTTAAGTCCATCTGGCATAACGAGCACCTTTAATGAAAATTTAAGTTAAACGTAACCCTTCTGATATTGCTTTATCTAATGCTAATCTCTCTCAATCAAATTATAGTTACTGCTAATCATATCTTGTGCATTTATTAGTGTATTATACTGACTTTAATGTTGCAACAAACAAAATATCAATTCTGGGCTTATTTGAATTTTTCTTTCATTTTCGTGTCTTCGTTATGCAACCAGAATAGCTGTGGGCTTTAAACCATTACAATAGTCAGTATATGACTTAAAATATAGTATCCTAAAATTCAGTGTTTTTTAAAAACAAAACACCTTGATTGTGCAAACCGTCGTCTGCGTTGATTGTTTATAAGAAGTTCAGTACCATAAAAAGTTTGCTTCCTAATAACCTGAGTTTAATAACAGATGTCACCAATATCGTGTTACACCTAAATATGTTGGGTACCTGTTATGAGTAAGGCGTCATCCATCGAAAAACACTTCAATCCCCTTATTAACTAGCCTGTTGTTAAGGTTGAAACAGGCTGCTTATGTCTTGGCTATGTTAGGCTTTAGGCTGTTTTTCCTGACAGTGTAAGGAGGTCGGATGTTAGAACTTCTTCTGTTCCTCAAAAGTCTCATGTCTAGCGGCTAGCACAATCATCAGTATAGCCAAACTTCCTGCTGTTTATCTCTGGTATATCAGCAATATATAGACTGAATAGTAATGGGGCTAGCATCGATCCTTGGGGTAGTCCATTGTTGAGACTTTTCTGGCCACTTGCTTAATTTTCCATTATAACTTGAAACCCTCTATTACAGATCATGCTATCGACAAGCGTCACTGTTTTCTTACAGGGTATTGTCTTCAGCAGCTTATAAATCAGGCCCTGTCTCCAAACAGTGTCATACGCTGCCAAAAGGTTGATGAAGACAACAGATGTTTTTAGGGTGTTCTGGTATCCCGCCTCTATGTATGACGTTAGTGACAAGACTTGGTCCATGTAACTTCGATTGGAACGTAAGCCAGCCTGCTCTATGGGTATTTTGGTGTATATTGTTGGGCTGATTTTATTATATAACACCCGTTTCAAGAGTTTGTAGATTGAGCTTAGTAATGCAATAGAGCGATAGCTTTGTGGGAGTTCTAAACAGTATTCCTTGTGAATATCATTTTCCTCACGATCATTGAGAGGTTTTCAAAGGACCTGTTTCAAAAACCTACATCTTTCATCTGTTAGTTGGACATTTAATATCCAGTCTTCTTGAAAAATGTTTACCATATTAGTACATGTACTAGCAAATGAGTTTCTGCTCGGAGCGTGTGTATGCGTAATTTTTTGTCCAGGGCGATATTCAACATCAAACGTATACTCCTGAATGCTCAACCACTATCTCCCGATTCGCGGAGTCAAATTTCGTTTACTGAATGTCATTCGTACGGCAGTGCAATCGGTTATCACTTTGAAATGAATACCTATTAAGTATGTCCTAACGTGCTTTAATGTGTCTACTACGGCAATGGTTTCTAGTTTGTCTGAGTGATACCTATGTTCCTCGAGGATTGCCTCAAATAGTACATTACAGGTGTAAGTTGGCCGTTTTGCTTTTATACCAGAATTCCTCTAATTCCCCATTAGGACACCGGCTTTTCTTTCAGGGTTTTCGAAGGCTGTATGTTTGATACCCCATTCGAATTTGACTTCCTTTTTCGTAAAACTTGTCAATGGTCTTGCAATTATGGCAAAATTTGTAATGTTTGCTCTAAAATAGCTACACAGTCCAAGGTATTGTGAAACTCCATGTACATCGCACGGAGTGCGTAGTTTTGATACTGCCTCAAATTTGCTACTACTTGACTTGACACCTTCTAAACTTATCTCATACCCTCAGTATTTGATTTTTTCCTAAAAAAATTGCCATTTCGACAGTCGGAAAGTTAATCCAGCTGCTCTCATTGAACAGTCAGAACGTCAGATGGCAACAGAAGATCGTCCATACATGCAATGGCGATTGTATACCTCAGAGACCCTTAGTACTCATAATACCCATATAGAGTTACAAAGGCAGTTTTGGAAATCGCTGATTCCTCTAATTCTATCTGGTGGTAACTAACCACTACCAAGGTCTAGACTTGTGAAAAAGCGGCATCCATTTAATTTATTAAAAAATTTGTCTACGCGTGGAAGGGGACCTATCCTTGACAGTTTTAGAATTTAGGGCTCTGTAGTCTACACATCCTTTGCTCACCATTTTTCTTTTTAACAAGAATGGGAAAACCCAAAGCATCCATACCACCTATTAGACAAACAATTCCACACTTAGGACCATGGGCAAAAAGTGATGCAGAAAAATCCGAATTATTTGCACAACATTTTTCTAAAATCTTTACTCCGCACATGGATGACGTAGACCACGAAATGGAGCAAAACCTCGCACGAATTATAGAAACACGGCAACAAATAACACTCACTACTCCAGGAGAAATACAAAAAGTGATCAAACTTCTGGGACTTAAAAAAGCTCCTGGAATAGACAAAATCACACCAAAAATGTTAAAATAACTTCCTAAAAAAGCACTAGTGCTATTAACTTACATATTCAACGGAAGCATAAGAATACAATATTGGCCAAAACACTTGAAATTGTCAGAAATAATAACTATAGTCAAACCAGGGAAAGAACCTTCAGATGCTAATTCCTACCGCCCAATAAGTCTTCTCCCAGTGATTTCTAAAGTATTCGAAAAGCTTCTATTACACAGAATAAAAATCGACTTGCCAGCAGACTTGATACCACACCACCAATTTGGATTTCGGTCAGGACATTCAACAATACAACAGATACACCGATTAACTGACCTCATTCAAAAAGCCTTTGAGGACAAATGCTACTGTTCAGCGGTATTCCTCGACGTATCCCAGGCTTTTGACAGAGTTTGGCATACTGGTCTCCTCTCTAAAGTCAAGCAAATCCTACCTTCTTACTTTACCCTTCTCCAATCCTATCTCAACCACCGACAGTTTCAAGTCAAAGTGGGGAATGAAAGATCAAAATTGCATCCAATCAAAGCAGGGGTACCACAGGGCAGTGTCCTGGGTCCAGTGCTTTATGTTCTCTTCACTTCAGACATACCAACCTCCAGAAACACAACAATTGGCACATTCGCCGATGATACCGCCATACTATCAGTAAATCCTGACCCTCAACAAGCAGTACTGAACCTACAAGACTACCTCAACATACTACAAAACTGGGTCGAAAAATGGAGAATAAAAATAAACGAAAGCAAATCGAGTCATATCACGTTCACTCTTCGAAAAACCCCAACCCCTGAAGTATATCTTAACAACATTCCAATACCCAAACAAGTTGAAGTAAAATACTTCGGAATGACCATGGACGCCAAACTAACTTGGAAACCCCATTTACTAAAGAAACGGAAACAAATAGATCTAACCACCAAACAGCTAAACTGGTTACTAGGTAGAAAATCGAAGCTAGCTGTAGAAAACAAAATCCTGATTTATAAAACCATAATCATACCTATTTGGACTTATGGTATAGAACTCTGGGGATGTACCAGCAACACCAACGTTTCCATAATCCAAAGATGCCAGTCCAAATTGTTGATATCAATACTAGATGCCCCGTGGTTCGTTTCCAATAACACGATACACAATGACCTCAAAATCAAATTTGTGAATGAAGTCATCCCTCAGAAAAGCTCTATCCATCATGCTCGACTCGAATTCCACAACAATCCACTCATAGAACCCCTACTACTAAGAAAAGACAACAAACGACTCAAGAGAAAACAGCCAATCGACTTGCTGTAAGAATCTGAGGTGTCGCCGCTGGACGAAACCTCATTATGCCATCCCTCGCCATTCATAAGATTAGCTTATAGAATTCTTGTATTCTGATTGCTGATTAAATTACTAAATAAAAAAAAAATAATTTATTCATAAATTTTTCTACGCTTGGAAGGGGGCACCTACCCTTGGCAGTTTTAGAATTTAGGGCTCTGTAGTCTACACATCCTTTGCTCACCATTTTTCTTTTTAACAAGAATGGGATTGGAATACAATGAGTCAGACTCGCGTAGTAGTCTCTTCCTCACTTTCAACGGGCAAGGCTAGTCACCTACGGCCTACGGGTAAAGAGAGCTCACACAACCACTTTGTGGTTAAAACAGGTCACTTGCCTATAATAAGAGGAAGAAGAAGAAGAAGACTCGCGCATAATGTTATTATCAGCTATAATTTACCATGGGCAGTGATAATCACCCGCAATATTTTTAATGAATAACAACCCGAAAGTGCTTGCCTAGAAATAAGCCGAGGCGACGCCGAGGGTTATTTCTTAAATGCAACGCACTTGGGGGATATTATTTGTCAAAATTATAAGGATTTATCACTGGCAGCGGTGAATTCGGGAAGATAAGTTCTTAAATAAATTAGCCATTTTCTGACAAATTAATTTGACACTTTATTATAATAATATTATGTTGGTGGCACGGTAAGTCTATGTCAAATTCGAGTTTATCAGGTTAGGTTTTGCGTCAGTTTTGACACAGACTGGCGAAAAACCTAACCTGCTAACCTCGAATTTGACTTAGATTTACAGTGCCACCAACTTGTCATATGATACTACTGAAATTTAATTAGGTAGTTTCCATGGTGATTGAAAATCACCCTAGGGTCGTTTTCACTTCAAGTGTGATTTGATTTGTCAAACTGACTCGCGTGATTAAAAATAATCAAATTTGATTGGTCTGCAATATATGTAAGAACTTATCATATATAATGCAACTAGTGGGTTCTTGATTATCAAATAATCATTTCTGTTTACACGAGATAGATAGGTAATATATCGAGTGGAAATAGAAATGATTTGATAATCAAGAAGACACGAGTTGCATTCGGCTAGATTATATCACGCGTCAACTTTTGAACAGTTTATTTATAAATATTAAAAGTACAGTTAATGTAGTTGTTATGCCATTTGTACTGACAGCAGATAACGCGATGTTTGTGAAGACATGTGACTATCACTTATTCGTCAGGAAGGTATGTGATTATCACAGTTGCTATGTACTGTTATGATACATAAAGAACAGTTTTAGATGAATATTAATGTAAATATAAAATTTGGGAGATCAATACAATCCACTTAGAAAAGTTTAAAAAGAATTGGCTGTTTGAATGAAAGTCATTAATAGAATTTAAATTTGATGCAATTTAAGTTGAAAGATATAGCACTTGAGTATTCTGTAGTGGTTTTTAAAGTTATCAGGTAAATACAAGCTCATATTACATGTGACAAATATAATTTCTATTAAATATGATGAAGTAGGTAGAACTCAAATAAGTTTAATTTGTAGATGGCATGAATAATTGTAACATAGCATCTAGGCAGATTTTGTTATGATTATTGAAAAATAACAAATTAAAAAACATGTAATTTCGTATTTTGGTAGTAATAAAAAGTAGAATTTTAACCCTGTTTACTTAAATTTATTTGGAAAAGGTAAAAGGGGCAAGAGGTGAAAAATAAAATGAAATATTAAGAAGATTATGATAACAAGTTGGAAGAGAATTTGGGAGGTTGTATAACTAGATACAAGCCAGTAGAAGAAGCAAGAATAAAATAAGATTTGGATGGAATTGGTTTATTTTGAATACAATTAATAAGAAGTTATGTTGGTTGAAAAGTTGTCAATTGCTGGATTTGTTGAGGGAGTACTGAGGACGTGTGGATCAGTCGACGGAGAATAGCAGAGGAACTACTGGACTCAGGCGATTCTGTTGGTTACTGACGACACAGATTGCCAAAGTAGGAGCTAAGGAAATAGAATATTAATAAGGGATCATCTGTGAGAGCAAACTTGCCGTGAAGCCGTTGGAGCGAGGGAAGCTGTTAAAGGTGACAGTGGCGTTGGTGAAATAGAACGGAACCATTTCTGCAAGCAGCCAAGGGTTTGACAAATTCACAGCTGTTTGTCAATAAGCAATGCATCACAGCACGACTATCTAGGGATCTGGGCTGTGGACATCAGGAGGAGTACTGTTTTGGAGGTGACATTGAAGCAGTGAGTGTGAGCAGAAGCAGGTGGGTTTTTAGTTTGTCCTATCGAAGCTATAGTAAATAAAAGACAATTAGAAAAGTGTAATTAACTATAATCAAGTACTTACCATATAATATTGAGTCAATAAGAGGTGAATAGAATTAATATTTGTCATATTTGATTGAAAATATTGGTGGAACACTGTTTGACGTGCAAGGTGACAGTTCAAAACAATTTAAAGTCATTATTAAAATAAAATTTCAATGAATAAGCAAGTAGATAATCGAACTAACCCTGAAAAGAGTCTCAAGGCGCTATCGTTAATAATAAGAATATAATATTGAAGTTCAAATTAAATAATTCAATTTAGAAAAATAGTAGAGCAGTCACTAAAGTATATTATCAAAAGTTAGTACATACGTAACTATGCACTTTGCCGTTTTTCATTGGTGGATGTTAGAGGTAGTGGTATAATCATTGTAGGTCATGTCTTTTTCTGTCAAGTGTTACTTGTTACAGCAGTGGATAAAATTATTATACCTGAATTAATTATCTTATCTTCGAAACATCCTTTGAGTTAACTACGCAGTTGTTTATGTAATGGTCACTTCCCAGTTGTAAACGTAAACCAGCTTGCACATAGAAATCGTCATTCATAACACCACGTGACGTCTCTTGGTACTTTTTTTTGCCCGTAATTGTATTTTCTTGGGTGGTCCATGCAAAGCTTGCGTCAGGTTATTGCTGGCAGACAATATACGAATCTTTTTATCAGAAACCAACATCAGAACTACTGGTTGATTCAGGAGGGACTGTCCAACCATGACTGATACATGCTGAACTGCATCAAGAACAATAAGTGCTTCCACTTTTCTTTCTGCTTGATCTACTTTTAACAAGATTTCGGCTTGTCCGACGACATTCACAGCTGCTCCGCCATATCCACATATCGCTAGCAGGCAAGGTTGTACCTTTAACCCCACAGTTTTGGCTAGATCTTCTGTAATTAGAATGGCACCACGCCCAGAATCCACATACGAGTATGTACGATTTTCGTTCACCCGTAGCATTGGTTTGCGGTGTCGTTCCAATGCTGTACTAGATGAGTGAGACGCTTTCGTTTGCAGTCTTTTCCAAGGTGTCCCATTCGTTTGCAGTTCGAGCATTCTACCGTTGGTTAGATTTGTTTATTCCTGTCTGCATCGGCTTGTACTTCTTATGCACACTTGCCGAATAATCTTTGTAAAATTTGGACTGGAAATGCTTTGTTCTAAAACGGTCTGATATCTACCCGCCCATGCACTTCCTTGAATGCTTTCATCTTTAATTCCGTCTATGACGCAAGACACTGCCGTTTCTCCTGTAATGTCACAGACATTAACGAGTGCCATCTTATCAAAATAATGTTGCTCCCAGGATTCGTTGGTAACTTGTAGCTGTCGAGGAGGTTTCTTAAAGCCGTTGCGTAGTCCTGGTGATCAGGAAATGATTTCAGTAGCAAGGACTTCCATTGTTTCTACGTCATTTAATACGACGGCAAGTTGTCATACCACTTGCGAGCTAAGCCATTAGTCGGCTCTGCATGTGAAAAACCATTACTTCCGCTAATTGTTCAATTTTAGCTATCTACTTGGTAGAGGTGAGGTTTGGTTTACCCGGCGTAAATGCAGGGATGCACTCAGGTTTATCATAAAGCCTTGGAAGTCTAGTGCTTGATTGAGCCTGTTATGAAATTAGCTTTTCCACAAGATCTTCCAAACGCTCGACGTAATCGGTCGGTGGCTGCAAAGGTGGGGTGGAACTACCCGCACTTGTAGATGGCCCATTTATATTAGGCTCATCGTCATCATTATGCAATTGTACTCTAGTTGACCGCAAACGCTTCACGCGTTTGTAGTTGTAATCATCAATGCTGCTGGTGGCAGAAGAACTGCTCGAGCAACGCATCTGTGACCGTCCAATTTCCAGCAATAATAAGAAGAAAATATATATACACACGTAAGATTTCAAAAGTTAAAAATTACAACTGTCAATTGCTGCATCAGTCAATGTAAGCACTAGTTCTAGCACAATTAAGAACTCACAAATTAACAAGAATTTGGAGGTTCGTTTAAAGTCAAATAGCTGTCACTTAAAACTCATCGTGCCTGATTTAGGTGTTGGGTCCCTTGAAACTAATCATGCGTGAGAGAGCCCGCTCCGTGTGTATAAGTTATTGTCATAAAAGAACACGCGCGACCTAAACAGAGCTTTGAAACTTTCGGCTAGCACTTGGTTGTTGAAAGTTATGCCTGTGTCCCTTACAATTTACAATCGAATTATGCAATCGATACAGTCAGGTACATACTGTTATGATACAATTACTCTATTTGTTATAGTGATTAAATAAAAATAAAAATAATGATAAATTTCGAAGATCAATACAACCAAATGTTGAGGGGTTTTAAATAAGATGGGTATTAATTTTTAAATAATTGAGAAATATTACAAGTGGCAAAAAATATTTAATTTCATTAAATTCATTTTTATTTCAAGTAGATAACATGTTCAACAGCCCTCGTATGTGTTGTAAAGTTATTGTAGCGGTAAAAATTATAATGACACAAAACTGATGTGCCTGAACTAATCTATAAATTGTTACCGTGTACTTATTAGCACATAATTAACGTTTAAAACCATTTTAAAAATTTAAATTTCGTCTAGCAAATTACAGAAAATCGTGTTTATACTTTTTTTCTCGATAACGGTTGCAGATACGAAAAAACTGCAAGAGAACAAAAAGATTCTAAACAAAACAGAAAACTCAATTTGTATTTTAGAATCCAACAGCGGCGCACCGCAAAAAAGTTCAGGGGGAGAAAAGGAAGCATGACCCCTGAAAAAATATCTCCCTGTAGATTCTCACAACCATTTGATATGCTCAATGATGTAAGCCCTACAGCGCAACCTGTATTCCAAATTTGAGCTAAATATCTCAAAAACTGCAGGAGCTATAAAGGAAAAAGTTAAAAGTTAAAAAAAAATTGACCGGAAGTCGACCTCGGAAAAGAAATCCGATTTCCGGTTTCTATATATTTTTGGAATCTACTCTGCAAGCTGAGTCAAATGATATACAGGGTGTCTCAAAAAGAATGGGACACCGATTAGCCATAGATTCCGTACGTCATAATAAATCGATTAAACCTAATATACCTTTGTACAAAGTCCCTTCTGTAAGAAGTTATAGGGCCTTGAAGTTCAATTTTTTATTTTTTATTTTTTTGTTAATTTGCACAAATGTAGAGATTTTGATTTCAATTTTGGTATACATACTTACTATTATATACTGCAATAATAAGAAAAATTTCATAAACTAGACTTGACTGTAAAGGCCACTTTACCTAACTTTCAAAACTTATTTTAGCTCTAACTTCGTTATCGGTAACAGTTTTTAAAATTTTAGGTTATTATCTGAAAGATAATTAAAATACACAAAAATAATGTACTCTTAGTTCATAAGCGTAAGAGCAACCGTTTACCTCAAAATGCCCATCGAAGGTTTTTAGTTGTCACTAATACATGTAATTATCGAGTAGGCATGATTACAAAAACAATGGTCATCTAGTAAAAAACAATGATAAATCAATTAATGATATTAGTGACATAAGAATTTGTTCTCTTATGTTTAAGAAAATGCCGCTACATAACGAATTCTCCAATGCTGAAAGGTTCGTTATGTTGCATTTTCGTAAGCACAAAAACAAAAAACTGATGTCACCAACGTCATTATTTGATTTCTTGTTGTTGTTTACTAGATTACAATCATTACCCATTGTTTTTGTGATCATGCCTACTTGATAATTGCACGTCTTCATGTCAACCAAAAACCTTTGATGGGCATTTTAAGGTAAACGGTTGCTCTTACGCTTATGAACTAAGAGTACATTATTTTTGTGCATTTCAATTATCTTTCAGATAATAATCTAAAATTTCAAAAAATGTTACCGATAACGAAGTTAGAGCTAAAAGAAGTTTTGAAAGTTAAGTAAAGTGCCCTTTACAGTTACGTTTAGTTTATGAAATTTATTCTATTAGTTCAGTATATAATAGTAAGTAGGTATACCAAAATTCAAATCGAAATCTCTACATTTGTGTAAATTAACAAAAAAATAAAAAATAAAAAATTGAACTTTAAGGCCCTATAACTTCTTACAGAAGGGACTTTGTACTAAGGTATATTAGGTTTAATCAATTTATTATGACGTAAGGAATATATGACTAATCGGTGTCTCATTCTTTTTGAGACACCCTGTATATCTCGTCCTCCTAAAATATATCTCCATTTTCTTGCTTCTCAGGTAATAATAACAAGTTAAAAATTGAGACAATTATTAATGAAGATGTGACAATAAAATAGAAATTAAATATTTAATTTTGATGGTAGCGGTCAACCATGATAAAAAGTATAAACCAAGGTTATATTGACAATTTATTATGCTTGCTTCAATAATAAGGGATTGTAACATGTAATAGTTAGGACATTTTATATTTTAAGAGGGCAGTAGCAGTAGTAACCATCAGAGATAAGTTTTTTTTGTTTGGCAGTCAGAATAACAATTTATATAAAAATATACATAGAAATTTGAAAAAACTTTTTTTACTAATAAAAACTTGGAAATTATGGCTTATTTTGTATAATTGTTTGGTAAAATATGAAAATATAACATAGAAATAATAAGACATTACAGTCGGTGAAGAGATTGTGCAATACAGTTAATAAATTTAAAAAAAAACAAGAAGAATTGGATGTATTTGGATTTCATGGTTCATGTAAGATATAATTAACATTCATTGGTGACATTGGTGGTTGTTTGGAAGACGGATCGATCGTTTAGAAGGAAGTTGATGCAAGTATTTACTTGATTTGGACTGTTTCTGTGGGTAGTGCTGTATCCAAAGTACTAGCTGAAGAATAAAGAGGATTAGTTTGGAATCATCTACAATATTGAAACTTACCAGAAGTCTATTGGCGTGGCAGTAATATTAATGAAAGGAGCAGGATCAGATTCTACGGGCAGTTGGAGTTTTGACAGATTAGATGTGATTTGAGGGGTAACAGAGCGATGTAGTTTTGGCTATTGGAGGAGTAAGCTGTTGTAGTTGCTGAATGTGAGCATTTGGAGCTGTGGACATTGGGTACTGTCATATTTGAATAATTGCAGTGACAACTTGAGAAGTGGTCAGGTTTGTTTTAGTTAATTAATATAAAAGCAGGTTGAATAACAAACAATAAAAAGAAAGAGTGAAATAAACAGAATACAGTACTTACTTTGGTGAATTGATTAATTGAATTGTCATTGTAAGGGATAGTTGTCAATTCTTGGTTTAATTGAATTTGAAAGTCAAGCTGACAGTTAATGTCATTTAGCATTCATAAAAGCACAATTAAGAGTTGTATTTCAATTAATAGATAACTAGATTGGTGAACCCGACCCTGAGTGTCTCAATATTAATATTTAGTTAAAAGTAAAATTGATTTGAACAGAAATAATAGGGCAAATACTAAATAAAATAGGCATATTAAGCACTGAGTTATTGCATAAGTAATAGCTAGTCAAAAGTGGAGCTATCACTACAATACATACATGCTTCTTGCTATTGTTAGTTTCTATAGTGTTATAGTATTTAAGAGATTTTACCTTATTTGTATATTATGGGCGATTGTATTGTGTAGAATGTGATTTTCGTACGTCCAGTAGTAGAGGCCCATAAATAACTCAACCCTTAGCTTTAAGAGCCGTTGGGTTGTATGTCTTTTGTTGTTGGACAGGTCTTTGTTAAATCTAGCCCAGATTTGCCAATGGTCAGTTTCTTGTTAAGTGTCACTTAGGAAATGTTTTAGATTTTAAGAAGCTGTAAACCGAGGAGGTCGGCTCTGGGAGCGATTGAAATAATAAATGTTTTGATTGAGTTTACGGAGTTTTTAATTTCTCACGATAGTATGATCAAAAATAATTTTCATTTAGTATGGCTATGGAATATTTTCTAATTTATGAACTTGACATTTGATTTTTAAGTGACTTATAGTTGAATTCATAAATTAGGAACTATTCCATAGCCATACTCATATATGTAGTATACATTATATTGCTAGTAGGGCCTCGAAACGCCCGAAAACATTACGGCGCCGACATAGTGTCAATTAGCGTATAACGCGTCTCGTGCGCATAAGTGAGAATTCGAACTCCGCCTTTAGAAGCGAATTTTAAACTTAGTTGGTTCACTTTCCCACCGCGCGGACGACGCGCTTGCGCACAGCTCACCATATACATTTAGGAATTGGGTTGTCTGTCTCACTTCCTTCGTGAGTTTCCCACTCATAGCCCCTAGCAATATAGTAAGTATTACATATATGGCCATACTAGATGAAAATAATTTTTGATCATACTATAGTCGACTAGTCACTACACAGTGAAACAATTTTTTGGGTTTGCCTAATTGTTTCGCCATTTATCCAATTATTTCAGGCCTAACCTGTATATTTTTATTTGAATTATAAATCCTTTGCATTTCAAATTCTTCAATTTTCCAAAGCAGCTTATTTTGTACCTGTATCGAGTTCCTTTCGTTTGCGCGATGCCCTTTATGACCTGTGCTGTCTCTTATCAGAGTGCGAGTCTTATTTTGGGCACGAAATTTTCGTCCGAGGCACTTGCTGTCTTAACCTAAGCCCGCCGTCATCGGCGCGGCTAAGGCTTGATTTTAATTAAGTCAAATTACGTGCGCTCAACCAATTTTTATGAGCATTGTGTTTTCTAAGGGCTGATTATGATCAGGTACGATGGCGCTTTTTTGTTTTGTTATTCCCATAGTAATTACATTTTTTCTTAGCTCTTTATTACCAGTTTTAATCACGAGTTTTTCTCGGAGGCCAAGCCGCTAGCCTTATCGCATTTTCGACACCTGCTGGCGCTCTGCTTAGTTGCTGCTGTTTGAAGATGCCTCTGCTATAATTTGCATCCACGGCGACTTCGCTTATGTTTCGAGGTTAGTTAGTGCTACTCCGGAATTAAACATCAACTTATCTTCAATACCTGGATTTTACTTTTATACATTTTAAACCAGTAATTTTTTGGAATTTAAATTCATACGTTTTGCCATTATCAACATGTACTTAATGTTCAATTTCAACATGCTCTTGCTTTTTACATTTGAATTTTTATGCTTATATTTAATTATCCTCAGTATTTAAAGTTGCAATTTTGATGTATTTCGATCCTCTGTAAAAGGTACAGTCACGCTTTTTTATTTTCAATAGCCTAACAGAAGGTTTTATTACATGACTGTGATAAGCTTATCCCACGAATGTTTTTTGGTAAAGTTATTAAAATAACTCGAAAGGGGTTTTTAATTTTATGCGTGTCGCAACCTTCAGTTAACGTACACAACTTTGTTATAACATTATTTGCATTTTCATTTTTCTGATAATTTACTACTGACACTTCAAGACTTTTTATTATCTATTAATTAAACGTTAGTCACTTGCAGTTTATTTCCACTTAGTATTTGAAATCTTTTGATTTCTGGCGCTCATTTCCATTTCCTTTCCTTTTTTGAAGACATTCCAGGGTACACAGCTGATGATTTGAACCTACGATCCAAGGCCGCCGAAATTTGAGTTAGTTAGGGCAATCGCGGTGAGTAAAGAATTTTTCAGAGCTGCCGTGGTGTATAAACTGTAGGGGGTTGATCTGCAATTTTTACTACCATTGCTTAATTTTATTAATTAATCGCAGGCCGGCTTCTTTATTGTTTCAACAAAACTAACAATAGTTAGTTTTTGGCACTTAGTGACGCAAAATACGAGCGGAAGACACGAAGGTGAATCTCACCGCTGCTTTGTGAAAGATTCTTCTTTAATAATGAACAAATGATACAGATAAACTCTTTATTTCATATAGTATTTAATACAAATAAATGCCTATCACGACCGCTTGCCGTTACAGCTCATTCAGAAGTGTCTCCCGTTCTCTCCAGTTGTTGATACCCCATTTCAGAGCTCTTTCCCTTGAATTTGAGTTCGAATGGGTTGTGTGTTAGATCATCTTTAAGTCCGGTCGTCATTTTAAATTTTGGGCTCGATCCGGCCCTGCCTGTTCTCTGCTTTGAAGGCATTTTAGGCATTTGTACCTCGCAGTCCGTGTATCGGTTAAAATTAATTCAGATAGTCACGCTTTGTTAGCAGAATTTCATTTTTAAATTCACCCTTTGTTCTTTGTTGCCTGCAAGGCGGATGCAGATTATCTTTTCCCAGTATTTCGTTAGTTCGAGACATTTAACCTTCGAGTCCCGTGCGAATTGTCCAGTCAGCTGTCCTGCGATTCTGTTGAAATTTTCCGTTACCTTCCTTCGTCTTCGCATATGCAAGAGAAAGATGCATATGGCACGCGTTGGTAGCCGTTGGCTTTTGCCGCAGTTTTGAAATTCAGTCCCGACCCGATCTTGAAGCATACAGTACGTGTTCTAAGATCGCACCCCCTGACGGCTTCGCGTAATGCAGCCGTTGGGGGTGGCTTTGTTCTCGTTTCCGTCTTCTGCGTTAATTTATGTGTTTCGTTATTGTTGGTGCCTTATGAAGGAGTCGTATGCTATCGGTACGAGGGAATATCAGTTACAACAGCCGTGGGGAATTGAAGTGAATCAAGTTTTAGTTAAAACGTGGTCGGAGTTCATTATCGTCGGAAGATTGCGAGATCTTCTAAGTTGTCGCCATGGGCGGTATTGTTCACGGACTCCTAACCAGACCATCGTTAACTAAGCATGACGTGTGTCGTTCTCGCTGTCGAGGGCTTTGCCCATTACCGCTGTGTACGTCGTCTACCCGTCTCGAGGGGATTATGAATGAATTCTACCGACCCCGTTTGCTGTCGTTACCATCTTTAATATCAAGGCTGAGTTCCGCATTCCATCTACTCTGGGATTCCCCGTTCCCGTTGTCGTTCATTTCTTCACGCATCTTAAGGCAGGTGCTTGGAAGGCAAAACACCCTACCGCGCCGACCGTCGATTACAGCCAGCTGAACTCCTCAAGGTAAACCATGCTTGTATTTTATGAAACTGTCGTGTATAACCTAGTGTTCTTTTCGTCAACGTTTTATGTAATTATCGTGCCTATAACATAGTGTTCGTTTCGTCAAAAAGTGTTGAACATTTCGGCTTAATATTACTGCTATAGTTAGCATTGTTGATTTCAAGGTCATGTCTGTACAGTATAGTTAGCATTGTTGTTCGTATTGAAGTAACTTGTAACGTAAATTAGTAACTAACCCCTTTGATTATTTTTCTTGTAACTAGTCAAACATTTCATGTCTATTGTTACCTGCTTATTTTATTTATTACTTGAATAGAGCTCATTGTTAAGTACTGATATTTTGTTTGTTGTTATGTTCCTTTTCAGTAGTTGTAAAGGAGTTTAGCAGCTGCTTCAGGAAGTGGTTTCGTCAAGGTAAGTCAGTGCCGTAGCGTGTTAGCCGAACCAAGCTTGCCGAGTTGTTAGTGGGAATTGAGCCCACACTTCTCCATTCAAGTGGGTTCGATTCAGTTAGTTAGAATAGAGTGGCGTCCTACATTTACCATCATTACACCCTTTTGTATCGATGTACAGCCCTAACTCGAAGGTAGAAAAGAACCCGCCCTCCCGGTTGAGTTGAGTCGAGCAACCCTTCGTGTTACCGTCATCTAACGGGGTTAGGGCCTTGTAGTTTCGATCGATCTCCCGATTTTGACGTTTTATCGTGTCGCGACTAACAAGTCCGGCTCTCGAGCGTATGATTTTGTTGTGAACGCTTGAGGGGTGGTTTGTTATGTCGTTGTGTCGTTTTTGTACGGTAACACATTAACAAGGCTAAATTTTATTTTAGTTATTTGTTATCAAGAGAATAGTTTGTTTATAGGATTAGTATAGTGTTTATTAGTAATATGTCGTTAGTTAATTTAATAGTATAATATTTAGTGTCGCTTCATAATTATTAGTGGAAAACCAGCTATGACAAAAGTTTATATTGTTTATCATATGTAATATAATATAATAATATAGGATAGTATCTACTACTATTAAAACGGTGGTTTTTGGTAGCCTAAATCTATCTATAAATTCCATATCATCCCACATTTCCAAATGAATTCTATGTACACGGAATACGTTTGCTCTACAAGGCATTTCAATAATAATATATTTCATTACGAGTCTGGTAAAATCCATTTCTGGACGTATAATGAACGATATTTTTTATTATACTTAACTAAAAACAACGTAAGAAAGCATAAGAAGTACATTTTATTTTCAAAGTAATAATAGAATTTCCATATCAACGATTTATTTCTTATTAATTTAGGGCACGGAAAAAATCGGACATCGGGAAAAGTTCTGAAAAAGCCACCTTTACGTCATTGCAAAAGCAGATGAAAACAAAATGTTTTCAGGTAAGTATAATGAAAAATTTATTACATCTGCATCATCAGTTAAGAGATCATCAAATATCTCGAATATATTATCCATATGAAATCAATATAAATTTTCACAAAAATAAACACTTTTAATGATAATGTAAAGTTCGAGTCGAACAACCGTGACGAACGGATGTGATAGTTAATCGCAGCGACAACGTGCGTGCCAGTGTTTTCGAACTATATCACTAAAGACAGCGTTAAACAGAAACCTTGTGAAATTAATTCTCTTTAATAATAATAAATCAATTATTGGGCCTATCGGAAGGCCCAGTACGCAATGAATAATAAACGTGATAACAGTAACCTTTCTCCTCCGCCTATCTCGGACACCGCTAAAAGGTATTTATTTGATCCAAACACACTTATTACAGCCAACAGATACCACATACTAGATAAAACTAACAATAAACCCAATCAAGTAACCGAGCGTAAAAAGGACGAGCAAATGGATATTAACCCAGATGAACATGCCAAAACAGTAGAACAACCGTCAACCTCTAAATCAAAGATACCCCCGATATACTTGCACGAAGCAGGTAATTAAACGGAAGTATTAAACGACATAAAAGCTATAACCTTAAGCGAATTTACAACAAACACAAAAGGCAAATTCTTACACGTCAACACGAGCACAATTGAGGACTACAAAAGACTAACAAAATATTACGATGAACAGACTGTTAAATGCCACACATTTAAAGATCCAGAGAATGACAAAAATAAATTATCAGTCATGATAAGAAATATACCCCATTCACTGACAGAAGCTGAAATTAAAAGCGAGCTACTAGAATTAAAGTTCCCAGTAACTAAAGTAACCAGATTGTATAATAAACAAAGGATGCCTACAAAAAACTGATAAAGCTGGCGAAATCTTTCAATTGGAAAAGCTGAACTACTGCATTGTATACGTCGAGCGACGACGACAGAATCCTGATATAGTCCAATGCAAACACTGTCAACGTCTTGGCCACAGTAAAAACTACTGCCATCTGGAGCCTAGGTGCGTTAAGTGTACAGGATCGCATCTATATACAAACTGTCCCAAAAAGCCAGATCAACTTCCCCAATGTGTCAATTGTAGAGAGAACCACCCGGCGAACTATAGGGGATGCAGCCTTTATAGTAAAATAGCTAACCAATCCAACTCATATCCACAACAACAGCAACCCCAGACAGCTCAAAAATCTAACCCTACAAATCGAAATCAAACTTATGCCCGTAATAGCTACAACACAGCCAATAGGACATACAGAGAAGCATTAAATACTAACCAAAATGAACCAACCAATACAGAAGGTGAAACAACAAACCTACTAGAAACCATCCTGAAACAGATAATCAACCTACTTATTCCTCATATAAAACCACTGCTCATACAATTACTGCCAACCCTGCTCCCAAATGGCGTATAACAAGCATATAATTAATAACATAACAGTTGCCAACTGGAACGCCGATGGCATAAAAACTAAACGTTCCACATTTATTGAATTCCTAGGTAGACATCAAATAGACGTGGCATGTATAACAGAAACCCACCTGATTCATAGCAAAACCCTAAAAATACCAGGCTACGTGATATACAGGCGAGATAGAGAAGGAGTAATGGCCTCTGGTGGAGTTGCAACCTTAATTAAAAAACAAATCATCCATCACGAAAAACAAAAACTGGAATTAAGTAGTCTAGAAACAGTAGCAATTGAAGTAAAACTTCAAGACACATTCATAAACATCACAGCAGCTTATAAACAACCTAACAAGAAACTACAAGAACATGATCTTGCGCACTTATTTGACAGGAATCAACCTACTATGGTAGTGGGTGATCTCAACTGCAAGAACAAAATATGGGGATGCCGAGCAAATAACCCAGACGGAGTAAAATTACACAACTATTTATCAACACATTCAATACAAATCTCCGCCCCCACCGAATTCACGCACTACCCATACAGAACCGATCACCAACCGGACATTCTCGATGTAGTTCTTTACAAAAATAATCGCCACCCAATATATCAAAACGTAGTTTCCGAGTTGGATTCGGACCACACACCAGTCTTGATAAACTTTTACAGTAGCCCACAAATTAAACAAGCAACGCCAAAACTAATCAAGGGAATAGTAAATTGGGAATTATTTAGTGACAACCTCAATAGAAACATCAAAAATCCACGAAACCTACAAACTACAGAAGCATAGATAGTGCCATAGAAAATTACACTGAAGCCATTAAACTTACCGTTCAACAAGCCACAACAATAAGCAAGACAAGAAAACCACAGTATTACATTCCACCACCTGCTGAGGTTATGAACTTAATTAAGGTTAAAAATAGGAGAAGACGACTATGGCAAAGACTCAGAATTCCACAGCTGAGAGCTCAGCTCAATAACGTAACGCATCGTATTAAAAAAGATTTAGATGCTATAAGAATAAGCTCATATCAGCAATATATTACAGAACTCCAGCCAAGGGATCACTATGTGGCAGGCAACAAACAGAATACTAAGACAACGACCTACAATTCCCCTTCTTAAACATAATGGAAGTACATACGAAACAGACCAAGAAAGGAGTAACTTGCTAGCTGATACTCTGGAAAAGACTTTTATACCGTCAACAGAAAATACCCAACAAGACTTTATAAAAGAAGTATGTAAATACGTATCTAGTCAAGTACCTAAGGAATCTTGCCAAATCCAACCCACATCACCCAGAGAAATTAAAGGCATAATAGATAAATTACCACTAAGAAAATCACCAGGTCCAGACGAAATCCCTAACGTTGTACTCAAAAACTTAACAAGCAAAGCACTGGCATATCTTGGAACTATCTTTAACACCTGCTTAAGACAAGGGCACTTCCCCAACGATTGGAAATTCTCACATATACTACCATTTAACAAATCAGGGAAGGATAAAACCAATCCGCAGAATTATAGACCAATAAGCTTAACCCACCCTGTCAAAAGTACTAGAAAAAATCATACACAAAAGACTGAATAATTATGTAACCAACCAAGATATCATACCTAGAGTGCAATTTGGGTTCAGAACAAAATATTCAACTATCCACCAACTTCCAAGGATCACCGAAATAATAGAAAGGGGTTACGAAGAAAAGCTATACGCAACAATAGCCTTCTTGGACCTAACAAGAGCATTCGATGGAGTATGGACAGAAGGACTACTTTATAAGCTAATCAAGCTAAAAACACCCAATTATCTAATAAAAAGCATATCATTCTACCTACGAGTACAAGGAAGAACATTCGCAGTAAGGTTAAACTCATCGCTTTCAACAACCAAGGATATAAAGGCTGGAGTCCCTCAGGGAAGTGTACTGGGCCCACTACTATTTAATATATATGTTCATAACATCCCAATCCAAGGTCAAGCGTATACTGCAATGTTCGCAAATGACACTGCGATCATTACACAACACCGTGAACTACCTTTATCAATTGCACGGTTGCAACAATCCCTAGATATAACATGCGACTGGTTTCATAAATGGCGAATACAGGTCAATCCAACAAAATGCGAAGCTAAAATTTTCACTCTCAGGCGGTTTATCAATCCCGGTAACTTAGTGATCAACCAAAACCCAGTTACATGGAATCCAAAAGACTCGCCAATCAAGTATCTAGGTGTATATCTAGACGCGAGACTAACATGGGGTTTCCATCTGGACAAAAAGCTGAACCAGTTTCATGCGAGACTTGCGTTACTTTACCCACTAATAAACAAAAAGTCATCATTGCAAATAGAATGTACCAAAACTATTTATCTAGCAATACTTCGACCAATAATGACGTACGCATGTCAAATATGGGGCAACACTGCTAAAACTAACATGAATAAATTACAAGCACAACAGAATAAAGTTCTCAGGATAGCAACCAAAGCTCCTTGGTTTATGAGGAACAAGCAAATTCACAAGGAATTAAATATTCCAACATTACAGAAATTCATAAAAACAACAAGTAAAAAGTTCTTTAAAAACATAAATCAGTGTAACAGTTCGGCCTACTACAACCTAGGAAAAAAAAACACTCACACACGTCTCAAAAGAAAGTTAACACAAGACATAGTATTAACGTCAGACTCTAGCTAATTAAATAGTGACAGTCATAGTACTAATGTTGGACTCTAGAGCCAGTGACAGTGAACTAAATTAAATAGTGATAGTCAACCCGTAGGAAGGTTTTAAATATCTCTTCACCAAACGCAAGAACTACAGAGGAACCCACAGGACGTCCTCATTAAAGACATTAAAGACAAAAATTATAAAACACATTACCATGTATAGCGAATAAATTGCTGATCTGGTTATATCTATAATAAAAAAAAATGATAATGAGAGGTTACGACATCGATGTTTTACTGCACACATAAGCATTAAACTTTAGTTTAAACCATACCCTAGCTTGGTTTAAATTTACTTGAGTTTAAACTGAAGTTTAAAGAAAACTTAAGATTGTTACGCTATTTATAGCTAATCTACAGTTTAAACTCTACTGTGTGGTTTAAACTATGATTGTAATACCGGCTCTTAATGTCCGAAAATAGCACTTTTTGGATTTTGACAATTTGGAAAAACTCCATTTTCTAAACAAGTAAAAATCACTCGGTGTATATGATAAGGGCTAAATAGGTTTTTAGACAAGCAGAAATTATTGACAGAGTTTTTTTTAAATCAAAAATAAAAAAATTTCTTATATGCTGACTTTGGTCACTCTTTTTTGTTTCTTGTCTTCTTTTGTGCTTTCTTCCATGTACAACCTCGTCTTTTGAGTATTTCTCCAATCATTTTATCCCAGGTCTTTTTGAGTCTTTCTTTTTTTTTTTTGCTCTTCTGTATTTTGGCCTTCAAAACTTGTTTCACTGGACACATAATCCAATAAATAGGAAGGGAGTTACACGCAATTTTACAAAAAACATCGATCTACATAATCAACATATAGCGTTTTGGGATATAGAGGAAATGGACTGCGGCAAGCGGTTTACAAAATATGAGCAATATTGTGAAGACCATTTAAAAAAACCACCTTTAGAAATTCTGAGGGCAGATTTGTGGTTTCCATACTATTTAAAAATGACACTTCGTTATTAGGTGATTCATTACGAACGGCTAATTCAAGGTTTTGCAGTTTGGAAAGGAAATTAGAAGAAAAATGCTGACTTGAAATTGTATATAGAATTTATGAGGAAATATGAAGTCATGGGGCATATGTCGAAAATTCAGGAACGAAATGTAAATCCAGACAATTGCTATTATGACGAAGTTTTTAAGGAAAATAGCTTAACGACAAAATTACATCTCGTGTTCCATGGTTCGTGCAAAACCATAAAGCAACATTTCGTTAAATGGCATTCAGCATATAGGTCCGGTGATTCATGAAGAATTGTTTAGTATTTTATTGCGTTTTAGGATACACATCTACGTTTTATCAGCAGACATAGAAAAAATGTACAGACAGGTTTTAATAAATCCCAATGACAGAAATCTTCAACGAATTTTGTGGCGTAAAAAAATCAGCTTCATTGGAACATTGTGTCTTAAATACGGTAACCGTCGGGACTGCATTGGCTCCATATTTAGCAATTAGTAGCGTTCTAATATAAGGACACATTTCGTGTAGCTTCTTCAGAAGTTATACTAAAATACTACCATGTCGACCTTCTGACGTCAGTTGACAATATGGAGGTTGCCATGCAATAGTGCAAGTGTTTGAACACCATTTTAGAAGCAGCTTGCTTCAAGCTTTGAAAATGGGTATCCAATAATGCGCAGATTCTAAAGGAAATCAATTCGTTTAATGACACACAGGATACTTTACATATCGGAAATAAGGATGTAAAAATTTGAGGTACTATAATTTAGTGTCCACTTTCAGATTACTTAAAATACGAAATAAACGATTCAGAATCTAAAGAAAAATTAATAACAAAAAGGTTAATTTTATCTTCAATTTCAAAACTGTATGATCCCTTGCTGCTGCGTGTCAGTCCATGTTATTATAGCCAAGATAATGCTGCAACAACTTTGGTTTCAAGTTTTGGAAAGGGATGATACCTTACCGCAAGAAATTTAAATGAAATGGATACAATATAGAAACGATTTATAGTACTTTATGTAACTAGTCCTCAAAGACATTTGAGGACGTGTTGCATACAACGTTTTTTTGTATTAGCTCTCCAAACATTATAATATGAAGTTTCAATTACCATTAACGAGGCATTATATTAGGAGGCCGCGCGAAAATGTATTTTTCGCTCCCCAAACTGGTTACTTTGGAAACTGTCTAGGATCCTCAAAATGTCCATTTAGAGGCCTTGTACTTAAAGTCGTCATGGCAACTAATGTTTGAGTCAGCTAAAATGTTGCCATGACGACTTTAAGTACAAGGCCTCTAAATGGCCATTTTGAGGATCCTAGACAGTTTCCAAAGTAACCAGTTTGGGGAGCGAATACAAAAAACACATTAAACAAAATTGAAATACCCCGATTTGTATGTTCCAACACTTATTTGCATATAGAATTACACATATTTTCGGTTGCTTCTGTAGTGGCTTATGGTACCTCCGTTTATATAAAGGTTTGAATGGAAAACAATATTAAGGTCAACCTTTTATGTGCAAAGTCAAGAGTTTCGTCCTTAAAGCGTTTAATAATACCAAGACTAGAGCTCTGTGGAGCCTTGTGAGCTGCTCGATTGTCAAATAGGGTGCAGGAGAGTTTAAATATTAATTTCAACTCAGTTTATTCTTGGTGTGATTCTACAATTGTGCTTAGTTGGTTAAAAATGTCTTCACATTTATTGAAGGTATTCGCAGCCAACAGAGTATCAGAAATGCAGGAACTTACAAATACAAAAGATTGGTATCATTTAGGAACTTTAGATAATCCAGCAGACCTAATATCTCGAGGGTATTAGCAAAACATTTGATGAATTCAATTTGGTGGAATGGTCCTAGTTGGTTAACTTTATCAAAGTCGCAATGGCCCCTCTCTAAATTTTCATTAAATGTTGAAGAGGTTCTAGAATGCAAGGAAATTGTAGTGTAGATACAGCATCAAACCTGGCAATATTGTAGGTGAATATTATGTTTAATTATTATCGGATAGCAACAGTGTTAATTGCGTGGACATGAACAATTTAATTAAAATTTGTGGCAGTTTATGTACTGTTAGACCAGGAAACCATCTTGATTTTAATGTCAATCCCTTCAGTTAGAAATACCACACTTGTTTATTCCCAATAGTTAAATAGCGGGCATACAGAGTGCGTACAATTAAATGTGTAATCAGACATTTGAATAATTGTTAATAGCAAATTAGTAGCCGTTTAAAATTTGGATGTAGCTACCTATAACACTGCAGATAGTCATTTAATAAAGTACAAAGATAGAAGAAAAATATTAGCCGGACACTTTATGAAAGTGGTGAATATAATTAGGGCCGTTTTAAGATAATTTAATTATTAAACCCTCAGTTAGAGCATCTCAATATTTTTTATGGATGCTGGGGAACAAACCCAATATTCCAACCCCCAAAACGTGGAGGACCAGCGATTTATTATTCCTCTTAGACCTTCTCTAGATTGGTTGTTTCCCAAGACTCTACAGTCCCATCCACCCTCATATGCGTAGCTCTTCCGCTACTTTTTGCCGTTGCGTTTTAAATCCTTCGTCCGCCTTTGGAGCCGTTCGTTGACCGTAAGGGAAATTCCCCCCGGGAAGGACAAAATTCCCTCCCGGAAACATTACCACTTCATATTCATGTTTTTGTATCTATAAAAGAATGGGTGGCTTGCGCGTGAATAGGTAAAAATACCGCCTCCCCGCGTGTTTTATCCCCTCTCCCTTTACCGCAGTAAACAGTCTGGATACAACACTGCTTGGCCAGTTTTGGTCCACCCCAGGTATTTCCCCGATACTCACCATATTTCATGGGCTTTTCCCTATCCGCCAAAATTGTAGTAACAAGACATTTAAAAAACTAGGGGAAAAATAAGTACCGTGTCTAACCATTTTATAAATTTCTTGTTCTGTAGTGCTTAAAAATAATCACGTACAGAAATGAATACATTTTTTAGAGGATAATTTGGCGTTTACTAAATTGGTTTCTCTATGTAATTAGAAAATTGTTGCATATAAAAGCAAGTTTATAATGATTTCCAAAGAGCCAATACAGTGCTAATTATCGATCTACAATAAGGTAAAAAAGTACATTCAAAAAAAGAAGATTTCGATTTGTTCTCCTTGATCTAAATAGTAACCGCGTATGTAAAACTTCATGTTCACTTTATTAAGTCGACAATAAAAAAAAGATCGATTTTAAAGAAATTGTTGCATGGTGTTGACCTTCCACGAACAGTTAAAGGTTTATCAGGTGGAATATGCAGGAGTTGCTTTCAAGGCATTTGTATTAATGGCTTCGCCCAAATACGCGATCATACAGCAACATCAAATAGCTATTTAAGCATCAACGGAAGTAAGTAGCTTTTACCAGTCGAGAACGAGCTTGCCAGCCCTCGCTCGCTCGGGCTGGCAAAGTTTGAGACTGGTTGTAGATAGTTAATTTCCGAGCATGCTTATAATATTTTTCTCCATGCCCAACAAAAATTTGAATAATTTTCCCTTAATAATTCCATGTTAATTGATAGAAAATTAATCTATTACAAACAAAGCAAATAGTCACCTAGTGTTGAGTTTCTTAGTAGCAATTGGTTTTCAGTTGTTTTTGTCAATATAAACAATCACTTGTACTTGAGTTTCTTTTCATTTACTTCCCTTGGGGTGTAGGTTTTACCTTACTTTCCTAATGTCATGACAACCAGTAAACAAACAGTAAAATCAGCTTACCTGCAATGGATATGTCAAAGTAAGTGTAACTTACTAGATGGGCATGGAGAAAAGGATATTTTGCATCCACAAGTATCGACAATAGAATGTTAATAAATACGTAGTGCCGGCATTAGAATATGCCGTGACATCATCTTTTGTATTTGTGCTTTTAAATTTAAGATTAAATTTTGATCCAACGATTTGCAAAAAATAGCTACATTGCCGAGATGGAGCCGTGATATTCGCCGGTAGGCTGCACTTCAGTTACAAGCGAGGTCAGGGGCGTAGCTACTGCCATATCTGTCGTATCAATGATACAGGGTCCACGAGCTAGGGGGCCCATCAGCACCCAAGTTCTCAAAAAAAACATATAAAAATTTTAATTTGGAAGCTTTTGCTCAGGGCACATTTAAGAATTTAGGTTTATATACATAGACGGAAGGTGTTTCACTCCCCCCCCCCCCCTTCAATCACGAATAGAATGCGCTCGACCCTGGCGCAGCCACTAAGCCGCAGTCCCCTGAACAGATTCATACAATTATAGATATTAACGATACAGGTTTGATTATGAGCATTTTAAACGAAACGAGTTTTATTGCCAAAACGAGGCGGAGAGCCGAGTTTTGCGGCATACAAACGAGTCTCGTTAACTGCCATAAGCAACCGCGTATTGTTCAATATTTTATCTTCATCAATATATTCTGGTTCAATGTATTTTTATATATAATATACAGGGTGTCTCAAAAAGAATGGGACACCGATTAGCCATAGATTCCTTACGTTATAATAAATCGATTAAACCTAATATACCTTAGTACAAAGTCCCTTCAGTAAGATGTTATAGGGCCTTGAAGTTCAATTTTTTATTTTTTATTTTTTTGTTAATTTCCACATATATAGAGATATTTATTTGAATTTTGGTATACATACTTACTATTATATACTACACTAACAGAAAAAAATTCATAAACTAGACTTGACTGTAAAGGGCACTTTACCTAACTTTCAAAACTTTTTTTTAGCTCTAACTTCGTTATATGTAACATTTTTTTAAATTTTAGGTAATCCTCTGAAAGAGAATTAAAAAGCACAAACATAATGTACTCTTAGTTCTTAAGCCTAAAAGCAACCGTTTACCTTAAAATGCCCATCAAAGGTTTTTGGTTGTCATTAAGATGTGCAATTATCAAGTAGCCATGATCACAAAAACAATGGGTAATGATTGTAATCTAGTAAACAACAACAATAAATCAATTAATGACGTTGGTGACATCAGGTTTTTGTCTTTTGTGCTTACGAAAATGCTGCGACATAACGAACCTTTCAGCATTGGAGAATTCGTTATGCAGCGGCATTTTCTTAAACATAAGAGAACAAATTCTTATGTCACTAATATCATTAATTGATTTATCATTGTTTTTTACTAGATGATCATTGTTTTTATGATCATGCCTACTTGATAATTACATGTGTTAGTGACAACCAAAAACCTTTGATAGGTATTTTAAGGTAAACGGTTGCTCCTACGCCTATGAAGTAAGAGTACATTATTTTTGTGTATTTTAATTTTCTTTCAGATAATAACCTAAAATTCTAAAAAAATCTTACAGATAACAAAGTTAGAGCTAAAAAAAAGTTTTAAAAGTTAGGTAAAGTGCCCTTTACAGTCAAGTCTAGTTTACGAAATTTTTTCTATTAGTGCAGTATACAATAGTAAGTATGTATACCAAAATCAAAATGGATATCTCTACATTTATGGAAATTAACAAAAAAATAAAAAATAAAAAATTGAACTTCAAGGCCCCATAACTTCTTACTGAAGAGAGTTTGTACTAAGGCATATTAGGTTTAATCGATTTATTATGACGTAAGGAATCTATGGCTAATCGGTGTCCCATTCTTTTTGAGACACCCTGTATAGTCAGTGCGGTAATGAAGCTCTTAACGATACTAAAATTAATTTGGTTAAGAGTCTATAACAACATCGATGAAATAAAAGAATTAACAGAATTTATATTAATAAAATTTAATAGTATGGCTTCAAACTTTCCCGAGGTAATAACTGCATTGCTTGTATGCTATTTTTGACTGTTACGGTAGAAATAGCAAAAAGAAGCTTTTCAAAATTAAAATTTAATCAAAAACTACTTAAGAAGTACGATGACACAATAACGGTTATCGGATTTAGCTATATTATCTATCGAAAAGGAAGAGCTGAAAAAATTAAAATTATCTCCAAATATGAAACGTCTTATAAACATTTTCGCCAAGAAAAGGTTCGGAGAGTAACTCTGTAAATAATTATTATTTACATTAACCTTGTTTCTTGTCATTTAACATTTACTTGTTTCTTACTTATGTAGGTAGATATATGTAAAGTGTAAACTATGATTCATACTTTTTTTGACGTAATACGTCCGTTAAGCCTGTATGACACGACGCTAAATTTTGTGCAAAATTTACTTGTAAATTTTCAAATAAATTCACTGATAATTTTTTTTTCAAAAACACAATTTCCTGTTTGCAACGTGTGCTAAATTTTATTTTAAATTTGGCATGCGCACATGCGTAGTAGCAAATATTTTAAGTGGAAACAGTACCCTCTAGAGCAGTGGTCGCCAACCTGTCGATCGCGAGCTACCGGTAGCTCGCGGGGGCAATTCTGGTAGCTCTCACAATGATTTTAATTTAAAAAATACAAAATCAGAGAAGCTTCCTAAAATTCCACAAAAAAATCTAATTGTCATAATATTAAACATAAACAGCGGCAACGTTGCGGCGAGCGATCTGCCGCTGACGCCATCAAGCTAGAATCGGCTAGAACCGACCAGCCGGACCAGTGCGTTAGTGTTCGAGAACGATCTGGATTGCTTTGAACGGGATAAATACGCACGGCGCGGCGACATTGCGCTTAGTTTAAAACTGAACGCGTAACCAACGTCCAGCGGTTGGGTTAGTAGTGAACAACAAAAAATAATATTATGGCAAGCAGTTGTAAGAAGGTAAAGACATACCACTTTCATTCGGAATGGGAAGAACAATACTTTTTTACAGAAGTTAAAGATAAAAATGTGTGTTTGTTATGTAATACTTCGGTCTCCGTTGCTAAAAAAGAAAATATTGAGAGACATAATAAAACTGTACATTCTAATTTTGAAAAATCATTCCCACTACATTCTGCCGCCAGAAAAGAGAAACTGAAACAGTTAAAAAAGCAGTTAATTGGACAACAATCAATATTTTTAAGAACAATCGACAAAAATAAGGCTGCAACTGAAGCATCGTACCGTGTGTCCCAGATAATTGCACAAAAAAAGAAACCTTATGAAGACGGGGAAATGATAAAACAGGCGTTTTTAGAAGCTGCTGACTCGTTATTTGCCAACTTTAGAAACAAAGACGAGATAGTTTCAGCTATAAAATCTATGCAACTTTCTGCTAATACAGTGATGAGACGTGTAGAAGTAATGAGCAATGATATTTTTTTACAGTTAAGAACTGACTTAGATAACTGTGTTTATTTTTCACTTCAACTGGATGAATCAACAGATGTCGTTGACACTGTTCAGATGGCCGTGTTCGTCAGGATGGTTTTTAGTGATTTTACGATTAAAGAAGATCTTTTGAAGTTTATTCCACTGAAAGGACACACTACTGGACAGGAGTTGTTTTCTCATTTAAAAAATATTATTTCTTCCGAGAAAATTCCAATATCGAAAATGGTAGGCTTGACAACCGATGGCGCTCCAGCTATGGTGGGTTTTGATAAGGGTCTGGTGGCGTTATGTCGTAAAGATGAAACTTTTCCGCAATTTCTCTCTTACCACTGCATTATCCATCAGGAAGCATTATGTGGAAATTTCCTGAAACTAAACAACGTTATGAAACTGGTGGTAAAAATTGTGAACAAGATTAGAGCTCAAGCGTTACAAAGAAGATTATTCAAAACCTTGGCCGATGAAGTTGACTGTCAATACGGGGACCTACTCCTTCACTCTGAAGTCCGATGGTTAAGTAGAGGACGGGTGCTGAAACGTTTTAATGATGTCCTATCTGGCATAGTTCAATTTTTCAAAAAACGCGATGAACCGACTCCGGAACTAGAAAATCCAATCTGGCTTAGAGATTTTGGTTTTCTCGTGGACATTACCGAGAAATTAAACGAACTTAATTTGCAGCTTCAGGGGAGAGACAAAGAACTAGCAGAAATGATTTCTGATATAAAAGCATTTATCAAAAAGCTGGAGTTTTGGGAACAAAACCTAATTAACAGCGATGCCAAGCATTTTCCTATTCTTTCAGAAAAAATATCTCAAAATCCATTAGAACCCTATGACAGCAAATATCATGTAGAAATAGTTTCTACCCTGAAGAATAACTTCAAAAATCGTTTTAAGGATTTCAACGAAATGGCTTTAGTAGCGCAGTTTGTTGTTTCACCCTTTATGGAAATTGATATCCAACAGTTTGCAACTTGTGTTATGCAGAACTTTGGCGAAGACATCGCTGCAACAGAAATGGAAGTAATTGATTTTCAAAATGATTTAGCCTTAAAATCGTTAGTCTCAAGTACCAAATGTATCTGGCCTATTGTAAGTAAAGACAAATATTCAGTTCTATGCCGTGTTGCCTTGAAAGTGAAAGCATTATTCAGTTCAACCTATTTGTGTGAATCTTCTTTTTCCAATATGAAGTTTATTAAGAACAAATATCGAAATCGACTTACAGATGAACATTTGGATAATTGTATTCGAATGGCTGTATCAAATTATACTGCAAACATTAAAAAAATTATCGATGAGTCTGAGTGTCAGCCTTCTCATTGAACGTGCTTTTTTATTTTTCAATGTTTATGTTCATGATAGTGCGTTACTTTTTTGTTGTTATTATTAACTATTTTTAAATCTTACGTGACATGCCGTTGTGGCTGGATAAAAGTTTGTGTTTATTTTTCAAACAACTTCGTTTGGTAGGTAGGAATGTAGTTATTATTAGTACCTATGTATTATGTATTACCAGTTAAATAAATAGTAAAATAAATACATATAATGATAAATTAACTGTGGATTATTTCATTTACGTTGCGTTACGTGGCTTCCGTGTGGGTAGCTCGCTGTTTATTCCAAAATTAACAAGTAGCTCAACACATTGAAGAGGTTGGCGACCACTGCTCTAGAGGGTATTGGTTGACGTATGCGTTTGTTTTCATGTTATTTGTCGTTTGTTAGCTATTTTCTGAGATTGGGATAAGGCATTTATCTTAGAGACCCTTAAATTAACTTAGATAGGAGCGCCAACATTAAACACGTGGTTAAACAATGCTAATAAAATGCAGGTTTTTTGTTTATGTTTACATTCCGCGTCATGCTCTGCAGTTTAGCCTGATTACGATACTTCTGCGCATTTTTACACGCATATTTACCAGAAAATTTAGAACAAGTTCTAAATAATTTACATGAAAATTCAGTGCAAAATTTAGCAGCCAATTTTCTGTATGCAACGGTGCTTAATATTTTTATGGAAATTTACAAGTAAATTTTGCATAAAATTTAGCGTCGTGTCATACAGGCTTTAGTAAAAATATGTAATTAAGTTTTACTTTTTAATTAGTTTTTATAATTATATTTCGTGTCCTTGAAAAATAAAAATTGAGTTCCTATTTTTATACCTTTATTTGGTAATACACTGATGGGAAGGAGTGGGGGGTCCTTGAGACCCTGTATACAAAGTAAGATAATAAACAGAGTCTCTAGGGAGGCCCACTTGGCAGTTTATGATCAGCGGGCCCTGTATTTCTAGCTACGCCTCTGTGGAAGGTAAAACTGCTGCAACTGATCTGAAAGAACAGTCGAAGATGTGTGTTTGATACATTTTTCAGGTAAAATAATCAGCGTTGTGAAAGTCTCGTTGCGAAAAATCGTGTATAGCAAAGTAGTTCCTTTGAACTCTCCGTAATCTAACCTATCTTACTTGGCATTTTTGGCAAAAAGGTGGTTTATGCAGATTATAGTAATTCTGCATTGGGTAATCTTGTATTGTTCGACGCCACCGATGAACTACTGTTCCTGGAGTCAGTAATATTGGAGGGAGGGATCGCTAACATGTCAAATACCGTACACTGTTGCCAGACCTTTGTTTGTATACTACTACAGCAATTTGGCGCCTAATTCGTTTTAGTTTGCATGTTTATCGTGGTCCTAACATCAATGTCGAATAGAGGTGTTCTAGCTCCAACTGTTTTGTGAATGAAGGTAACATTTTAACACTAAATCATATTCGTGATTCTTGCAGGTGTTGCGGTTAGGGTCAAACTAAAATGTATTTAACGGTTGGCGAAGCAAGAATTAATACATAATTTCCTTCGGTGTGAAGGCTGTTAGGTAGATATGTCGTTTGTTTAACGATTGTTCACGATTAAAAGCAAACTAAAAATAATTTGGCGCCACGCGCTGTTGAAGCCAAACAATAAAAGTCTGGCAACGTTATAAGGTACTTTTAATCTAAACGATCAGCTGTTCGCGCCTCCCTCCAAGATTACTGACTCTAGGAACAGTAGTTCATCGGTGGCGTCGTACAATATATGGTTACCCTGCATTGTTTACTGAAAACCTGTTCTCTGAATGTGTTGCTTTTTCAAATTTTATTTTCTTTCATGTAAGTAAACATATTAGGCTCAGTATGGAATGTGTTATTATTCATAAAGTAAACGTAAATAATTTAACCTAAATAAATTACGTTTTGGATTTTGTTTCAGATTGATCATATAATAAATCCGGATTTTGTGTTATATCAATGAGCGTGGACTACGAGTTGGTTGAACATAATTTGCTTAATACAATGACCAACAATTTACAGCATCCACTAAAGGAAGTCGGAGAAAATGATGTAGTTGCAAATCTACAAGTTGAACAAAAAATTGGTCCAGATACTAGCAACAACATGGCTTATCACGGACTCAATATTAAACAGGAGGATGTTGATATAAAAGACGAGTTGCCAGATACGTGTGCAGCAAGTGGAACCTTCCTAGAACAGTTAGTAGTTGGCAAAGTCTGTAAATGTGAGGCTAAAGAGCAGAGTAATTTATTGGAACCAGCAATGGCTTATGCGGAACAATTGAGGTTAATTACAGATGAAACGCATTATTCTTCTGTTTGCGAGTATAAAAAGATAAGGGTGCATATAGGGGAAAAACCTTATCGTTGTTCTGTTTGCGAATATACAGCAACAAATAAATTTGGTTTAATCAGCCATATGAAGACACATACTGGAGATAAACCTTACTCTTGTTCTGTTTGTGAGTATAAATCAGCACGAAAAAGTTATTTAGTTATACATATGAGGACGCATACAGGAGAAAAACCTCATTCTTGTTCTGTTTGCGAGTATAGAGCAGGAAATAAATTAACTTTAATCAACCATATGAAGATGCATACAGGAGAAAAACCTTATTCGTGTTCTATTTGTGATTATAGAGGAGCACATAAATTTGCTTTAATCAGCCATATGAAGACCCATACAGGAGAAAAACCTTATTCTTGTGCTGTTTGCCAATATAAATCAGCACGAAAAAGTTATTTAGTGGACCATATGAGGATCCATTCAGGAGAAAAACCCTATGTTTGTGCTGTTTGTGAATATAAAACAACACTAAAAAGTAATTTAGTGAGGCATGTGAAGACTCATACAGGAGAAACTCCTTATTCTTGTTCTGTGTGCAACTATAAAACGGTACAAAAAAGTCATTTAGTAAGCCATATGGTGATCCATACAGGAGATAAACCTTATTCTTGTTCTCTTTGCGATTATAAAGCAGCACGAAAAGATTATTTAGTGAACCATACGAAAAGGCATACAGGAGAAAAATTTTATTCATGTGCTATTTGCGAGTATAAAGCAGCTGTGAGAGATAATTTAGTTAAACATATGAAGAAACATGAAAGAGAAAATCCTTATTCTTGATCTATTTGCGATTATAAGTCAGCATCTTGTAGGCCAGTAGTGAGCACAAATTCACAAAAAAGAAAAAATGAACATTTTGAAACAAGAAATTTTATGACAGTTGTGTAAAAGTGAGTGAATCCTATGCACTTGCTACTTCTTATAGTGTTTAAAAAGGTGTATTACCTTCAAGTTTCTTTTCTTAAATTATCGACACAGATAGCAAAGACTTGGGTTGGTTTAAAATAGGAAAAGTTAGCATTATGCTGCTCTTAGTCTAGGAATTGACTCGTGTATGGTTCAAATGGTCATTCAATATTATCAGGAGATAAGTTCTTTTAGAAGATCAGGATCTAGATAAAAAGAGCTACAGAGCCTCCTATAAAGCTAGGTTGACTGGTTTGAGTACCGTAATTACATCTGTAACGTAATATTTTGGTTTGAATGGATTTTTCTTCACATCTACCATTTGTGCCTGAACACCTGCTCTTGCTTGATGGGCAATTACGATTTCTATGGCATTCATTTGCTGCCCAAATTGCAGAAATATAGACATTGTTCTTCAAGCCTCTTGTCATCCTTGAGGTAAGATTTCTGTAAGTGATCGAGTTCTGATTCCTAAAACTTACATTTTTTGGTAGCTTTATGGGTAGGTTGAAGACTTCTGTTTTTACGCATCCACATATTTGCCAGCCAAAGAAACCAGTTGAAACTAATTATTTTTTTCTGGATGCTGGCATCCATACTCAAAGCTGTTCTGCAAGGCCACCGAAGATCCTACTTTTCCTACAAACAAGATTTGCAATTATTTCATATGCGGGTAAGTATATGAACACAAAAACTTAAGTGGGTTGCTAACAACCCACTGAACACGTATCACTACCTAGGCTCATCCAGTTCAGATTTATGGGGACTTAATATTTGGAGGTTTACTTTACGTAACGCCAAAGCTATTACGGTAAATAGAAATCATAATAGCAATGAAATAGAAATTGGTGTAGAATTGGTTACATCCAATTGCCTCAAATAAATGGTTGTTGTTAGTAATGGCGGTTTGTTATATGTTACTTTTATTCAATAATTGTGTTTACTGTTAAGCTGTTCTCTGAGTTAGATTCAAAGCACCTGAAAGGACAAGAATATTATTAATGTTTAAATAAATGTAGTCAACCTAACTAGATTGCAAATAATGTCTTGTTTACCAACATTATGATTTACACAAATATTCTGTTACAGCCATGGACATAAATTGTAATTTAGCTTGAAATTAATATAACGCTATGACCACCAGGTTGTACACAGTTAGGAGTTGAAAGCTCTCTCAACAACAATGCACAACACGAATTACATATTAAATAGAATAAAGTTGATGTAAAAGTTTAGTTCCTAATTACATATACAATAAATGAAAATCCTTTCTTCAAACGCTTGGGCAACTCACACAGTTTCCCTCTTGTACCTATTTGTTAATATAAAACTATACTAAGTAAAGGTACCTTAGATAAACATGAGAAAACACAAGAAAGAATCCTTATTCTTGCTCATGAGAATCAGTATCTTGTACTGTAAGATTATTAATTTGTAACGTACCTACACTACTACTATTAAAAACCAACATTTGGAAGCATTTCGTTAAGAGATTTATCTACATGTTTATGAATGTAAAGCAACACAACCAATTAGTAGTAATAAAATAATATGTCATGTAGATCAGCTCATTATCATTGAAAATTATTGAAACTGTTATCATAGTTGAAGATTGTAGGTATAACCATAGATATTTTTTAGAAGATTTTTTATATTTTCAGAATCCTCAACAGTTACGCACAATCAATAACAAGAAGAATTTTAGAAATGAGGACAAAACTCTCAGTGATCAGTGGATAATGTGTATTTCCTAAGTGAACAAGAAGTCTTGGTGTGAAATTTCATGTCAAAAAAGCCAGTTGTGGGTGTAAAGAAACTGAATTTGTATCAAACCAACCAAATGAAGAGCACAATCGGTAGAATCGTTCTTCCGATATGAGCTAAAATTATAATATAGTATGATGAAAAAGTAATTTTATCTAGTATGGCTATGGAGTAGTTCCTAATTTATGAATGCAACTATAAGTCACTTAAAAATGAAATGTTAAGTTTGACATTTAAATGTAAATGTAGTTACATTCATAAATTAGGAACTATTCCATAGCCATACTAGATGAAATTAATTTTTGATCATACTTTAGAAAGTTGTATATAATAAAATTGTAAAACAAAATATCTTTTTTTGAATTCGGCAGTTAAGAACGTTGAAATCGTCAATAAAATATGAGAAATTGGCAGTGAAGTATTCCATTGTTTTACGACTTTTTGTAGGCGGCGGGGCGATAGGTAAATGTCAACATAACCTACAAAAGTTTGTTAAAATGTTGTAATTTTGCAATTTCTCGATTTAATAAAAAAACAATGTACCCTTCGGCACTGAAGTTCCTTTTTATCCCTCATGTGATTTGCCTTGGCCCTACAGCCCCTACGGGCCTCGACAACTAAATCACATTCGTGATAAAAAGCTAAACTTCAGTGCCTTGGTATACAAACTATTATTTTCATATACTGTAGGGAAATATACTGTATTTCTGAATACAAAATCATTTCAAGAATTGGTACTTTTCTGCATGGTAACACTTTTCTGCATAGCAACGACCAATCGTTTAGAAAAGTGGTACATGTCTGCATAGCAACAAACAGTTTAATATTTATGTGCAAGTATTTCACATGATTTCTGATATTTTTGTATCAACATTTTTAGGCATCTCCCTACGTTTCTGAAAAATAGCATGTGCAGCACCTGTGAAAAGTGTTTTTCCATGGTGCATTTTTAATCTCTCAATTAAAAACCTCGCGCCCTGCACGGAAATACTCAACTCTCAACTTGTAGTACAATATACTAAAATAGTACAGAGTCTATAAACAATAATAACAAAAACCCTACATTACAAACATTGCAAGTTTCAGTGATCAGCATATTACAAATTATTTAACATCATACATTTGATATAATGCCTAATACAACATACTGTCTGGAAATAAAGTAACGGATAAATTCACTAACTTTGTTAACATTAATTTTATGAATAAATCTTGAAGGGGTATAGCAATTTAAATTATAGGATATACACCACAACCACCTTTATGTTGCGGCGTCATTTGTTTTAAAAGTTATGACGTCATCGACTTTTTTTAAATGTCAACCTGTATTTTTTATTATTGATTTTGGTAGTACTTTTTATGTTGTTTTCAATGATATAAAATTTTCAATATGTTACATCCGAAAAAAATCATAGTTGTGACTACCGATGAGCATTTCTTCAACAGTAAAGCCGGAATTCCATCTGGGCCCATTGAGGTAGTATCATTGAAACTTTTTATTGCTTTATCGATCAGTTCAGCAGTGAAATCTACATGGTCAATAGAGGCTTCAATTCGTGGTACACCTAATGTTGGGAGTGGGCCTGTGGGTTCTCTAACATACGATTTTTCAAATTGCTTGGCAAATAAATTTGCGACCTCTTTGGCATTGCTTGTTAAGAGAAGCGTGTCAGGATCCCTTATAGAAGGTGGAATAGAGACCGCTGATGACAGTTGTTGGCGTACATAACTATGAAATGATTTCGTTACCCCTTTCCACAACCCCTTCTTCAAATTCCTTCCTAGATTTCCTTTCCATCGCAATGATTTTATTGTTCACTTTTGTGTATTTCTCGTAGGATTCATCTGATTTGTCTAGTCGGTAAATATTCCACAGTCGAGTCTTTTCTTCTATTAGGTTTAGTATGTCTGGACCTATCCACGGTTTGTTGCAGTTGTGATTAACTCTTTTTCGGCTTGTAGGTACATGTTGTTCAATAGATTTATCAACTTCACTCTTAAAGTCTTGCCACGCTTCGGATATGTTTGTGTGTAGGAGGTTGTAGTCTTTGTCTAATTCTTTCGAAATACGATCGTAGTTAGCCGCGAAGAAATTCCATCTACGTGCAGCGGCTATTGGGTCACTTCTGACTCCTGTTTGGAATTGCAAAGTTGCTAGTAGAACCTGGTGGTCACTCTTTCCTATGTGTGCGTGGTGTTCTATTTTAGTACATAGGTTCTCATTATTGCATAATACCAAGTCTAGGACAGATTGCTGGCTACCTCTCTTACGCGTAATGTCAGTCACTAGCTGTTGAAGGCCCGAGTCTGTTAGCAGTTCCATGAACTTCCCATGTAACATGTTGTACCCATCTAGTTTAGTGAGTGGCCACTTAAAGTCTGGCAAATTAAAATCCCCCATAACGAACACAGTGTGTGGTCCGCTACAAGCTGTTCGCATCATATCAAATAAAATACGATCAGAATCTTCAAAGCCAGTGTGCGGTGGACGGTAAACTCCAGCTATCAAGAGCTTAAAATAAGAGTATTTAATTGTCAACCATAGTGCTTCCACTGTGGGGTTATTCTTTAAGGTAGGGTGTAGTGTCACTTGAATAGGAACATCAAGGTATGCGCCAGCAACATATATCGCCACCCCACCCCAACCCCTTCCCGCTGCTCTATCTCGTCTGAAGAGTAAGTAGCCTTTGATATCTATTAAGCTATTACTTATTTCTGGTTTTAGGTGTGTCTCAGTAAGTATAATACAAGTAGGTTTTAGTTTATTTATTTCCACTAAGAGTAAATCTCGTTTTGCCATTAAGGATGCCAGGTATATATGATCACATTCTGAAATTGAATACATGTTAGTGTTGGATATGTGAAGGAATATATATATACAATTGCTACACACAGGCCTTTTAGGCCCATAGCTTGGTGATCCTTCTCCACCTATTTCGGTCCTTGACTTGTGTTTTCCAGTTTTGGATCCTTTTTTCCGCTAGGTCCCTCCTTACTGCATCCATCCATTTCCTTTTCGGTCTTCCTTTTTGTCTGGTTTCTCTCATGTCTACTTCTAAAAGCCTCTTGGGTATCCTCTCCTCTGGTTGCCTTTCTAGGTGTCCTAGCCATCTTAGTCTTGCTGCTTTAACTTGCGTGCTGCGTTCTGGCTCTCTGTATAATTTCGCTACCTCTTCGTTTGTTCTTCTTCGCCACAAGTCTCCGTTCTTTACCCCTCCTAATATTCTTCTCAGAATTTTCCTCTCCCATATGTCTAATTTATCTCCCTCTTTCTTATTAAGTGTCCATACTTTGCTCCCGTATAACACCGTCGGTCTGATTACTGTTTTGTACAGGTGTAGCTTGGTTTTTATGGAAACGTGTTTTGCTCTTAGTATTCTATTTAGGGCTCCTGCACATCTATCTCCTTTGGCCAGCCTTGCTTCTATTTCTTCCTCTTCCCCTCCCGTTCTTGTTATGGTGGTTCCTAAGTATACGTAGCTTCTCACATCTTCGAACCTTATCGTATAATCTTTGTCGATCTCTACTATCAGGTCTTCTCTTTGTTCCTGCATTTGCTCTTCCGGTCCTAGCTCCATGTATTTAGATTTATTTTTATTTACTTTCAGGTTAACTATTTCCGCCGCTTTTATGAATTTCTGGCAGGCTTGTATCAGCTCGCGTCTTGTTCTGGCCATAACTACGTCGTCGGCATAGGCTAGTATTTGATGTGACCTTGTTCTTAGAGTGGCTGATTTGTTAATGTCGCTTTTTCTTAGCACCCATTCCAGGATTATGTTAAAGAGGGTTGTCGATAGTGGATCCCCTTGTTTGAATCCGTTGTCTGTTTTAAAGCTTTTGGAGGACATGTCCTTTAGTTTTATCTCGTTGTTTGTCGATTCAAGGGTAATTTTTGTTAAGTTTATTAGCTTCGTCGGCACTCCTAGGTCCCTCATTGCTTTGACTAGTTTTCTACGGTTTATTGAATCGTACGCTTGTTTGAAATCAATGAATACCGTATATATTGTTTTGCCATATTGTTCCATCATGCTTTGAGTTTGTTTCATCGTGAATATGTGATCTGTCACCGATCTTCCTGGTCTAAGGAAGGTGAAGGACTAAGTATCCTCAAATTTTTATTAACTGTTTTCTTGTTTTCTAAATGGTTGAAATATTTGGTTATGGTAAATTCTTTGAAACATTTTTATTGATTTCGTCAGATAAAACTTCTTCAGTTTCTATAATTAATAACTGTTACGGAACAATTGTTGTTTTAAATTTTAATAAATACGAATGTGCCGTCAATGACTTTCCGTCAAACATAGGTAACTAGATTTATTTAACTCATTTCAGTGGTTTTTAATATTTAAACTTTAAGACCATTTTTCTCGATTCTTTTCGATTGTAACATATTGAAAATTTTATATAATTGAAAACAACATAAAAAGTACTACAAAAATCAATAATAAGAAATACAGGTTGTCATTTAAAAAAAGTCGATGACGTCATAACTTTTAAAAGAAATACTAGCTATTGTACCGAGTGTTGCCTAGCTACCTACTGTAATATAAATGCTCCACTTGAGGTGCCAAATGTAATATAAACACCTCGCTTGAAGTTATATTGTAATATCTCTACAATATCTCGCTTATAAGTTGCGATAAATTAATAATAGTAACTTACCTCACAAACGTCAATATTTGACATACAAATATTGTCCAGTTATATCTTTACTAATTATTTTAAATATTTTTCCGGCTAGTCGGTAGAACTGATTTGAATACTCCTTACCCTCAGCTGAATGGTGCTTCTTATAACAAGTATAGCTAATTGCTTAAATAATTGATTACTATAAAGTGATTGTTATAGTTTCTTTCAGGTCCCTTACTGATACTTTACATATCTCAATGACATTTAGATATGTTCATTGATGTTTCAATGACGTAAGGATAGTCTAGTTCGTTTTGGATAACTTTTAATAAATATTAAAACCCAAAGTCCCTAATTTACATCCCCAATTTTAAATTAAATCAAAAGGTAGAATTTCTAAGTATAATGATCTAAATTCGCCGAGTACTCAGAACACTATTAAATTTGGATAATTAATAGTAATTCTTAGTTCTAAATACAAGTTTACTAATCTTACATACACAATTTAAATCTTCCTTGAAGTATTCTAAATGTTGTTCGTAAAAGTTATTAAACAATCACTGACCTTAACGTCGCTTTAGGGTACCTGATCAGCAGACTATGTAATCCCCTCAGCAAATGAAGCAGGACAGCTAACGGTAACCTGGCTGGTTGAAAACTCAACTCCCCTCCAAAAAAGCTCTTTGGATGTGTTGCTATCTTCCAGATAGCACTTCTCAATTGAATGCACAACACACACGTAAATACTGGCTTTACGTTAATTATATTGTAAGTTATTTACTTGGTAATATAACTTCAATATGAAATTGAAAACACTTCAATTATGTCGACTTGATAGACGGCTTGATTTGCTGAATTTACTTTGTATCATTACCAGATACTTTCTGTGTAATGATCATTTAATTAAATTCAATTGAAAATACCAATTGGTTGGGATTGAACCACCATCGGTTTTATATGACCGTCTCGAGTCGAGTTTCAAATTGAACTTTTTTATCATTCTGTTTATTATTTCTGTTTGGTTACCAGTAACCATTCACAACCCAACGACTGTACACAAACTTTTTTAAAGTAACTATCTGGATATCTTTTATATAAATACATGCGACATGCAGACTGCATGTAACATTACAGTTATTCCCTCCAATTTTAGAGCAAAAGATCGCAAAGAGCTTTTTGTTTAAAATTGTTAAATCTCCATTCTAATAACTATAACCATTACAACCTAACAATTGTTAAATAATTAACGTATAACGTTAATCATTAATCAACCCACCATTGGATTAATTCATTGACAGTTATACCATGACATAAAGAATTAATTGACATTTATACCAAGACATAACCTCTTTCCAGCCTACTACATTATTAAAATTAATATAAGATACGTCAACCCCATTTACGTAATAAGTTGTTCAAGTTTATTGGTACTATTTCTTTTTAATAATTTGCATATCATTACCGCTATAGGAAACCAAGTCTCACAATACTGTATCGTATAAGGCACAGTTACTTAGACCACATTGGATACTAACCAATATGAAATTGAAAACACTTCAATTATGTCGACTTGATAGACGGTTTGATTTGCTGAATTTACTTTGTATCATTACCAGATACTTTCTGTGTAATGATCATTTAATTAAATTCAATTGAAAATACCAATTTTTTGGGATTGAACCACCATCGGTTTTATATGACCGTCTCGAGTCGAGTTTCAAATTAAACTTTTTTTATCATTCTGTTTATTATTTCTCTTTGGTTACCAGTAACCATTCACAACCCAACGATTAATAATAATAATAATAATAATAATAATAATAATAATAATAAACGTCTTTATTACTTTTCGTGTATATACACATATATGAAAAAAAAGTACATATATATCGTATACACAACACGAAGCAGAAACAGCGAAGTTTAACCAGAGGTCATTCTTCCACTTAACTATTCCTGCACCGTAGTCGTGCTACACATGAGCACAATAAAATAACAAACAAAATCGTAGAAATAACAAACAAAATCGTAGAAAGAACAAAACAAATACTAATACTAAAATTAAGAAAACCTAATTTATTAAAAGATACTTTTTATATCTGAGACGTAATGAACGTAAACCACCACTTTTAAATTTAAGATCCAGTGAATTATAAAGAGATACAGCATTGTAACTAAAACTTCTTCGAAATAACGCAGACTTATGCTGAAACATAGTGAGTCGATTTAGATTTCTGAGATCGCGATTGTGAATAGCCTCCAAAACACAAGCTTTTCTGTTAAATACTTTGGCACTTGGGATTGCATTAGTTTCATTAAGAACACAAAAAAGTGTAACTTAACTGTATCCGACATTCTAAGCCATTTAAGTTCATTTAAATAGGCAGAAACATGATCATACTTCTTCAAATTAAAAATAAAACGACAGCATGTATTCTGAACATATTGTAGGCGATTTTTAGTTAACATGTCCAAACAAGGATAATAAACAATATTACAGTAGTAATAGGTCGGCAATATTAAAGTTTCACAAAGTTTTTTTCTCATTTTAAAATTAAGTATATATCTGTTGGCATATAGGACTTTCATTTTAGAGTAGCTCTTTTGCAGTAAAATCCTTACATGTTCTTTAAATCTCAAACTTGTGTCTATCTTAAGCCCTAGATTCATAGCACAATTAGAAAAATGGAGCTGCTCGTTCAGTAACTTGAGCTGAATTTGATCTTGTAAGATTCTTCGCTGTTTCTCAGGACAGAACAAAAGAACTTGCGTTTTCTCTGGGTTGATTTTTAGATTGTGTTCCTTAGAGTAGTTTGATATTGATTTAAGATCTTCATTTACCAACCTGGTAGCCCTGTCAGGATCTGAGGGGTCGAAATGATGCAGCAGCTGGGTGTCGTCGGCATAAGATTGCACGTGAGAATGAGTAACAGTTTGAAAAATATCAGAAGTATAAATTAAGAACATCAGAGGGCCAATTATTGAACCCTGTGGAACCCCAGACACTATTTCTTTGGAAGAAGAAAACTTGTTATCTACACGCACACACTGTTTCCTGCCTATTAGGTAGTGATTAAAAAATGATATAGCAGTCTCATCAAAACCTAAGTATTTCAATTTTGCAATAAGCAGCTTATGATCAAGTACATCAAAAGCTTTAGAGTAGTCAAGTGATACCGATATAACTGCCATATTCTTGTCGAGAGCTCTAATAACATTATCCGTTAAGTTTAGTAGCGCCGATGTAGTACTGTGATTTTTCCTGAACCCTGATTGGTGAACTGGCAACAAGTTATTTTCTATAAGGTAGTTTGTCATTTGTGTGTGTATAGACCTCTCTAAAACCTTAGAGAACACAGGTAATAAGCTTATTGGACGTAGTTCTCTTACACTTGAAGGGTTCTTCACTTTAGGAATTGGACATATTATGGATTCTTTCCAACATTCTGGAAAATACCCTTGCTCCATGCAACAGTTAACAATGTGCGTTAGATGGTTTATAATTACCGGCAAACTAAGTTTGACCATAATTAAAGTCAATCCATCCCTTCCAGATGCGTTTGATTTTATACTATAAATATTTTTCCATACCATGTGAGTTTCAATCAGTTTAAAAGTAAACTTAGTGTTTTCCACGCGTTTGTGATTACTGTAATAATTTATTTTTTCATCACAATTACTTGACTTTTGGAACACACTTACAAAGTAGTTGTTTATTTTATTTGGGTCACATAATGCCGCAGGAAGATCGCTTGAGCTTTTTGAACTGTAGAAAACTTTCATTTGCCTCAGTCCTTTCCAAAACTCGCTGACATTGTTATTTCTTGCTAAATGATGTAGGTAACCAGCCTGTTCTCTACGCACGGAAGCATGTGCAAAATTTCGCAATCGCCTATAATTTTCTCTGTTTTCTGGAGTATTGCTTGTTTTCAATTTCACTTTAACCTTATCTCTTTCTTTCATGATTAATTTTAATACAGGCGTAAGCCATGGTGCTGGCGGCTTATTTACACGCACTGTTTTCAGGGGGGTGTGTGCATCAAATACTGACGTTAAATGGCCTGTTAAATAGCTTATTTTGTCTTCAATATTGGGCATATAGTAAATTTCATCCCAGGGCTTGCTTCTTAAATCACTCAAAAACAATTCTTCATTTACATTTTTAAATTCACGAAAAGTAACAAACCTTTGAGCCTTTTTAACTTGAGGTATTCGGATGTTGCAGAAGGTTAATCTGTGATCACTAATGTGTTCAGCATCAATGGTTCCACTTTTATCCAAATGTCTTGATCACTTACAAATATAGGGTCTAGTAAAGTGGATGTGGTGCGAGTAACCCTCGTAGGTTCAGAAATAACTTGGAAAAAACCATAGGTATCAAATAATTGTGATACTGGGTTTATAATATTACTAATCAAATCAACATTTAAATCGCCCATAACAAAAACATATTCATACAATGGCAGAATATCAGGTATAACATTATCCAAGGCTTGAACACATTGTAAAATATTATTTTTTGTGCGGTAAAAAACTGATACTGCTATTGTTACATTACTGTCTATTTTAACCTTTATCCAAAGGATTTCAAATCCATCAACCTGTACTTCATTTTCAAAATGCAATAATTCACTTTTAAAACAGTTTTTAACGTAAATTCCTATACCCCCGCCTCGCCCCACATCTCTATCTTTACGAAAAAACTTGTATCCTGGGATAGATATTGTGTCTGACAGAACGTTTTGGTTCAGCCATGTTTCTGATACTGCTACGAGATCAAAGTCCTCTGCTTCTATCATATCTGCAAAAACCCTAAAACCAGTGAAGATTGACCTTACATTTAAATGCGCAATACTAAATACAGAAAAATTATAATTATTTTTCGCCATTTTCGTTAAAATAGTCTATCCTTTTGCTTTTCTCATTTACAGCGGCCAATAAAATGGGACAGTTTCTATCTAAGGCTATGTGTACAGTATTAAGATTTACATTTTTATTTTGCTTATTTTTCCTATCGCAATTTACACACTTTATTTCCACTGATTTGCATTCATGATGAGCATGTTTTTCTGAACATTTTGAACAGGCTTTCTCCGATTTACAATCTTTTGCATAGGGGTTGAAACCCATACAATTGTAGCACTGAATAACACTGACATGGTTAAACACTTGACACCGTGACCATCCTACCTTAACCCTTGTCTGATCAAGAAGGTATTTATGTGTTCTTGGATCCGTCTCTACGATTATATTTATCTTCTTATACTTATTTTCAGACTTCTTTAACACTCTTAAATACACTTCACTATGTTCACTTAGATTATTCCACTTTACAATCTGATTAATTATCTGTTCATCCGTGTCTTCTAGGTCAATATCGTCTTTGTTTATGTTTATAATTTTCAGTTTAGGTTTTTTCAACAAAGGAACTTCTACCGTATATTTCTTTCCCAGCTGTTTTTCCAGGCGACTACGTAGCGAAACCATTTCTTTTTTATCCTCGAATCCAATAACTACTGCACCTTTGGCTATGTTCATAAATTTAGACACATTTACCCCCGTTGGATCGACATTTTGTCTGATGTCTTTCTTTGTTATATTACTAGTTTGTTCACTTTTTGGCTTAACTATTAGAACTGTTTCAGGTTTTTTATTTTTCAACTTATCTGCGTATGAACTATATGAATCTCCAGATGGTAGGTCATGACCTGCTATCTTCAAATTGTTACATTTTGACACTAATTCAGTCTTATCCTTTACAAGACCTTTATTTATCTCTTGATAAAGCTTTACTTGCTCACTTAATTGTTCAATAACTACACTAAATAAAACATTTTCCATTTCTGTTGATTCAAGATCTGTGACCTTCTGTGATTTGTAGGTTAACTCTTTTTGGCAACAGATTATACGTGTAGAATCAATTGTTATAAACTTTTTTCTTCCAAGACAACTATCATGATAGATCACTCCACACTTTACACAAATAGCAATTGACGGTGCCCTTTTAGCTTTACAACATTTGTAGAAAATATCAGGAGGCTCTGAATCAGCCAGCTCACCACCCGCCATCTTAACTCTTAACTCATCTTATACACAAACTTTTTTTAAATTAACTATCTGGATATCTTTTATATAAATACATGTGACACGCAGACTGCATGTAACATTACACTACCAAAACAATTAGTGCATTTTCTATTTTGGTTACTCCTGTGGTAAATAGTATTTGTTCCTTTTCCAACTCATGGAATTACCATGATTCGTATAATTTTTGGCAACCTGCATTAGTGATGGGAATAACCGGACAATTTTCATAACCGCATTATTTGCATTCGAATTATATTAATAATCGAATGATTATTTGAATAATCATTCGAATAAATGTTCGCTCTCATTTCGTTTCGATTTCGTTTTTCGTTAAATCAAGTCACTCAAGTCAGCCGGTTTGCCGGTTAGGCGGTTCAGCGTCATCTGCATCGGCATCGTAACTTGCAGATAGCAGAGGAACTCAGTTAGTCATTAATTATAATACGTAATTGTATAAATGATTCTTATTTGATTTCTAAGGAGTTTGTGCAATAAGTAATTGTGGACATGAATGAAATATATCTGGGTACACCTTTATTGTTTTCGATTGCTGGCGATTTATAATAATATAATAATAGTCTAATTAATAATATATTGTTGTATTTGTATGAGTTTTACGACTCGCTATTATGCATTAGCTCGATTACTCCTACATTCTTCCGATCTATAACCAAAACATAATATGTTACATTATGTGTTGTGTATTGGAAATTAAGAGGTATTTATTAAGAAGTGTAGAAAGAAAGAAATATGCGGGACTGCTTGCTAATCGCAATAAAAAACAGTGGTAAAACGTTTATATTTATCGATCGGCTGGGTTAAAGGCGGCCGCCTCTTGTTTTGAACCTTTGAAGATGTAAGCAAATAAAAAAATGATTTATAGCTTGCGCGTTTGCAGTTTTTAGGCGTTCAGGTTTCAGGTCCCCAGAATTTGATAATTTGATATTTTTTATGATAAGAGGTAGGTAGAACCTGCCTTGCTTATGAGTTATGACGTATTTACAGAATTTCGATCACTGCGCAGGTCGCTGAGATAAGGCACGTAGTACGTATCAGGATCAGGTTATTTTTCATTCGAATACTTGGAACGAACACCGAGTTACACAGGTTATTACAATAACCGGATAACCGGTTATTTTTCATTTGAATAAGCCCATCACTAACCTGTATATTAACTTATTGGCAGACAAATTTTCAATTAAGATAATATACCAACAGCTGATTACACATTACGACGTGCAACTGAAAATCCACCGCCGTCTTGTCCAAAAATGTTTACCATCACTTTCTATATCATACATTGTAGTGTTAAAATTGATAAGCAATAGTAATTACATTATCAGTTCTAACACAAATAGCTGACAATATGTTTGTAGAATATTTTCACTTAAAATGATACCAAAAACGTGGTCAGTTAAAACAGTGCTTATGTTGTGTATGTGGATTGTGGAACACCCTTTATATGAAAGTAGTTCCTTTGAATTTCACTTCATATAATCCACCTTGCTTTTAATGGTGGTTTGCCTTTGTATAGATATCCATGGGTAATCTTGCAGTTTACGTCCCTAACTGTGCGCACTTTTACTGCGCCGATTAAAATGACGTCAAATAAGCTACATGGTTGCCAGATGGTTGCACAAATTGTATCTAGAGCTATTAATGATAATAGGAAGGCTCCACCACTGAGGTAGTAAAGTTCAGCACGGATTATATGAACTATTTTTCTTGTCTACAGGTCGTTTTCAAAGGCGGTTGTTAGTGAAAGTTTGATATAACCAGGTTAAATTTAATTGAATATGAAAATAATAGCATACTATGTTATTAGGAGCAAAAATGAAGCTTTATTTGCAAAGGCAGGTAGCACATAGAGCCAAATACATTTTTTTTCTTGGAAGCAAGCACAAATTACCATACGAAATTTGTTATGCGCGTGTTATATTTTGATAGAGTATATCACGAATTAAAAAAACACAGTGGAGTAAACATTTTTATTAAGAATAATAGCAAAACTAATATCGAAATGGGTACTAAAAATGTACGGTTATTTGTTATGACAGTGACATATAAGAAGGAATTTACCGTAAATTTCCAAAAATGTCCGATTATTAATAATCGCCGTTGCTATGGAAAATTGCCAATTAAATATACATAGGGATATTCTCAATCGAGTACCTATTAGTAAAAATGGAACAAAATCAGAAAACAAAAATGTAGGAATGTGAGAAACCTATCGTCTAGCGCTAAAATTTCACCTGCATACACAATTGAACGCTGGCGTGGACGTCTAATGCCCTCCATTGCTGTCACGAAAGTAGTAAACAATGAAGGCGGAAAATTGCTGTTCTACTATACAAATATTTGGCAACGCTGCTGGTGATTTGACCTAAAATAATCGGCGCATTAAAAGTGCGCACAGTTAGGGAAATGAATTTAGCCAAGGCTGCAATTAAGAGAATTGTAATCATGTAGTGTACGTAGTGATGTAAATTACCCGGGTATTTATTTTTAGGGGTAAATAGCCGGGATATTTACCCGGGTAAATACCCAAAATGAGTATTTAAGCGGGTATTTATAGACTCATTTACAAATATTATAAAGCTAATCTAATCAGTATAATAGATTGGTAAGTAAAGGTGCTCTATTCGAATTTTATAAAAATGTTTAAGGAAATAGCTGAACTGAGAACATTTACTGCCTAAAATACCGATGAGGCCATAACTATACAGGTTCCCTAAAATTGTACGGAACATGGCAATTCCGTGAGTTGGAAAGGTTTAACTACTATTTAACCATAAGAATAACAGAAATGGAAAATGCAATAAATACTTTGGTAGCTAGGTAACAAGTAGCTGTTGTACCTACTTGTTGCCTAGCTACCAAGGTTATTATTGTAATTTTTATTTCGGTTACTCTTATGGCCTTATGAACCTTTTCCAACTCATGGAATTGCCATGTTATGTACAATTTTAGGCAACCTGTATATAACAGCAATAAGATAGCATGAATAAAAAACAGAATTCAATGATTGAATAAGAAGGAGATGAACATAGAAACAAATATTTGAGTAGACTTGACGCTAATTTTAATTATGGCATATATCAACAAAATATGCCTGTACTAAAATAACTTTTTTGTACCTACTGTTATCTCTTTCTTACTCAAGTATTATGTGCTTTTGTTCATGCTATCTCATTGCTGTTGCATACTTATGGTCCCATCTGTATACAGCGTTGTTTATATTATTTTGTGATATTCTTTGCCTTGTTACGATTTCATCAAGTTAATGTTATGTTCATTTTTCAAAAATGGAAACAAGTCAGAAAATAATGTACATACAAACAATTTAAATTATCTCCATCTCCGGAGTCAGAGCAATCACAATGTTTTTTTTGTAAACTGTAACAGGCGCAATTTATTACCTCTACTGTTTATTTCCATAAACTTCGGCAGCCAATGTTTTTTCCCGATAAACGATTAATTTACCTTGGTGAATGCTTATTCAATGTTACATTTAAATTGTTATTTTACATAAAATATTCCAGTGCATTTGTATATGTAGTTTACGTATTAAGATAACATTATTTTGTGAGTAACAGTTAGCTTAGCTTTCTAAATATTATAAATTTGATAAATACCCAGTTTGTAGGTATTTACCCGAGGTACGGGTAAATACCCAGGTAAATACCCATTTATAAATACCCTACCCACTGGGTATTTACCCGACCCACATCACTAAGTGTACGTCGCCCAATTTGAACTATCGGTCCTAGAGCCAGTAATATAGCAGCGTTAAAGCAAGTAACCCTTTTGTCTACACACATCCTTTACATTACACAGGCATTTTTGTACGTAGTACACACAAATCTTAAACTGCAGCCAACCTAAATTTGTATCTTTGTACAAGATATATTGTCAAATTTCAATCCCACCTATATTACTAGCTCTAGTTCAAATTGGGCGGCGTACACTACAAGATTACCCTCAGGCGTCCGGGTGCGATTCCTGACGGACTTTATAGATGGATTTTAAAAATGGTACATGCCCCGGCTACCAAGCTAAAACCTGTGTTGTAGTCTTTAACCCCTAATAATGGAACTCTTCCTCAATATTGATGGGCAAGGCTAGCCACCTACCCGGCCTAAGGGCAAAGAGGGCTCATAGAACCACTTTGTGGTTAAAACAGGCCACCAGCCTATAATAAGAGGAAGAAGAGAAGAACTTAACTAAATTTTGCTTCCCTTTTCGTTTTCAGAATTACAATGGACGTGAAGCAGGAATTGCGTGATGGTAGTGTCCATAGTGCAACGCCCATTACCTTACAAGAACGACTGATGTAAGTTAAAGAAAATAAAGTAATAGCAAACTTAAATATGCAGCAAGACATTATCGAAGACACTATTGACACAACAGATTATCACGGATTGAATATCAAACAGGAGGAAATTGATATAAAAGATGTATTGCTTGCTACAAGTGCAGCAAGCCGAAGCATTTTAGAAGACCGATTTATTTGCAAGGTTTGTGAAAATAAAGCAGAAGACAAGAGTTCGTGTTCTATTTGCAAACATAAACCAGTAGCAAAACTTGAGTTAGTTAACCATATGAGAACGCATACAGGACAGAAAGTTTACTTATGTTCAATTTGCGAGTATAAAACAGCTCAGAAAAGTCACTTAGTTCAATACATGATGATACATACAGGGGGAAAACCTTATTCATGTTTTCTTTGTGAGTATGAAACAGCTGTGAAAAATAATTTAGTTCGACATATTAGATTACATACGAGAGAAAAACCTTATTCATGTTCAATTTGCGAGTATCAAGTAGCTGATAAAAGTAATTTAGTTCAACATATGAAGATACATACAGGAGAAAAACCTTCTATATGTTCAATATGCGGATATAAAACAACTCATAAATATCATTTAGTTGAACATATGAAGATTCATACAGGAAAAAAACCTTATTCTTCTTTAATTTGCGAGTATAAACAGCTCGAAAAAGTCAATTAGTTCAACACACGGAAGATACATACAGGACAAAAACCTTATTCATGTTCAATTTGTGAGTTTAAAACAGCTCATAAAAGTTACTTAGTTCAACACATAAAGATACATACAGGAGAAGAACCTTGTTCTTCTCAATGTTCAATATGCGGATATAAAACAGATCATAAACGTTATTTACTTAAACATATGAAGATACATACGGGAGAAAAACCTTACTTATGTTCAATTTGCGAGTATAAAACAGCTGAGAAAAGTAATATAGTTCAACATTTGAGGATACATACAGGAGAACAACCTTATACATGTTCGGTATGGGGATATAAAGCAACTCGTAAAAGTCATTTAGTTCAACACTGTTACGTTCTAAAAGCATATGATATTAATACTAGTAATCTACAGTATATAAGTGTTGAATAAGAGATCAAGTGGGATTAATGCGATAATAACTCATAAAAATTAATATCAGATTAGCATTGGTCGTTACTAGAGGAAAAAGAAAAACAACGGTTTTGTTTTGAAAAAAACGTGTGACAGCATTTGAAAGTGCAAGGGGTTTCGTGGTATATAAGTGATAATCTCGCCATAGCATATGGTTTGGGCTATAGTAGGGAATGTTACTGGCCAACCTTCCTGGTAGGAGATTTAAGAAGCGAGAATCATTTTTCCGACGAATGTAAATTCGAGCTTAGAAGCGATTTGGGAAACCACGGAATAACGTTTGCAAAGTTGATTGCCTGTTTAACAGGGTAGGTACAGTTATTTTGGCATCTACCGCATTTTATCTTCGAATTATAGCAAAAAAGTGTAGGAGTGAAAACCTACAGAAAATTTAGTCTGCTGGAAGTCACCAGGCAGTTTTGAGGACTACTTGCCGCATGTGATAGCTGACGATTGGGAGCTGTCAAGCTGACAGTTAATCTGATTCATTAAACGTCTACAAGTGTAACCACGAACAGATAAGTGATTTTGATGATATTTTGCATATGAAAACGTTGTGTAAACATTAGAAAGACTACTACAGTTAATAGGGGTACCCCGTCCGTCCCGTTTAAGTAGTAGAGTAATTGAGTAATGGACAACATCTGAGTAGCCATTACCCCGCCATCCCGTTCATATAATAGGCCAATTTTGGATGTCTCAAGTTTTGAGTGATAATAAAACTAGTTAAGGGCATTGCTTTCTTTTATTTTAATTACAAGCATTGGGTTCAATAATTGTTTATTTAGATATACAGTAAAGTTACAAGTTTCTTGACATATATCAGTGTACCTGAGTATTAACTTGTTGGCGCTCCCTTTAACATCTTAATTAAAGAATTCGCGACGTCTTCACTGTTGCTAGTAGACGGGCCTCAAGTACACTTGTATAATGTTCAATTGTTGAGTTAAATAATTAAAGAGCGACGACGTAAAGGTAAGTAAAAAGCTAACAAGACATGAAGGTACATACAGGAGAAAAACCTTATTCATGTTCAATTTGCGAGTATAAAACAGCTCGGAAAAGTAATTTAGTTCAACATATGAAGATACATACGGGAGAAAAACCTTACTCATGTTCAATCTGCGTCTATAAAACAGCTGGGAAAAGTAATATAGTTAAACATGTGAGGATACAAACAGGAGAACAACCTTATACATGTTCGGTATGCAGATATAAAGCAACTCGTAAAAATAATTTAGTTCAACATATGAAGATACATACAGGAGAAAAACCTTATGCATGTTCAATTTGCGAGTATAAAACAGCTGCAAAAAGTAATTTCGTTAAACATTTGAGGATACATACAGAAGAAAAACCTTATATCTGTTCAATATGTGAGTATAAAGCAGCCGATAAAAGTGCTTTAGTTCAACATATGAAGACACATACTAGAGAAAAACATTAGAAAAGTGATGTCGTTAGTCCACGACTTGTTTATACATATATGAGAATAGAGTGGTACATAAAAGTGTCAAGTCAATTGAATTGTAGGTAAAGTTGTATTACTTATTAACCCTAGTAACCCCAAAACCGGATCAAAAATGACCCAGGATTCAAATTTTCTTGTACCATTTTTTTTCAGATGCTATTACGTCGTTTTGCTTCTAGATATGCTATTTCTATTGTCTCTCACCGTATGCCATAAATAGAAATGTACAAAACGGTACCTGAAATTTTTTATTACTTTCTTTACGTAAAGGGTCAATTTTGACCCATTTCAGTACTTCGCGTATTGTAGTCAATTAATGTTTTATGCCTGCTCGTACATGTCGCTGCAGGCATGAATTTCATTGTAAAGTGCTGTCTGGTGAATTTTGCCTGTTAGTGCATGTGCATGCATGAATTTTATTGGTAAAAAATGTCTGAGGAATTTACAGGAATTATACATGTTTGTCGTATGTCTATATAAAAGCAGGGTTCAAAATTTACTTTCAGTTTGCTGTTACCATTTGGTCATAATAAGTCCAAATAAAATTCCACTAAGTGACGAGCAACTAGCTAAGCTTTTCGAATAAAGTGATTATAGTGACAAAGACGTTCCTGAAGTGTGCAGCGAAGTAGACGATAATGAAGAAGTTGAGAGAATCGGTGACAGTGAATTTGGAATAGAAGTTTCCGGTTCTGAAGACTCGGATGATGAACTCGTTGCTGGAGGTAATAATGAGAAAATAGATGGGAGAATGTGGACATGTGTCCCATCCAAAAAGGAAATCTAAACAAGTAAATATACTTCTTGAAAAGGAAGGACTTCCACAATGCAGTATGAATGTACAGTCTGTTCTCGATGTATTTTCGCTTTTTATTTATTATGTATGTATGATAAATATTAAATATAAGAAACGTATTAGATATTTTATATATGTAAGGAAAGCAAAAAATGTTTTAAACAATTATAAATAGCGAAATTATAGAGTGGGTCAAAAATGACCCATTTTGGTACTCGGCGTTCTCTCAATTTTGTGGGGTTACTAGGGTTAAGATTGTATTTTATATTTATATTATACAGTCTGTTCTATAAAAAAGGCCCCGCCTTCTAGCTACTTTATTATTTATTTTAGACCCAATAAACCTTATATCAAATCAAATGGCACATAAAAACCTACATTTTAACACTATCAAAAAAAATTTATCTTCAATTGTTTCAGAGTGGTGACGTCACGTGCAATTTTTTTAAATGACACGGTATATATTTTTTGACATTTTCTGGTAGAGGTTTTTTTTCTCTTTTCAGCAATATAAATATTTCATGCACTTGCATAAAAAATTTTCGTGAAAAATTACAACACTTTTTCACAGTGGGAGGCCATGATACAAAACTGTAAACAAAAGTGTAACTCAGAAAAACAAAACAAATAGTAGCCAAACGCTTTAACTGTCAGATTTCAAAATAATCTAAAGTGTTTATTGTTTTGTTTTTCTGAGTTACACTTTTGTTTATATCGAGAGATCCAAAAAAAAACTGATCCTCAGCGGGCTGTGGAAATTCAACGTATGAATAATATGTTGGTGACACTGTACGTCAATGTCAAATTCGAGGTTAGCAGGTTAGGATTTGCGTCATTCTGTGTCATAACTGACGAAAAAACTAGCCTGATAACCTCGAATTTGACATTGACGTACAGTGTCACCAACATATTATTCATACGTTGAATTTCCACAGCCCGCTGAGGAACAGTTTTTTTTGGATCTCTCGATAGTTTTGTATGGTGGCCTCCCACCGATAAAAAAGTTTTTTAATTTTTCTCGAAAATTTTCTTATGTAAGGGCATAAAATATTTATATTGTTGAAAAGAGAAAAAAAACCTCTACCAGAAAATGTCAAAAATATATACAGTGTCATTTAAAAAAATTTCACGTGACGTCACCACTCTGAAACAATTGAAGATAAAAAATTTTTGATAGTGTTAAAATGTAGGTTTTTATGTGCCATTTGATTTGATATCAGGTTTATTGGGTCTAAAATAAATAATAAAGTAGCTAGAAGGCGGGGCCTTTTTTATAGAACAGACGGTATGTACAAAAGGGGACTGGAAAGATATGAGTTATAATGGGTCTGGCTTAAAGTATGTCCCTATTGGTCTTTCTCATAACAACTTTTATGGTACATTACCAAACAAAATAACAATTCGGTTATCATAAAGAAGAATGATAGGAAAATTGTTTAGCCTAGGTGTAAAATACAATATCCTTAATGTAACATTTCTTTTTAATGCATTTTACTGCTCAGTCACCTGATCTAACAGCTCTATGTTTTTTTCCTGTGGAGCTATTTCAGCAGTCGTGTTTACATTAAACATCCCCACACAATCGCAGAGTTGAAGGAGTGGATATGAGAACAAAATAGCCAATACTGGTGGCTGCTTGGAGCGAGTAGTACAAACGTAGTAAAAAGGACAGAGAAATACCCAGAAGGAAGTGGTGGTCATCTTAAAGATATTCTGTTCCATATCTGGGCTAAACAAATCTCCCATCTTTGTTCTTTATCATGACGTAATTGTTATATGGTTTGCTAATATACAATAAAAGTTATTAGGAAAACAAATATTGAAATACTTCATGCCGGTCCCTGTATATTAATCGTATTCTTTATAGGAAAATTGAGCTGTGGTGGAAGAATTCAACAATATTCCGTTATCATTAAACCATTATATCTCACTTATATATCTTATGCAACAACCAAGATGCCTGATAAGTCATACATTTTGTATTGTGGATCCCCCTTATCTTTCTATTTGAAAATCTTTCAATATAAAAATTAAAGTAAAATCAAACTTTTAATTGTAAGTGATTTGATATGTAATACTTTATACTTAATAAAATTTTCAACAGTAATTACATAAGTGGTGATAATTTTTTGATAATTTTAACTAGATTCACGAATCTTTGTTGCTATTAAGAAATCTCACAAGTGGACGAAGTCCACGAGTGGGATTTCTTAATAGAAACAAAGATGAGTGCTAATCTAGTTAAAATTATAAAAAAAATTATTACCACGAATGTAATTCGGCGAGATTATTTTTTAAACAGTTTAAGTTGTAGATTGGGTTTGATGGAGCTTCCAGATGAGTGGCCTGTTATTTTTAACAACTGCTGTTTACCTACTCCACTTTTAGCTAGCTGTGTTACAGCAGAAGAACGATTTGAATGGTTTGTGAAAAAATAGCCGCTGTAATTTGCTACTAGCAAATAGTCAGTGTAATTTTGATGCTACTAGCAAATAGTCAGTGTAATTAGCTACTAGCAAATAGTCAGTGTAATTTTGATGCTATTGGTCGATTTGAATTTATTTCTCATTACTATTGGCTGATAGGACTGTTTAAAAAATAATCATATAAATTTTTGGTACAATAATAAATTCAAGATAACGCAAAGTTAGCAGTTATTTTCTAGTTTCACAAGTTAGGTAAATAGATAAAAATCAAGTGAAGCGTGATAGTTGCTAACTTAAGGTCAACAGTCCTAAGTGCCGATGTTTTGATAAGGCGATGAATGCTAGTATTTGGCCGAAAGGAGGGTGGGTTGGTAAATTTTTTCAGCCTCGTGGGAAGTCAACCGAAAATCCTTGATCTTCAGTCCTGACTTACTTTTGCAAAATGTAAAGCAATAGTAACATCTGAATTCACAAATGTAGTACCTGCAACAGATAGGATCATAATTATAGTATACAGCAAGTTCAATGACTGTCCGCACAATTTTAAATAAAGTGCAATTAAAATGCAGGCATGCCACTGTAGAGATGTACAGTATAAAATCGATTTTTCGACATCTATTAGCGAGAGGGTGCCGATGGCACGCGTCACATTCGGGAAATTGCACCGCTTACCCTAAATCACGCATTAACTGCTCAAAAACAAGCTAAACCTAGGCTATAACGCTCAGTGAGATGGGCGGGGTCCTTCTAACTTGACGAACCTTTAGGGACAAGCGTGGACACAAATAGGATGTTACTTAAAAGATTGCACGGGGGCTTTAGTGTTACACTCCCCTCGCAGAAGCTCAAAGTCCAAGGGGTTTGTGAGAATAAGGGCTTCAACGTTCTCGTGAATCGACCACCCAAAGCGCTGAGACTTACCTCTCGCTTCCAGGATCTGCTGTACAAAATGTAAGCAAATTCTGTCACTAGCGGCCTAGGTACACAAGCAAGTAATACACAAGTTCACATGTTACATTAATCAATTAAAGAAAACACGCAAATCCTTTGGAAAAAACGGGTCTATTTAATGCAAGAATACATAGTTTTGCGCAATTCTAGGGTTAATGGGTTATGAAATTTAAACAAAATCTTATAGACAACTCGTGTTAGCGTGCTGATTTTTCACGCATGTGGATTATTAAACTCGGCTGCGCCTCGTTTAATAACCCTCCACACTTGTGAAAGAAAATTGCACTTCTAACACTTGTCTAAATATCTATTATCACATCACCGTGGTTTTCTAAGCAAGTGTATTTTGACGTTGAAAAAAACATGTTGGCCAACAATCATATGGCCACACTGTGATTATAAAGTCACTGTGCTGTATGATAAGTGATAACTGTATTTGGAGGCTCTTAATTTTTAATAATAATTAAGCGAGAAATAATAATGACTCACGTACAGCCCATCGATGTTTTAATCCAAATATAGCAATATTTTATTGCAATAATCTAAAAGGAAACGTTATGTGCACAAAACAAAAAGTACCCTACCATTCAAGTCTCCCATTATCACTATTTTATTGTACACGATATCCTTTTCTTCCTGCAGTGTTTCCCAAAATATATCTTTAATTGCTTTTTTTCTGATTATCAGATGGACCGTATATCACAAATACAGTTAATGTGTCGCTTTCTCCTTCCTTCACATCTAACCTTATCAGTCTCTCATTTACGGATGTCCAGCTCTTTATACATTTTACGAAGTGTTTGTTAATCAAAATTGCAACTCCTGCTTTAGCTCTTTCTCGTTCTGGTACACCACTATATATCAAAAGATGATCATTCCTTAGGTTTGAACTTCCTCGTCCTTTCTTTTTTGTTTCTGTAATACCCAGGAGTTTGAGGTTACTCTTCTCGAATTCTTCCACCAGTTCATCCTCTTTTCCATTCATTCCCTGGACATTCCACACACCCATTTTCCACATTTTTTATCCTTTCTTTAGCGTTTCCTCATTAATAGATTTACTCTGGTAATGTGTTGTATTTTTCGTTTTCAGGTCCTTTTCCATTGCCATGTTTGTCTTAGAATTCCTTAGTTTTTTGGATCCTCTAACAATCCCTTTGATGTATTCCATTTCCACTCAATTCCATCTATGATCAGCTTCTGGTAACCGGTTTTAACCTGTCGACCTACTTTTTTCTCTTCCCAGGCTCTCTTCCGGATTTGTTTATTAATATCTCTTTCCTGTTTTGTCAAGTCATTGTTAATAAATACCTTCTCTTTTCTTATCTCTCTCAGTTTCATTTTGTTCTGCATTACTCTCTTTTTATCTTCAAAGCTCTCTAGTTCTATTAAGCATGTTTTTGGTCCCATTTTATAAGCTGTTTTAACCGTGGTATCAATTGCTAGATTCTGTTTGATAAAATTCCTCACCTCCTCTTTTATTACTACTGGGTTGCTTGTATTCATAGGAAGGCCCGATATTACTATGTTGTTTCTCCTTTTCTCTTTCTCTAATTGTTCCAGTTTCGCATTCGTATCTTGTAGTTTAGTTTTAATCTCCGCACATTCCTTTTTTATAATGACGTTCTTTTTCTTTATTTCATCATTTTCTTTCTTTAATTCTAGTAACTCCTTGTGATTCGCAGTCTGATCTAGTCTTATTTGGTTCACCTCAGATGTTAACTTCTGCAGCATATCTAACATTATATCCATTTTATCTTCGACCTTTTGTTTCTGTTTAATTGGTGATCTGCCTGTCTTCCTTGCTTTGGTGAAGATCTCCGCTTCGTCACCGCTGTTAACTTCGCTTATTACTATTTTCTTTCTTTCCCCGTCTGATGAATCACCTTCTGTACTCTGCGGTGTGAATTACGTGAATACTGTTTTATTAATACTAGGCTTAGCCCGTCCTTTCTAAACGTTTATTATTATTAAGTATTTACAAACACCATACGGATAGCTACTGAACCCCGATCCCATTCACAATTGCAACTGCAGTTCTCGCGGCGACGTGAAAACCGATACATCGGCTCCGTCACGCTGTGTGGTTTTTGTGATTTATGTACAGTTATATTGCGATTAAAGTGCTGAAAAGTGTCGAGTGGATTGATAATAGGAACAGGCAGCTCAAAATACAAAGACAAGGTTAGTAAACGAATCAAATAGCTTGTTTTCGGCGTTGTAATAATTATAAACTGAAGTGAGAATAACCAACGAAAATATCAACTTTCCAATATCAGTCGACGTGAGGTCGGCCCAGGCTGATAAGCGCGAGTAATCGCGAGAGTTTCTGAAATTTTCATTAAAATTATTTACTCTGTTGATGGCGGTCTGTAAATTACAGTTACATATAAAATCTTATTTCCCATTGCTACCTGAATTCGCAGCACTTTTAGTAAACATAAATTAATTATTCCATAGTGATAATTGAAAACGCTTTTAATAAACACCACAACACCATCATTTTGATTAAAGTTCCCATTATTACATAACGTATCATACCCCACTAACCGAAAATTATCTTTATTTTCTACTTTCCAAGTTTCTGTTAACGCAATAATATTAAAATAAAAATCCAACTCGCATAACAAAATCTCAACTTGTTAAAAATTTTTGTTTATACTTCTAACGTTATTATGGAAAATTGATAAACCAACTTTCTTGCTTATGTTTTTTACAGTCTTCTGCATTCCTAGATTGCAACGTTTTATATTCGACAGCTTGATAATTGTTTATGAATCTATCCATAAAGTAAAAAAGTACTTACATTAAATTTACCATTAGGAGTTATTATTTGGGGTCACCCGCACTTAACACTCGAATAATTGCTGACATGTCGGTTTTCCGTACAAATAACTTTGAGTTTTTGAACCACACAAATTTAAATATTCTTTTACCTTCCACATTATTGTGTTTGCCTCATAAAACAAATTTTTATAATAAACCGTCATATGTTCATTTACATAGATAGGTTGGGGCGGCATATTATTATAGATAGCAGAAGTGTCCGGCTTGCGGCTTTTACACTTGTTTATAAAATCACCCCGAACAATTCGATTGGAGAACTGTAATACAATTGGTTTTTTTTGTAGAACTTTTTGATTGTACACTGTGTCCTGCTTCTATATTTTCTTTGGAAATTTCCATTCCAAACGACCTTCCTAATTTGATTACCATATATATTACATTCTCTCCCTGAACTTCCTGTATTTCGTTAATTTGTACATTTTTGTTACGCGAATATTGCCTATCTTCTTCAATTTTTATGTTGTAATCTTTAACTTGCCTTTCCAGTTTAGTGTACTTCACCATCATCTCTTCATAGTTTTCCTTTATTGTTTCATTTTCTTTCTTCAGTGATGTCATCAAAAGAGTATATTCATCAATCTTAGCTGAGTAGTGCTCCATGGCTTTCTGGAAGCTATCTATTTTAGTTACAATACTTGGACTTTCTTCATTAATTGTTTGCTTAATTGTAGATGTAATTAGAGCTATTAGTTCCAGATTCAGTAGCACATCGTGCTCCTTCGATGCAGAATCCCAGAATCCGTTTTATTTTGATTTTCTTCCGGTTTATCTTCCTTCGACCTTTGGTTGTTATCCGAATCAGTTTTAAATTTGCAAGCCAAACATCGCCAGCTGGCCTTGGTGTCTGTAGAATATTTGCGCCATATCGTTTCCCGCACATTGTTATGCCACTTTTTATGACAACCTTTGCACAATACAAAGTCATTATCTGGAGGATCTTTACAACTACTATCACACTTATCCATTTTTAACAAAGCTAATATAACACTAGTGCACTCACTCATTCACTTAGCATCAAAAAATTTCAAAGCATAAAAATTAAGAGGTCTATCTAACATTAAATTATGGCTAGATAGTAATTTATTATAACTATGAACGAAAGCAAATGTTATTGCATGAATTTTTTAATAAACAGAAATGTCACCTAATATTGAAACAATATTTATACATAACTCAGCTGAAAAAAAAAATAACAACTGCACTTGCAAACAGTTTACTAAAAATTGTAATAAGTCTTATATATCTAGAAGTTAGTCATTTAAAATGGGATGTACACATTATTCAAATATGCTTAAAAATTAGGAATTATTTTCAAATTCTTACAATTGAGAACGATCCTTTTAATTAAGCTGAAAAATAATCTGTATTACACACTTGTCGAATCTATAATATTATACGGTACAATCTTCTGGGGTGTTGCATACAAGAATGTCATTAAGCTAAGAAGTCGCTCCAAAATCAATAATTAAGATTCTTTTAAAAAATAGGTAGGTAATGCGGGACGGCGTAATTGTTTAAAGAAACAGGACTGCTCACTATCCAGCATATGTTTCAGTTATCATCATATATTTACACAAAGAACCGGATGAATATGAAACTAGAGCAAAAACCATAAACACCCTATCAGCCCCTTTGCAAACTAAAACTAAAACCCAAAACGGATTCCATTATCTGGCACCAAAACTATACAACGAAATTCAAAATGATATAAAAAGGGATTAAACCTTCAGAAACTTTTGTTCATAAAGCAATTTAAAAAGAGTAATACAATAAACTGAAAATAAACTTAAAAACGCATCAACCGACTGTAAAAATATACATTATTATACAAACATGTTCTTGTCTATTTGCAGAGGTCTTAAAAAATATATAGGCATCATCTGCACACACAAGTCATTTGATTTTGTGCAAGGTGGCCTTTTTGGACAAAATAATTGTTAACTAAATCTTTACTTAGGATACATGTTGCGTATTTAGTTGTAAGTACAATAATCTATGATTTTGTTTAATGATATATGTACTTGTGTGTCACCAATATATAATAATTAGTATTATTTTATAAACTATAATGACCTTAAACGAGTTATTCAATATGACTGCCACAATTTTTGCGCATATTTCGAAACTTGTGAAAACTGTTTTAAAAATCCACAAGTATTTCCTTTATGGCGTCCCTTATTCTCACCTTTAATATTTCAGGATCGTTTTACATCAGTTCACCAATTGTTTAAGATAACCCTATAGTAAAAAATTAGAAATGTCCAGGTCATGGCCACCTATTTGGACCATTTCTACCTACCCATTTGTCAACAAATGCAAAAATCATTCATTGAACAACCTCAATTACCGAATGGACAGGGCAGCCATCATATTGAAAACATATTTTATTTCTGTATAATAGCGGCACATGGAGTCAATGAATTTGTTTCAGTATCAAACTGTTTTAACGACACTCACGAGTGAGTGCCAAACACTGGGACAAGTTCGGGAATCGTCCACACTTACTCTGGAAATCGCTACAAAACAGGCTAAAGGCCACGGCTCGAATCCGCTCAGGGAGATGGGCGTGGTCCTAAAATGGGACACCACAGGGCAAGCGTGTAGGTATGTATAGGATGTCACAAAATAAATGGGCGCCACAAGATCCAGTACGAAAAACCCACGCTTAACCAAATCTTGAAAGCCAAACGGGGCAGAAATACTCAAATACTGACTCTGGGAGCAACACTGTAGCGACAGCACGTCGACCTACCTGCAACACTCGCACTTGGCTTCCAGGCCTCACCTCACATCGATCTTGACATAAAAGTGGGATCACCCTGTAAATAAGCATGCACACATCCTAGGGATAATCAAAAGTACGATACAGTGAACAAATCTATTGGGCCAAGCCTGTGGCCCAAAGTTACATGCAGGCCGACCAAGGTCGGCGCATACAATAATGTACAAGTAAACGAATATTAATTACGCCCAGCTGGGAACGCCTTATCTTTTACCGACGCTTACATGGGTACAAAACAAACTTTCAAGAAAGGAGCGCCCAGTGCATGAGAAAAAGCTATCAGCAAATAACTAAATTGAGTATCCGAAAATGATGTGCCGCAGTAAATGTAACGGCTTTGGTCAAATGCTGCTAGCCAATATAGATCTAATTGAATACAAAAATGTAAAGTACAACTAACTGTAATGCAGCAAAGCATTGTTACGGTATTAAATTGACCTTACGACACTCACAGATGGGCGAGTATCGAAAGCTAAACAAATCCGGGAAACTGGCACGCTCACCCCGACAGATCGTCAAAACAGGCCAAAGGCCTCGGCTCCAATGCGCTCAGGGGGATTTAATCGGAAAAGTCACAAAAACCACGGCTGAATCAGCACAGACGGAAAAGCAAGCACCCCCACGCAAAGCGCAGGGACGCCCGCACAAAATCGCACTATCAACTTCCTTGTTCGACGACCCGGGGCCGAATAACTAAACCGGCCGTTAACGACCACCTGTAGAATCCGCGCGAACAACCGTCTGCGACGGCCAATCACCAGCCAGAGAGTCCGACGTTTGTAACTACAAAAACCTGCAGCTGAGAGAAACTAAGCTAGGGTTGTACAAAATTTATGAATTAGAAACAGCGGTACTAGGAATGTACAACGTTTGAGAAAGGCTATGCTTGATGCTAAATTTGCAGTTTCATGCGACGTACTATTGCTAAGAAGGACCCAGCATACAAGCGGACTCGACAATTATGTACCACATTGTTTTAAAGGTTTAAATTGTTAATTAACTGACTGAGAAATAACAAAATGGCCTAACAGCATGCTCAATAAGCTAAAAAATGCCACTAGCAAAGATGTTTCATTAGTTACGCAAGAATGTGCCGCAACAACAAACGCGCACTGTATTAGGAAACCGCCTCTGGTGATTATATTTGATTTAGTTATACACGCTGAAGCGCCGAAAGGGGCGTGCACAACTGCGATTGAAAAGTTTTTAGCAAGCGTGATTAATTTAGTTACACACACGCTAGAATGCAAATAGGAACGCGTACAGCGCTGATTGAAAGTTATTAGTAAGCGTGAGTCATTCAGTTACACACGCTGTAATGCAAGCAAGAACGCGCACAGCGTCAATTTCGTAAGCGTGAGTCAGTTAGTTACATACGCTGGAAGCAGCACTAAATATCGGACGCCGTGCGCTTCGGGCACGGCAGCCCCAAGAGTCAAGAGCGCTCGCAGAGACGCGCTTATGCACCCTGGCTCGAGACTGACTAATCGTAAGAACCACCGCTAAACCGGAGCTTCGCACCCAGATGCGCTGTCTGCCAGATGTAACCAATAGGAAGGCAATAACCTCGCCTGCCGTCTGCGTGCGAGAGAGATCGACTGATGTTTTTAATATTCGAAGGAAGGTATCTCACTCGCTCTCACGGGCTATATTTTTGAATAACTTGAAAATAAACGTTCCTACAACTCACGAGGCAGATAGCTGCACGACTAACGATGTAAGGATTATAAATTTTTGTGTTTGATTCTAAAAGCTGAAGTATTATCAGATACAATATTACCAAAACGGACCCGATATACAGGTAGACTCGCCAACTTTGTACCAAAACTGCTCCAAATGGCCACGGACCTATTGTAATTAAAAATGGCCTGACACATTTCTCCCCAATAGATAAATAAAAATTTAATCTAATGTACGACCTACATCGCCATCTACAAGGGTACGCACATATCGGTTGGAATAGCTTCACATTGTTGGAGATTTGCGAAGATTATCTGATCTTTGCCTCAATGGTATCCTGGGATTTTCCTCAATTGAGTTTAGAGTAATAATACTCCCAACATTAATACTCCCAACATCGTTTTAATTGCATTCGTTCTTTGCCTTGTTATCATTGAGGCGAGTGCCATTGGCAAGATATTTCTTGATTATTCGCACGATCATTGAACGTAATAAAATTCTGTTTAGAAACTTGGTATTAAACAGCACTCCATAGCATTGAATAACAAATTTTTTTCCCCAATGGTAGCCCTCTTTGTCAAATGAATGGTAATGCAGAAATAGACACAATACACTACAATATGCCATTAACCAACAATATTGTTTTCACAACCTACAGCAACAAAACGATTATTCTCAGAATCAAAGTGTAAAACATAAATAACGTTTGTCATGAATGTTTATTTCAATGACTATTGGTAGCATTGGCAAAGATAAAAATTTTGAAAAGGAGTGAATAATACAAAAACGTTAGAACTATGACTATTTTGATCTTAATTCGGTTGAAGAATATCCTAGTTGAAGTGACCGAGCAGTAGTACATGTAATTTCCATTTAGAACTGAACATTTTGAAGAATATTTAGACAATTTGTTTCGAATAGTTATTTATATAAGATAACTGAAAACAGACCTTTAGATAATTAAGAAAAAAACAGTTAGTACAGAAGATTTTGATACTGCATATACTACTGTGAAGTGCATCAGTAGTTTGTATGAACAATTAAATTTGTAATTCCGTTCATGAATGGGTTTAATTTTTAAAAATTGAGTTTATTTATCATAGTAAGCAAGATACAGTGTTATGAATAACTTTCTCTGTTACATTTTTCTCATTTCTTGGGGCAACTAATTCATCTGAAAAATAACCGTCTTATAAAAGTACTCAAATCTTTCCAACATTTTGCTTAGGGCTCTAAACAACATTTCTTAATGATATCTTGCCATCTTTAGAGAAGAAAAGATACTTTACCTGAATATGTATTTTTTTCTATTGTCAAAGCCTCATTCATTTCAAGCTTTAAACCTGGCAGGGCTTAATCCCCAAATATAAATCTGGATTCGAAATATTTTCTTTAATTATACACCTTGTTGCATTAGTCTGTGTCTCTGTGTCTGTGTAACTAACCAACTCATATTTCTCTATTGCTTTGAATACCCAAACACAAACTGAACGTTTTTCTTATGCAGCCCTCATATGTCTAACTCAACTACTTTTTTGTGTTCCTTTACTTTGGTGAGTAGTTTTGAAATTACAAACCGAGCAAGAACAAAATAACTATTACAGAGCTATTATAATATGTTCAAAGGCTAAAAGCCAAAGGTTTAATTTCTAAAGAACTAAATAACATAAAAAAAATTTTTAAATAGCAACTCGACCACCAATATAATAATGATTTTTACACACAAATGCCACATGGCTGATATCATCCAATTAGAATCATGCATTTTTTGAACATCAACCAATCCCGAACTGATTACCTGATAAGCATCCTTGGGCTGCTTATCAAGCGATACGCGTCCTAGGGATGATTATCGACCCCCTGGATGGTCTCATAATTACATGTAGAAGTAGAAATGCCAGAAACAAGCAACTTTAGTTTTTTGGTGTTATCAGACCAATTTTAAATTATAATTTCTATACGGGTTTTGTGTAATAATCTTCAAAATATAAACGCGGGTGACACACTTGCATATAATTTTGCCCGTGCCACCAGTCATCATGCTGGTTGCTCTTAGAAAACTGCCCTCGGGACAGTTTTCATTGCAAGCAGCACTCAACCCTTGGTGTGTGCAAAATTATCAGTAAGTATGTCTAGCCCTTCTTGTATAAGCATATACTTTTGTACTATTTCAGAATATCTTCCCTAAATTGCAAAGTTCTTGCAGAAAAAACATGCAGTCAATAACTGACCTACCTCAATTGATAAAGTACGTTGGTGACCAGATGTGAACTAAAGGTTTTATCAGTACCTATGCAGATTTTGTTGGTTTGCATATCAAAGAAATGTTTTTTGCGTGTTGTATCACTAAATTAAAATATTATTCCATAGGCGGGTTTGCATTTTTAGAGTAAAACTGCTTTGAATTTTAACGTAGTTTTAAGGGCGTTTTCAAAAAAATTATAAATGGAGAAGTTGTTCAGTTTAGCGAGTTCAATTACGAGTTAAAATATTTGCACTCATTTCCATAACACCCAGTATAATTAATGATGCCCTCTACTAAAAAGACTTTTTAAATAAAAATTATAAATAATTAGGGCAAATCACAATTTATAAAAGAAAACTTTTGTTATATCTCAGGTGCAATTAAAAAAATGTAATAGTTATTTGCTCAATAAATGGTTTATTGCTGTTATGTATTTTATTTATTTGCAATTAATTAAAGCAAAACTCCAGTAAAGCATGAAATAAAAACTCTCGTCTCAAGGGTAGGTTCATTAACTTTGTATTACATATGCTTTTATGTATGATAAATTCACTTGTATGGAAGATGCTTGCATTCGTATTTGTCAGCTCTTCAACCTTAAAATTGACTGTACACAAAATGATCTGCCTGTCCAAAAAATTAGCGTTAATTGAATTTTAAAAACACAAAAAATGGCAAAACCACATCAGGTAAATACTGCGAATTATGTGACGTAGCTTCCGGCTAACCTCGTTACGCATCTTGCTGGCCGATGTCTCTTTTGTCCGCAAAGGGACCCCGAAGTTGATCGCACTGTAGGATGCACCTGGTGAAATATTGCTGGGCTGATTCCTGCTCACTGGGATCTAATATCACAACGAAAGATAACCACAAAGATGGGTTGCACATTGGTGAATATCAAAAACACTATTTGGGCTCAACAAATAACTTTTTTATTATTAACTTTACTCCAAAACTGGGAGCTCAACTGGCACACAGCCTAAAAGTTACAAGCTTCTATTTGATATTCTCAACAATTGACATTCTCGTTACCTAGCAATTACGATTTACATTTGTTTATAGAAATAAGGTTTGATTTTAAGTTTTTACTTATGGACTATAGTTTTGATATAATGTTCTTCACTTAAACACTAAACTGTTTTTTCTTGGGAGATGTCACTATAAACTTTGCTCTTGCTTTTATTCACTTGAGTTTTAATTGCACTGATTTACATGAGTTTATTTTAGCACTGTTCCTTTAAATTTCAGTCATCTTGTCGTTTGTGGGCTTATAAACCTTTAATACTCATAACGCTCATACAATTTCTGTACTTCACAAACCATCTTCACATATTAAAATTCATATTGTATTGATTTCGCCCAACTCAAACCTGTCAGCTACATAATTCAAGCTGTATTTACCATTCCTAACATCAATTATGACTGAAACTCTGAATCCTGCCTTATTTAATGCCAACCTTTCTTACTCAAATTATAATTACTGCTACTCATCTTGAGTGCATTTATTAGTGTAAAATTACTGACTTCCTTGGAATAAATAAAATAGTTAATTCTGTGCTCATTTTGAAATTGTTCATTTTTCGTGTTAATTAGGCAATCAGAATTGCTGTGGGCAGTAAACTGTTACAATAAATACCTTAAGAATCTAATTTGGACATTTTCCTATATACAGCTATATTGGATTGATTTGGTATTCCACACTGTACAGCAGCATTCCAGTTTACTACGTAATAACATGTAATCTAAAACACTTAATGCATCAACTTGTCTAAAATATTTCTTGGTTCTTATTACAAAGCTCCACACCTTTTCACAAACTCTGTAAAATGGAGTTTTATTTGAATTCATTAAATGTTTGTGTTTGCTTTTTCAGAATTCTTAATTTTTATTTCAGATTCGAATAGAACATAAAAAAGTATAATACGGATGTGTGAAGAACCAATCTTCTATCTCGTATGAAACAAGAACAAAATGGCAGACAAATTTAAAAAAAAATGTAAGCAAAATTTTAAATGTTTAGTTTGTCTTGTAATGCTAAACATTTAATGTGGTATTTAATATTACATCGAGATCGAGTATTTGGTATGTTCTTTTAATACTAATATTATCAATAGCATAATTTTTAATAATGGGTTTAGTACTTTTTGTGAAAGTTAGGACATAACATTTTGAAATATTAAAGTAGCGTTTATTATGTTACTCAACTGACAGACTGTTTAAATAAATTTGTAAGGTTTTACAGTTGTTCAGTATATTTATTTTAACATAAAGTTTTACATCATCAGCAAATAATAGACAGTTTGAAAAATAAACAAATAATTAATAAATAATTAAAAAATATTGGCCCAAGATTAGATCTTTAAGGGTACACCGGAATTTGCTATTTTTTGCCAAATAATTGAATTTAATATAAATGATTCTATTCTGCAAATAAGATTTTAGAAAATTTCTGATTGATTCGTTAAGACCAAATATTAAGAACTCGATATAACGGGTGTTCATAAACAGTCGTCATCCCAGTTGCTTTGAAAAACAAAATGTTATGTCTTTGATTAATTCGTGCAACACAATGAAACGTCATTGAGTACTGTCATAGCGCATTTTTTCTCAATTTTAATAGACATACGTTTCAAAACCTACTGGGATGGGGACTGTTTATGAACACCCGTTATATAAAATGTAATTGTGATTTAATGACTATAAGGCTTTTCTACTATGTGAGTCTTCAAATGTCTGACTAAATTATCTTTCTGTGTTGTTTTGAAATCACAAACGGAACAAGTGTAAGGCATTTCGCCTGTATGTGTCCTCACATGTCTAGCTAAATAACCTTTTTGTGTTGTTTTGAAGTCACAAACAGAACAAGTGTAAGGCTTTTCGCCTGTATGAGTCCTCACATGTGCAACTAAATTACATTTCTGTGTTGTTTTGAAATGACAAACAGAGCAAGTGTAAGGCTTTTCGCCTGTATGAGTTCTCACATGTCTAACTAAATGACTTTTCTCTGTTGCTTTGAAGTCACAAACAAAACAAGTGTAAGGCTTTTCGCCTATATGACTCCTCACATGAGATACTAAACAACTTCTGTATGTTGTTTTGAAATTACAAACAGAGCAAGTGTAAGGCTTTTCGCCTGTATGTGTCCTCACATGTCTAGCTAAATGATTTTTCCATGTCGTTTTGAAATCACAAACAGAACAAGTGTAAGGCTTTTCGCCTGTATGAGTCCTCACATGTGCAACTAATTCATTTCTTTGTGTTGTTTTGTAATCACAAACAGAACAAATATAAGGCATTTCGCCTGTATGTGTCCTCACATGTCTAGCTAAATGATTTTTCCATGTTGTTTTGAAATCACAAACAGAACAAGTGTAAGGCTTTTCGCCTGTATGAGTCCTCACATGTGCAACTAAATTATTTTTTTGTGTTGTTTTGTAATCACAAACAGAACAAGCGTAAGGCATTTCGCCTGTATGTGTCCTCACATGTCTAGCTAAATGACCTTTTTGTGTTGCTTTGAACTCACAAACAGAACAAGTGTAAGGCTTTTCGCCTGTATGAGTCCTCACATGTACAACTAAAATACATTTCAGTGTTGTTTTGAAATCACAAACAGAGCAAGTGTAAGGCTTTTCGCCTGTATGAGTTCGCACATGTCTAACTAAATTACTTTTCTCTGTTGTTTTGAAATCACAAACAGAACACCAATAGGGCTTTTCGCCTATATGACTCCTCACATGAGAAACTAAACAACTTCTGTATGTTGTTTTGAAATTACAAACAGAGCAAGTATAAGGCTTTTCGCCTGTATGTGTCTTCACATGTCTAGCTAAAAGGTTTTTCCATGTCGTTTTGAAATCACAAACAGAACAAGTATAAGGCTTCTCGCCTGTATGTGTCCTCACATGTCCAGCTAAATGACCTTTCCGTGTTGTTTTGTAATCACAAACAGAACAAATATAAGGCTTTTCGCCTGTATGAGTACTCATATGTGTGGCTAAATTAGTACCTTGGATGCATTCTTGTTCGATGGATAACTTATAAAATTTGTCATTACTCTTCATGGTCTGTGATATGCATGATGTAGTTCGTACAGAACTACAAGATTTACTATCCGTAGTTTCTGGTTTGATGTCCATTATAGTTGTTTAAACGGCAGAGTTCCTGTGATAGATGAGCCAATGGAAGTTGGATATCTTCAGACCTACAACAAAAGGAGTATGCCATTAACCTACGATAAAATTAGCAATATGGCATTTTAAGTATTGAACAGGAACATTTTTATTTTATTGTAAATTTTAACAGCTATATTTTTCATATTGTATCTTACTAGAAAAAGGAAATTCTGGTTACAAACAGACCTCAAATGACAAACAATTCAAAGTGAGCCTGGTTGGTTGAGATACATTTTATAACTGAACTTCTACTATTTAATTCTAAGAATGCAGTTTTGCAATTTTGCATGGAAGATCTTTTCTAAAATGTATTGCAATTTGTCAATTCAGCAACAACATGTTGCTATTCATGCAAGCTTTGATGTTACATCACATATAGCCACTCTTTACTTATTGAATAACAAGACATCTGATAAAAATATAATTTATGCTAGTCGATTATGGCAGACACGTGTTGTGGTATTTGGCGTTAATAGTCTATTGTCAATGTTTTTGTGGTCTAGGTTTAAAGCACTGCACTATTGCACTGCACTGTTGGTATGAAAGTTGATGGTCAGTTGTTTGGTACCTATATTCTGAAATTTTTAATATTTCCAGTTCTTGCTGTAATTGATTATTACTGAAAAACCACTTGGCGTTTATAGAGATACACAAAATGTTGTTCCCCACAACTTGCATCTTCTTCTTTTTCTTCTGTCATCAGTAGTGATGTGGGTCAGGTAAATACCCAGTGGGTAGGGTATTTATAAATGGGTATTTACCTGGGTATTTACCCCTGCCTCGTGTAAATACCTAAAAAGTGGATATTTATCAAATTTGTATTATTTAAAAAGTTAAGCCAACTTTTACTCACAAAATAATGTTATCTTAATAAATAAATTACATATAAATACACTGAAATATTTTATGTAAAATAACCATTTAAATGTAACATTGAATAAGCATTCACCCAGGTAAATTAATCGTTTATCGGGAAAAAAACATTGGCTGTCGAAGTTTATGGAAATAAACAGAGGCGCAATAAATTACGCCGGTCAGAATTTAGAAAAAAAAAACAGCAATGAGATAGCATAAACAAAAGCACATAATACTTAGTAAGAAAGAAATAACCGTTCAAAAAAGTTATTTTAGTAGACGTATTTAGTAGACATATGCCATAATTAAAATTAGCGTCAAGTCTACTCAAATATTTGTTTCTATGTTCATCTCTTTCTTATTCAACCATTGAATTCTGTTTTTTATGCATCCTATTTCATTGCTGTTATATATAGGTTACCTAAAATTGTACGGAATATGGCAGTTCCATGAGTTGGAAAAGGTCGAATACTATTTTCCATAAGAGTAGGTGAAATAGAAAATGCAATAATTACTTTGGTAGCTAGGCAATAAGTAGGTACAATAACTACTTGTTGCCTAGCTACCAAAATAATTATTGCATTTTCTATTTCACTTACTACGATGTGTAGCATGTAAAAGATCCCCTGCTAAGGTTGAAACTCCTTAGTCTCGGAAAAATTCTAAATAGGACTAAAGTACCTGGTAATCTGCATGCCTAGAGCTTGTCCACGGAGTTGGCAAAAAGGGCCTATGAATGCCTACTTGTTAGACATGAGTCTCCCCACGATACTACTACTACTTGTATGGAAAATAGTATTCGAAATTTTTTCCAACTCATGGTATTGCCATCTTCCCTACAATTTTATGCAACCTGTATAGTTATGCCCCCATCAATATTTTGGGTATTAAATGTTCTCGGTGCAGCTATTTTATTCTACATTTTTATAAAATTCGAATACAGCATCTTGACTTCCAATTAATTATACTGGTTAAATTAGCTTTATAATATTTGGTAAATGAGGCCGTAAATACCCGTTTAAATACCCATTTTGGGTATTTACCCGGGTAAATACCCCGGGTATTTACCCCTAAAACTAAATACCCGGGTAATTTACATCACTAGTCATCAGGGATTAGGCAAATCTGCCTGTTCCAAACTTCACTTTTCTTCGGTCTTCCTACATCTCTGCGTCCTCTTGGGTGGTAGTTTAGGATTTGTTTGGGTATTCTTTCTTCTGTCATCCTATTAACGTGTTGTCTCCAATTGTTTCTATATTCTTCTATTTTGTCTTCCTTTCTTATCCTATCACTCCTTGTGCAACCTTTAACATTTCTGAGAAATCTCATTTCCACTGCTTGTATGTTTGATTTGTTTTTCGTGCTTCTTATCCACGATTTGTTTCCATAAGTGAGTATAGGGACGGCCATGGTCTTGTAAAATTCCATTCTGGTTTCTTTTCTTGTTTTGTGCTTTAGAGCTCTGTTTATTGTCCCGAAAATTGCTTGGAATTTATGAATCTTATTTTCTATATCTTGCATTTTGTAAGTATTAATTGATGATACACATTCCCAAACAATATACAGAGAGATTTTTCTTACTACGAACACGGCAGACGATATGTCGAATTTACAAATGCCGAGAATTTAACTTTGACAGTTCCCGTATTTTGTCATTAGATAATATCTGCTGTCATTTCTATCTTAAAATCGATAACTATGAAGCAACGGATCAGTGTAAATTGTAAAATGGTATTATCAGGGTCCAACGGTCCGGGAAATTCAAAATTCTTTCACAACATTTGAAAATAGGCGTTCTTTATCGTTATCAACGTTACATGGAGTTATTTCAAATTTTGGAAACTTTCGATGTGTTTCTCCCCAAAAGCACGAAAGCCCTAATGTTCCCAATGAAGACAGGTATTTAAAAGAGGTTTGTATTACCGCTAATGACTATCCAGACTATTTATAAATAAATTGCAGAACTAGTAGATTTAGCTGCGATATTCTTCTCGTTGGCCATTTCAGAAGTATGGAATTTTGTGAAACTGTGACAGATATGCCTAAAACTTCCTCTGAAAAGTCGTTTTCACTACAACTAACGATTTGAAGAACTGCGTTTAAAAATTAAAAGGGTTGTTCAGAGTACTAGCACTAATACGTTTCTATGATCGCTTAGGATATTGTTTAGCGCAAGAAGGCAGGCTCTTTGAACAAGAGTTAATTTAAACTTCTTGAATTTTGTTGTTTGAAATAAAAATAGTTTTATTTTTGTTTGCATCTTTTTTTTACTGAGTTAGTTTGTTCGGAAGAAATTATTTCTTTCTTCAGAATGCGTTTTACTTTAAGAACTACCTTCTTTTACCGTACTGTTAATCTCTAAAAATCCTGCTTTTCAACTCTGAATTTATCACCTGAATTAATCACGGAATAACAGTACCTCATACATTCTATCTGTGATATAATAATTAATTTTAAAAAAATTACACTAGGCGTCTGCGTTGAACAATTACTTAAACAATCAACGCAGACGACCCGTGGATTAATATCAGAATACCTTAGACCGACTGTCCATCGGTCTTGGCGTATTTTTAGGCAATCGTAAATTCGCCTTGATTTACTCGTGTTCGCAGTTCATGAATTTTCACTGTATACCATAACACTGATGGGAGGATTAGAGCTTTATTAAGCAGCAACGCACATTTAACTTTTATAGAACATTTTCTATTTATGAGGGGATACAGTTCATTCAATTTCTCTATAATATGTATTTTCGAAGTTAGGCACGTGGCCAACAACACTCTTAGGTATTTATCACATTCTGCTGTTGTTTTCCAAGCAATTGGAATTCCATTTCTCGTAATTACCGGAGAATTATTTATTCTTGGTATTCACAATTTTCGCAACGCACTTATTCACATTTATTTTTAAATTCCATTGATTGGACCAGCATGCCAGCAAGCCGATCGGTTAAGAAACTCAGGTTGCGGTGCCACGGTAGAGGTTCAATCCCCTCCTCTGGCAACTGGCAGGCGGCCCACCCACTCATTTTAAAAATTGGGTACCAAAACTACAGTTGTGGAAGTAGGGAAAGTAAGGCAGTCGTCGAAGGCGTGATGCTGACCACATCACCCAGTATGCCGTTAACGATGTGCCAGATTGACTGGGTTTCGAAAAGAAATATTTCAGGGACCCTGACTCGCCTTGCCTCAGGCCATGTTCCCACTTGGAATGAAGTGACCGAACTTTACTATTGGTTGGACCAGCGAGCGATAGTATTGGTGGTATTGCCTTGAAGTTTCACTGCTGCAAAGTTTATGTCTGAATCGGTAGGTGTATATAGCTGGTGTAAATGTTGAATAGTATTGGCCCTAAGGTACTTCCCTGCAGAACTACTGCCTGGGTTTTTCTTATTGTTGAGAAAAAGTTGTGTATTGTGACTTGGAAGTTTGGTTCTTTAGAGAAGGAAAAACAATGACCTTGAGATAGTTGAAGTTTTGAAGTCTGTTAAGTGAGTACCCCCATATGGCTTTTGCCAACTAGCAATGTCGCGTAGGTCGCATGTTTTGTTTCAACCAATAGGTGCGATCACCTGATTGCTTTCTGACGCCGTTTAGCAATTTTCAACTTCTGCAGCGTCGGGGTTTTTGGCAGGTCGTCTTCAGTAAGACCCTCAAGGAATAGGTTGTGTGGAAAGGTTTCGAGTGGTTTTACATGTTGTGACTGCGACTGGTTTGAATTATAGGAGGAGCCCTCCTCATATCGCTTGTTGTGGAATCAGTCACGGGGCCAGGTCAGCAAATGGCCACCTAGGGAGTGCGTTGCCGAATTATCGTGTTGTTCTATCGTCCCATTAGCCACACCCCAGACTTCATTTTGAAGAATCAGCCACGTTCACCCAGTCATTGCCCTAACATCGCCAAACCTGTCTAATCCCGTTTTTATCAAACTTCTCAGCAGCATCTACAACAGCAGAAGTAGGTACTGGCGCATCTCCGAGGGACATCAACATTCCCACCGCCACGCTTTTACAAGGTATTGTGTAATTTACTTTATAGTAGTTTATGCCATATCGTTTTCGTTGAGTGAAAAGTGCCGTGAAGTAATCAAGGTGACGCGTGCACATATAAAACATTTTATAGCATCTATTTGAGGCAAAAACATTCATTGTCCCGCGAATTAGTAATCTCATTAGATACTTTAGTATCGTGCGTTTAAAAAAAAACTCAGCATTCCATGATCAAATTGAAGTTTGTCGTAATTTGATGCATACCTACCCACTGTAGCAAATAAACTACCATCAGTCAGCGAGAACGAAATTACATCTTGATCTTGAACTATTTTCTTAAAAATATACAAAACACTTGATAAAAACAATCTTTATTGACTGTTATGATGAATAACGCGTGTTCCAAAAAAATTACAAAAGGGTTGGCCATGGGAAAGTAAGTCAACAGCAAGCTTTAGAATTTGCAGTCACGATTTCAGTTTATAATTTTTAGGTTAGGTTTTTCGCTGACGTAATAAGTAGAGAGCGGATCGATATTTAAGTTGCCAATTACTTAAAATATGTGCTTATTTTAGGTTTAAAAATCCATATTTAGGTCGCAAAACTGTCAAAATAAGTGCCGATTTTAAGGATAAAAAATTAATATATCTTTTTAAATAATTTAGAATCGAGTAACGTCAGGTTCTTGAATTGATTTATGTTATAAAAATAAAAAACAATGTACAACATACACAAACACCAATGTACAGTCGCGGCCATAAAAACCGGGACAGTTTTTTTTACCTAATTTTCAAAATGCGAAAAAAAGTGCCGACTCTGACAATTTTTATTAATAAATGTCATCAAAAGTTAATATTCAAATCTAAACAATTACTTTTGATTACATTTATTAATTAAAATTGTCAGTGTCAGCACTTCTTTTCGCATTTTGAAAATTAGGTCAAAAAAACTGTCCCGGTTTTTATGGCCGCGATTGTATAATTTAAAAAAATAAGTTATTTATTTTCTAATACAAAATAAAATAAAAAATATAATAAACCTCTAACTGAATATAATTTTAATATTTAAAACGGATTGAAAAGTAAAATTCACAGAATTTTTAACATTTTACAAATACTGAATTATGCAAATTAAAATACGTTGGCATTGTAGCTTCATGTTGTGCAATGAGTTTTTTTCGCAGACAAACTATAAAGTAAAAGGAATGTGGTATATATTAAATTACAGCTTTACTGCAACTTTTGAAAATAATTTTATTGTTTACTCATTAACTTCGTAAACGGTGGGATTTGACTGCAAGATTAGGTGGCTTGCATTCTCTCTTTGGTCATTTTTTTGATTTCGGTATTGTAGTTCTATACAGTATCATTCTTCAACTGACTTTCAATTTAATACTACACTTTTATAGTTAAATATTGGCGGCACAATTTCAAACATTTAAGGTTATGTTGACTTAAAGGAAAAAAGTGAAACTATCAACGATGCTGTAATACAATAAATAGGTGCGAAATGCAAAAAATAGGCTGCAAATAGGGCGTTAGGTCTTATAATCTCTAAAATAGGTATTTTAGGTGATATCAAATAGGCGTCAAAATGCGTAGTTTTTATTGTAATGAATTTATATGTATCTAAAAGTGGTGCATCTAAAAAACTCACAAAAGACTGAAAACCTAAAATCCTCTCTCTAGTAATAAGTAATTAAATTCTTTAAATCATTTAATCATTTATATTCTGATTAGTACCAAATTCAATGAGTTAACTGGGGTTGTGTAAGCCGATTAAGTACCCATCGGGTAATATTTAGACAGTCATTATTAGCGGAAGCGCTAGTTGTGCACAGTTGTGTTTATGGAGGTTAAGTTGCATTGTAAATAAACCAATGTTTGAAGAAATGAGCTCTTTTATTTCAATTTAACGATAACAGTAACAACTAAATTACCAAACTGTTAAACAAATCATAACATTAAATCATTAAAATTGGAAATTATAATTTTTTTATTTCACAGATACAAAAAATAAATAAAAACTAACCAAGCTGTTCCCCGTTTTCTTGAAGACACAGATTTACTCGCCTTTTCATACTATTACAAGCATTTATAAGCATTTGAGGAATTATTTTGGCACACTGTTCAATCATTCTGTTTTTCAGTTCCTCGATATTATTGATAGGGTTCTTATATACATTATTTTTCAGATAAGGGAATTTAAAGTAATCTAAAATAGTCAAGTCTGGTGATCTCTAGGTGGAAATTCAGGATTTTAACGTAAACTAACTATTCGATCGTCAAAAAATTCACGAAGGTAATTAATGATCTCTTCAACGGTGTGGGCAGCCGCGCCATCCTGTTGAAAGTAGCCTTGCTGGAGCTCATCCTCATGAAGTTGATTAATATATTCATTTATAATATTTCCGTATCTGAGCAATAACAGTTTTGTGAAAAAATATGGGTCCGATAATACATCTTCAAGACACAGCAATCCAAGTACCAACTTTTAATGGGAGAAGCGGAGTTTCACGAAAAGTATGAGGATTTTCAGCACTCCACATCCTCATATTTTGTGAATTAATATAGCCAGATAAATAAAAGTATGCGTCATCAGTAAAGAAAGTTTTCCCAAACGCATTATCGTTATTTCCTAAATTATTAATGAACCAGTTACAAAATTTCAATCTAACCGGAAGATCGTTTGGCAGCAGTACCTGATACACTTGCAACCGGTAAGGAAAATAATGCAAATTGCTTCTTAATATCCTGTGAGATGTATATGAAACATTTAATTGCTGACCTAAATGGCAACCCGATTGTGTGGTTGTTCTTGCACAATTTGTCTCGTATTATTAACTACTTATTCAGTGCGTATTTTTGGTCGACCACTGCCTTGCTTCCGGTTTACAATTCCAGTTTTGTAAAAGTTATGGACCGTTCTTGATAAAGCATTACTAAATACCTTATATTGTATAGCTTCCGTGGAAAACTCGTCGTTGAATTCCCTAAATCCAATTTTCATCGACTCTTCTTCAAGGTAATTGTTTACAAAGCCCCGAAGCGCCAAAAACGCTTGCTTTTGAGGTTTTATGGGGTGTGACTTATGTTTTCGGACTTCATGAATTCAATTCCAATGTTGGAAGGGTCCAAAAACTAACGGTTATACCACAAAAAAAAATGTCGCATTTTGAGGTTAACAAAAATTAAAAAACACTTACTTGTAGAGCTTTATAGAGTTTTGCTTATTATTTCGGGCCTAAGCAATTCATTTTTGGCGATGAAATGTTTAAAAAGCCAACAGTTTTCCCACAAACAAAGAAGATTTTATTTCCCACCTTTGAACCGCTTGTCAAAATGCAGAACGCAGTCGTAAATTCTTGGCGGCCGTAACCATGACAACGGAGTAAATAATGTTTGATTACAAACAAATAGATCTTTCAATTGTCATTGCATTTGTGTAATTGCGATAAAATGGTTGCGTGTGCTTCTTGCAATGTCACTATTCGTAGTTTTTTGGCAATTTCTGCAAGCAGAAGAAATTTTGTGGATTTTCTGGTGGATCATGGGTTAGTCGGGAGAGAACGACGCTGCTCCGGATGCGATGGGGTTGCATCGCTGAATATAAATTCCTTGACCTACAACTGTCGCAAGATACGTTACGAGGATCGTTCTGCCCAGAAGAAAAAACGGCGTAAATTACAATGCTCGTTTACAAAATCTGCCAGAGCTGGAACTTTCTTTTGGAATAGCAAATTGTCGCTGGAAGATATCGGCTATTTCTGCGTCCTTTGGTGTTTGGTCCGTTACCCACGACAAGAATTCATAAAACGAGAACTACAATGGTCTTCAAGAACCATTGTGGATTGGTCTTCGTTCTGCCGAGATGTTTGTATTCATTGGGCAACAAACAACTCCCGGAAGATTGGTGGTCCCGGAACAGTCGTCGAGATCGACGAGGCCAAGTTTGGGAAAAGAAAATGCAACAGAGGTAGGCGAATTGAGGGTCAGTGGGTCTTTGGGGGATTCGAACGCGGCAGTAAGCGGGTATTTCTGGTACCGGTTCCACAGAGAGATGCTGATACCCTCCTAGAGGTTATCAAAGAGTGGATCCTGCCTGGCACTACTATAGTGTCTGATTGCTGGAAAGCATATAACACGTTGGGTCAGGAAGGTTTTACTCATCTCCGTGTGAATCATTCCCTGGAATACGTGAATACTGACAACCGCACAGTTCACACCCAGAACATTGAACGGACGTGGAGGGATGTTCGAGGTGGAATCCCCCGTTATGGCCGATCTGCTCCTTATTTTGTCGGTTATCTGGCAGAATTTCTTTTCAAACGAACCTTTGAAGAAGAGGTGGTTCACCACTTCTTTAAAGAAGCGGCCTCACTCTATCTACCGGAATATCCATAATATTTCTTCTTTATAAAAACGGCCCTTTTCAGGGCCAACAATTTCATTACGAAAAAGAATTTCCAGCAGACGTAGCTAGTAATGCTGTTGCCTTCTGCGTCTTTTTATCATATTATTATTGGTTTATATCATCCTTGCGTAGATACTAAGCTAACAAGGGGAGCGGTTGGCAAGGGGGCGGCTGTCAAGGGGCGGCTGTCGAGGGGGCGATACTCTGGTGACACGATCCTCTGGGTAGGTTAGGTTAGGTAAGGTTAGGTAAGGTTAGGTTAGGTTAGGTTCGTCGTAATCGACGACAAATTAATATTCGGACCACATGTAAGGATGGTAACACAGAAGGCGGAAAAAAGCATAGCGGTACTATCAAAGCTAATGCCAAATATTGGAGCAATATGAAGCGCAGAATTCTTTACGGGGTTACACAGTCAGTATTACTATATGGAGCCCCAGTGTGGACTAGGGCCCTTAGAATAATGAGACATGAAGAGGCAATGGTAAGAGTCCAAAGAAGAGCATTACTTAGAGTGGGAAGCGCCTACAGAACGGTGTCAGCAATTGCCATCCAGGTAATCACAGGAATTCCTCCTATAACACTGTTGGCTGAGGAAAGAACGAGACTACACCGAAGGCAAGATGGAAGCGCGAGAGAAACTAAGATAATAGAAAGAAACCACACAATTGCAAAATGGCAAGAGGAATGGCATAAGCCAGGAGAAAAAAGCCTCTGGACTAAAAGGTTAATTAAAAACCTAAAAAACTGGGTTGAATGCAAATATAGAGAAACCGATTACTTCTTAACACAATTCTTGTCGGGTCATGGAACATTCAGGAGCTTCACAAACAGAATTAAAAAGACGCAAGACAGCAGATGTATATACTGTGGTCAGGAGGACTCGGCGGAACACACAATCGTTGTGTGTGACCGCTGGATAGTATACAGGGAGCAGCTGCAAACGACAATTGATAGAGCAGTAGATGCCGACAACGTGGTTGAAACAATGTTGAGCGACAAAGACCAGTGGAAAGCAATACACCGGTATATCAAAAAAGTTCTGGCTCTGAAAGAACAGGAAGAAAGAATGAGAGAAACGCAGGACAGAGGAGATTAAACCGAAAAGAACGATTATAAGTCAACCCTGGGCACTGAAGAATGCGCAAGCGATACCAGTGCCTACGAGGCGAAGAGGCAGGGGTTTTTAGTCGGTGAGAATCCGACACTATGAATGTACGGGCATTCATGTCTAGTAAGATTTTCCCCTGCCAAACCAAAAAAAAAAGTTAGGTTAGGTAAGGTTAGCTTAGGTTAGGTTAGGTTAGGTTGTGCACGTACTAGCCACTGCCTTTTTTTTTGATAAATAATTGTACGAAGCGGGTTTCTATTTAAATGATTTTTAAATCAACAAGGTAGGTATCTATCTACTTTATAGGTAGTCTGTGGGTAAGAGCAGTATATTTAGTTACATATAGGTTGGTAGTACTTGCAGATGACGCATTTCGATATTGTTATTAGTAGAAAAGTGATGGAAGTGAGGTTAAGGAGTGATTTGTGGAAAAACGGTAAGTTTTTCGTGTCTTCCGACATCAGAAATAGATTTCTGAGGTCCAAAAACATAAATTTACATCAACACGTTTTGAAAAAAGTGATTTTTTAGCGCTTCGGGGCTTTGTAAACTGTTACCCGAGTAAACTTAATGTAGTGTAAACTTTTACCTGTCACAGTGACAGATGTGTTTATAAACAAATTGCAATCTGACATTCACCTACAGACTTATGTTAATACATGACTAGATTTTCTATCTTTCTTTCCAATGCCTACCCTAAATGAGTTTTTTTTAACACACGATAGAATTACCTAGCAGCTTGTGAGAATCCCATGATGTCATGTAGAGATTAGGTTTTAATAATTACGTCGAGTGCGAATATTATGAATGCACACTTTTGACATTTTAACTTTAATAGATTAAATTTAAATTTATCAATGTTTTATTTTGATCTGATGGCAGTTGCATCTGACGTCTCTTTATATTTGTATGTAAAAGATTCTAGCGGTAACAAACGACCAAAGGTAAGTCCATCTGGGACGTGCTGAACGGACGCCACTGCAGCAGCTGTTAACATACCTGTGGATTATAATAGTAGAAAAACTTGAGGCAGCTAATTTTGAAATAGTAAGGTAAAAATATATTTCGACATCTTATTGTCTTCTTCAGTTTACATAAAATGTTTTAATCTCATAAAATCAATTGTTGTTTCCATAGTTCTACAGAAGGATTCCTATAAAGTTCTTAAATTTTGAAAATTTTTGTATTATATTTCAGTATTAGTCTAACATCACGTTTTGGTTATTAGTTGTTATTATTTATTGTTGTTTTATTCATCTTTTGTTGTTATCAGGTTGAGGTAATGATTTTAATCTTATATTATTGGTTAGTTTTGCAGTGAAAGAAAATGGCAGTACGCCATCCAAAACTATTGTATTTCCCAACCACTTCTTAAGAAGTAAAAGGATTTTTAAATTAAAAAAAAACGAAATTTTTCCAAACGAAATAACGCCATTGAAAAAACCCCAAAACATATTCAAATCATAAACTGCAAATCGACACTATGCACAATTTTAAATGTGATGTAGTAACCAATAATAAAAGATTAAAATCGTCTACTTCAACCTGATAACAACAAAAGATGAATAAAACAATAATAAATAATAACAACTAATAACCAAAAAGTGATGCTAAACTCATACTGAAAAATAATACAAAAATTGAAAAAAATAAATAAGAACTGTATAGCCAAAAGAAGGAACCTTTTTGTAGAACTATGGAAACAACAATTGATTGTATAAGATTAAAGCATTTTTTCTTCAAACGGCAGTAAAATATGGCATTATACTGCTGGATTGATGATGCTAAAGTGTCACTTTATTGCCAAGCGGCAGATAAAGTTATTATCTGCCGCTGACGACTTTATCTGCCGCTGACAACTTTATCTGCCGCTGACGAGATCAAGTAATTTTCTTCGAATTTTGTTCACAAAGTTGTAAATAATTTGTTATACAAATGTTTGAAGAAAAAATACTGTATGTTATTCGGAGCAAAAGTATCTTTATGTGGCTCGGCTGTAGTTATCTGCCTCGCAAGCACGGCAGATAACCCGTCTAGCCTCGCCACATAAAATATAACTTTTGCTCCTAATAACATAATATACTATTATGTAAACTGAAGAAGACAATAAGATGTCGAAATATATTTTTATTCACAACCATATATGTAATAAGATCATTACTGACTTTTAAAAAGTTGAAAAATGAGCTATTCCCAACTTGTAACTTTCCAACCGGTCGGAAAAGTGATTGCCGTCGCAGCGGTTGGAAATGAATCCATTCCCGACCGCTGTGTAGGTAGGGACACTAGGAATATCGTTCATCCATTCATGCGCGATCCATTCCCGACCACTGTGTAGGTAGGGACACTGGGAATCTCGTTCATCCATTCATGCGCGTCACAACCTGCCGTATCATAATATAATAATTTTTCCAATTATTGTTTCGAATAAAGTGGTTGCGAATAAAATAGTATACATACCACGGTGAAAAGTTTCATTCCTGTCTCGAGATAAAGTTGACCTCGACGCTACGTGTCTCGGTTAACTACTTAATCTCTCGACAGGAATGAAACACTTTCCACCTCGGTATGTAATATACTATTACCTTACTATCTTTATAACATAAAATCGTTGCTCTCTTTGTATGTTTGCGTGTAACTATGTTTGTTCGCTATCTCCTCCGAAGATACTGGACCGATTAAGTTGTATGATGGCTTAAAAGTTTGCTAATTTTGAGAATTAGATCGTAGGCCGGTTTTTATTTTCAAAAAAAGTGCGAAAAAGTTGTAATTTAATTAACTCCTCTAGGCAGCAGTGCGGAGCGCCTATCGCCGTGTACTATTAGCTCGGGTGCGCGCATTATTCAAACAAAAGAGGCTGGTCCTGCGGTAGGGTGCTGGCCTATCAACGGGTGGCCCGGGTTCGATCCCGCCGATGCATCCTTTTTTTAAAATTTATATTAATGAATCTCTCTTAATTTTGCGAACCGAAACGTAGTTCGGGTGACTCACTAGTTTTAAATAAATGTCAATGAAAATTAGCTGCCTAAACTTTTTCTATTATAATACAAATTATACACAGCTGTAAAAAAAATTTATATACTACTATACCTGTGGATCGCTTCTGTTCCATTTTAAGAAGTGTCCTGTGTAACGATTATCGAGATAACCCACAACCTTCCCAACAAGTTAACTTGGCACCCCTTGTTACACCATTCACGTCACCCTCCGACGGTCGCCTCTACAATTTATTTTGCGTGTAACATGGAAATTCTCTACCCTTCATAAGCTCAACTATGTGATTAAGTTGTATACATCTGTCATACTTTTTAAAAATTATTTGAGGAATTTCTCGATGCCTGAATACTATCTCTGATTGATATTGTAATATTAATTTGTCGATCAATATCACATGAACTTGTTAATAGCGGAAGGGCAAGATTCAATCTAATATTTTCTGCAACAGTTCCCAATCGACTATTCCGTTAATTAATCTGACATTTTGAGTAATTAAAACGAGAAGGTCTGTTACTTGATCTGAGTCAAATTCAGTAACGACAGTTTGGTAAATTCTTTGTGAAATGTTTTTCTAACCGATATCCAAAATGCCCAGTTGGTGGTCTTGTCTGTAAGGAAAATATGTGGGAGCAGCAGGTGCGATAATTTATAGATTGTATTTTACTGCATAATCATTAAGCTTAATCCCATCGGGATTGCATTTTCGGCAACCCCATACAGTGTTTTTCCAATTTAGTAACTTTTTATTGGGTTGTTTCTACGGGGTGTCTCAAAAACAATGGGACACCCATTGGTCATAGATTCCTTATTCTATAATAAACCAATTAAACCTAAATACACCTTGATATACCTTAGTACAAAGTCTCTCCAGTAAGAAGTTATATGGCCTTGAAGTTAATTTTTTTCTTCTTTTTATGTTAAGTTCCACAAATGTAAAGATATCGATTTCAACTTTGGTGGAAACTCATTATTATGTAGTGCACTAATGGAACAATTTTCATAAACTCGACTGTAAGAAGCACTATACCTATCTTTAAAATCTTTTTTTGGCTCTAGCTTTGTTATCTGTAAATTTGTTTTAAATTTTCGGTTATTATCTAAAGGGGAATTACAAAACGTAAAAATATAGTACCCTTAGTTAATAAGCGTAAAAGCAACCGTTTACCTTGAAATTCCTCTCAACGTTTTGGGTTATCATTAAAACCTGCAATTATCAAGTAGCATCATAACAATAACAATGATCGTAATCTAGTAATCAACAATGCTAAATGAATTAATGACGGTGACATAGAAATGTTTACTTTTACGTTTAGAAACATTCTGCGACATAACGGATTCTCCAATGCCGAAATGTTCGTTTTTTAATTGGGAATACGAAAAGAACGAACCTCAGTTTCCGGTTCATTAGTAATTCTGCCGAACCGAATCCACTCTCTAACGGTGTACATCTATAAGCTCATAATCCGATATAAATGTTTGTTTTTTAGAAAGAATTTTCCCATTTTGACCGTTGCTTCTACGGCCCCGTCGATTATGCGAAATAGGAACTAGATGTTACATGTTTATAATCATATTGACGTGAAAATTTTTTAACTTCTGCTGTAAATTGCCAATCAGTGTCCATTCTCACCAATTTTTGAATGCAATATCTCGCAAAACATTCTTTGATTTTCTCCATGATTGATTCAGACTTTTGCGCTTGCTGTTGTCAACGCAAAGAAGACGTCTTCTGAAGAGTGAGTGCAAAAGTGGTTTGTCGCTTGCTGCTTAAGAAATGAGCATTGATGAAATAATTTTTTTTTAAGTTTTTATTATTACGAAAAACTAACGTTAACATATCATTTGTACGATTATTAATGCTGATGTCTGACTTTCAAAAGAATTTGAAACAATTCTTTGGCTCCGCTTATTTGTTTCGCCATTTACCCATCTATTTCAGGCCAACCTGTATATTTTTGCTTGAGTTATAATCCATTGTATTTTGAATTATTTCAAATTTTTAGTCCGCTCATTTTGTACCGATTCTGGAAAGCCCGAATTGCTCGTTATCGCGAATCTCCAGCCTTCAGCTGTTTTTCGCTTGTTGGCCGATCCGCGGGCATTCTTTTCCTGCATTTCGACGAAGCAACTCGCTTCTAAGAAGGCGTTGTGTGTGCTTATTTCGCCAAGACAACTAATTTTGTTTCCAAGAGCTGATAATCCGAATCAGGTACGATGGCGCTTTTCTGTTTGTTATTCCCATATTGATTACATTTTCTTTAGCTCTTAAATAATAGTTTAAACCGAAGAATTTAATCTGAAACGCAAGGCCGGCGTTCTGCTTTGATTTTCGATACCGGCTAATGTCCAGCCTAACTGCTGCAATCTGCGAAGTGATTCTGCTTCGATTGCGGGCCCATTCAAGGTGCTGTGACCATTTGGTATAGCAACCCCTGACCAGTTTTTCCCGTCAACAATTAGTGGGTGCTGGAAACTCCAGGTTAGTGCCGCCCTTGGTGGTAATTACTATATTGAAAGCAGATGGTTTCCCCGGCCTCCAAGTTAATTTTGGATCGGCTATTCCACGATTAGTCGACGTCAAATTATATTCGATACCTGGAATTTGCATTCCAAAACCATCAATTGTTAAAATTTACATCTACGCTTACCATTATTATCAACCTGCAAAGTTCAATTTCATACATGCTTTTGTTTTTTTAATATTTAACCTTTTATGCATAGATTTAATTATGATTAATATTAATATTAAAGCTGCGATTTTGGTGTGTAATTGAAACTTTTGTAAAAGGAACATTAACGCCTTTTGAACTCAATAGCCTGAGCAGGAAGGTTTAATGATATGACAGAGATAAGCTTATGCCTTGATTAAATTTGAGGTCATAATTCACTTATTAATCCGAAAGGGGTTTTTGATCTTTGTGCGTGTCGCGACCTTCAGTTATTTGCACTTTTTTATTATTATCACATTGGTTATTATCGAATTACAATTATTGACTCTACAAGACTATTTTTTTAACTATTAAATAAACGCTAGTCACTTGTAGTTTATCCTGCATTATTTGAAATCATTTGATTTCTGGCGCCCATTTCCTTTTTTGAAGACATTCCAGGGTACACAGCTGATGATTAGAATCCACGACCATATCGCCGAAATTGAGTTAGCTTGGCCATCGCGGTAAGTGAAGATTTTTCAGAGCTGCCGGGGTGTACAAACTGTAAGGGGGTTGATCTGCGATTTTTTTACTACCATCGATTATTTTAATTAATCAATCGCAGGTCGGCTTCTTTATTGTTTCAAATTTCAGCATCAATAAAAACAAACTTAAGATTTTCATCTTTAGCAAAACAGATCTATTCCACTTAACTCATTTGGGGAATGAACTCCAAAAAACCCTGAAAATTGTTTGACCCGATTTGTAAAAGGAAATGCTTCGCTGAACTTCAATTTCTTACATGCAATAATTCTCACTTTGTGGGGACCTGTACAAAAATAGATGTACCCCATTTAACCCCTTACAGGCGTGAATTTCGAAAAACCAATTTTTTTTACCCGATTTGTAAAAGAAACTGATTTGGCGAATATCAATTTGTTACATGCAGTAGTTATCGCTTTGCGGAGATCTTTAGAATAACACAACTACCCCTTTAATCCCTTTGGGAAGTGAATTCCGAGAAAAACCTGAAAATGGTCTACCACGATTTCTAAAAGATACTCATTGACCAAACTTCAACTTCCCAGGTGGCCGGTCAAGCAGATAAATTCGCAGTAATGAAAACCATTTTTAACCCTTGAGGTTAAAATTTTGAAAAACTTTTACGTGCCGAATTTCAACTTCCTAGTTTGCTGATCAAGCGGATATAACCGCAGCCAATAAGCAATTTTTTCCAAATTTTATCTTTTTATATCCCTTGACATTGGAATTTCGGAAAACCATCTGTGGATGAGGTTTGAAATTTTATTGAGAATTTCTGATTATCTATCAGTATGTCAGTTAGAGTTTTATATATCAGATATAGATTTTAAAAATTCTTTAATTTTTTTGACTTAATACTTTTCGTATTTAGTTATACAGATTCCCTGTGATCGGTTAATGTTCACTTTCTACGTCTTGATTTTGTAGAAATATCAGTACATATCGCGACTTAAATTGGCAACAAATTCAATGACACTGTAATGTCCGGCATTCAGAAAAAGCTAATTACACACAATATTTTCCATGCCATAATCATCAACATTATTAGTATCTTTCCTATGTAAGTACTTTAACTTATAATTAGTAAATAATATAAAATAAAGTTCAATATGACAGGCGTGTTCACTATCGAGGGACATAAGGTTTTTGCAGTCTAATGGAGTGTTAATGAGAAAACGATAAGATTAATGTCAATGTCAATGTCTTTATAAACGTCCCAGTAATTTATAATTTGTGCTACAATTGCCAAACGTATCTCATGATGGCGTTACCAGGTTTTGTACAAACAATATGAAACGGCTCCGAATAAGCAACAGCCATAATCTACTATTTGTATAATTAGTTTAGTATTCACACACTTCAAACATCAAACATTAAACGACAGCATCTGTCAGGCAGCGTGTGAGTAGTTCCAAAAGTTGATTGCCGTTAGAGATTTTATATGTACTAAGAGATGAGCCATTGGACCCGTAAATCAAGGGACCATGTGATTTAGCAATATTAGATTTCATTTGTTTTCTTTGAAAGAAGTATGCATGCAGTTTATAAAAAGATGCTCAAAATGTTCACCGCTTGCAACAATACAATTCTGCACTCTTGGTATCATGAACTGGCTTACGCGCTTGAACGCTCCTGGAGTTGTTCGACATTCATCTTCTATTCTTTGTAGAAGTTGCTCTTACTTTTAGGACCATACTTTTACATGACATAGCCAGTCCAACCCTTTTGAAACACCCTGTGGAATTTGCATTTATTTTATTTGCACGTAAGGTAAGTGAAGTTACATAGTATTTGTGTGTTACCAGTTATTAAATTTTTTACTGTTACTATCGTGTAACTTCATGAAGATCATTGTTACAAATTATTATAAAATGAACAAATGCAGGAGAAACGTCTGCAGAGATATATGAAAAGAAATTGGCATTACAGAACTAAACACATTTTTGGGAGTTCTAATAGTTATAGGCGTTTACCAACCCATATTATATAACAAAAAAAAATGGTCGCAAAATCTTCAGACATTATGAGGCACAACAGATTTTAATATACAGGGTGGGCCATTTTAATCGACGCATCCGTCTATCTCCCTTGGTAAGCCGAATAAAAAAATTGTGCAGACAGACGTTATTCAGGACGATGGGGGTCATTTGACTATACTAATAACTTTGACCTTGGCGTCAACGTTCAAGGTCATTTGAAGGTCACAATCATTTTTTTTAATGAGAACATCTATTGTTGACGCCGGATTCGGAAAGAGCGGAAAATTTTATGTCCAAAATGATAGTTTATAACTCCTTGGAGTGACCTTGAAAGAGTCAAATCAAGATTAAACGTTGAAAATTCGTCTAGAAACTGTTTTTTCGAATTTGGATGATTTAAGGGCGAAAAAATATTTTAGTAGACTTAGGGGACAATAACCTGACCATCTTGTCCTTTAGGTCAACTGTGAAGGTCATTCGAAGGTCAAAGTAATTTTTTTAAATAAAAAAAGTTCACTATTGTCCTTAAATCTTACTTTTAGCATTACCCAGAAACAACGACGTGAACGTAGTAAGGTCTGTTTCCTTTGGGGTGCTTGTTTACCGTGAGTCCCCTTGCCTCTCACGTTTGGGGTGCTTGTTTACCGTGAGTCCCCTTGCCTTTCACGTTTGGGGTGCTTGTTTCCCGTGGGTCCCTTTGCCTCTCACGTTTGGGGTGCTTGTTTCCCGTGAGTCCCCTTGCCTCTCACGTTTGGGGTGCTTGTTTGCCGTGAGTCCCCCTGCCTCTCACGGTTGGGGTGCTTGTTTACCGTGAGTCCCCTTGCCTCTCAAGTTTGAGGTGCTTGTTTCCCATGAGTTACCTTGCCTCTCACTACTATTACTAGCATTATAATTATTAAAGCAAATGTTCAAAGTTGCCTCCATTTGCTTCAAGACACAAATAATGTAAACGCTTTTAAAAGTGTCTCACTATTCTTAGCAAAGTCTCTGTGGAAATTGCTGCGCAAGCTCGATTGACATGATCTATCATGTCTGCTGCAGTTGTTGGACGTTGTGTGAAAACAGCATTTTGTAGGAAGCCCCATAAACAAAAATCTGGAGATGTCAAGTCTGGTGAATTAGGAGGCCAGTTTCAATACATCTTGCATAATTTATATTAATATTAATTATTTAAAATGTACATTTATTTTACACTTTATTTATGTAATAATTGCATTTTGATAAAAATGAAGCCTCAAATTCTCTTTTATGTCCGAATTAAAATGCAATTATTGCAAATAGTGAGATTTTTATTTAAAAAAATCACTTTGACCTTCAAATCACCTTCACAGTTGACTTAAAGGACAAGATGGTCAAGGCTATTGTTCCCTAAGTATACTCAAATATTTTTTCGCCCTTAAATCATCCAAATTCGAAAAAACAGCTTCTGGACGAATTTTCAACATTTAACCTTGATTTGACCTTTCAGGTCACTCCAACGAGTTATAAACTATCATTTTGGGCATAAAATTTTCCGCTCTTTTCGAATCCGGCGTCAAAAATAGGGGTTCCCATTAAAAAAAATTATTTTGACCTTCAAATGACCTTGAAAGTTGACGCCAAGGTCAAAGTTATTAGTACAGTCAAATGACCCCCATCGTCCTGAATAACTTTTGTCTGCACAACTTTTTTTTATTCAGCTTACCAACGGAGATATTCGGATGCGTCGATTAAAATGGCCCACCCTGTATATTCGAATATTCCGATTTGATAATGCTGTCAAAATACGCAAGAGAAGATCTGCAGAAAAATTGCAGCCAATATGAATATTTCGATTATGGAATACATACTTAGAAAAAGCATATACTCCCAACAGCTATGACAGCCGATAAAAAATTAGTAACTCTTAGAGGAAGGTGTTCATTCAAATACAGGCAGACCTCGCCGTTCACGGTGGTTAAGTTACAGAAGAATGCCGCGAAGCGCAAAACTGCAATGCGCAAGTAAACACATAAATGATAAAAACGGGGTTAGGTTCCATAAACTATATTTATTTATACTTATGCAACCTCAAAAATTCAAAAATACATAAACGTGTGTATACAAACTAAAATTAAATATGTAACATAAGTCTGTCAGTTGAATCTAGAGCTCAAATGTCGGTTTGTTTATTCAAGTTATAATTTTACAATTTATTTCAGGTCCAATTTGGTAATAAGAGATTCAATGGAATAGGCTCGATAAGTGTGTTTACAAGTTTGTGAAAAATAATGTTGTTTAGGTGTTCATGACATAAACCGCATACGTCTGCTGTATTTACTTAGTGTGTGAAAGTTGAAACAGTTAATGTTGGCAATTCCATCCGCGAACAGCAAAGCAATCCGCGAATGGCAAAGAAAAGGGAGCACATAAGTGCCCCGCGTAAAATCAAATCAACGAAACGCAAATCCGCCCACGGCAAAGTCTGCCTGTAATACATTCCTTCAAACCCTGGAAGGTATGGTATAGAAATATGGGTAATATGTGATAGCATTAGTACATCATATGGATGACAAGTGCAGGTTGGAGGTATACACAGGCAAAGTAGGAAATGAACAAGAAAAAAAGGAAGGTGAGAATGTAGTAAAAAGGTTGGTGAAAAAAACTCAAAAATACTCGAAATATTGCGTGCAACAATTGTTTTATGTTGTATAATTTGGTTGAATATTTACTTAAAAAAGTTGACAATAATTGGCACACTGGTGAAAGAATAAACCAGATCTGCCGGTTTGTTTTGTAGATCCCAAAAATTGCCAACCATTTACGACATTATTTCTCTTCGAAAATGACAAAACAATAATCTCATATTGCCCAAAGAAAGAAAAAAATTAGTCCTATTCAGCATAATGCATGACAATAACAAATTGGACAACGGGACGAAAAAAAATCTGAAATAATATTGAACTACAACAGCACCAAAGGTGGTGTGGATGCAATGAATAAAATAACTAGATCTTATACCTTGGAAATAATGAATTTATATATTCCTTAAATGTCATTAAAAGTAAATTCCAAGCCAAAATTTAAAAAAAAGAAGAAATTTTATTAGAGTTGGGAAAAGAATTAGCGCAATACAAATATGTTGGCAACAAACCGTCGACGAGTATGGAGAGCCACAAAGAACCACCAAAGAAAGCAGCACGTTGCAGCATTTACCCATTTAAGAAACAGAAAAACTAGAACCAGACGTGTAAAATGTAAAAAACATGTGTGAAGAGAACATTTAGTTGTACCGGGCAACCAAAAATATCTGAGGTTCCGGTAGCCATGGAATTAGCTACTTATAAATGTTGGTTAACATTATATTTCAATTACGATAAGTATTGGTACCTATGTAATGTAATAAAATGCAATAAGAGGATGGGAATGTGCCCCAGATTCTGCAGTTAAGCCTACGACTCAATTATAAAAATCTCCTGCTCTAACTCCATTACTTATTGCAATCTGTATTAATTTTTGACAGATAGGAATTTTAGTTGTGATGACATTAATGACATTTAGTTTAGTTAGATTCATCACTTTAATAAAACGGTGTTGATTCCAAAGGTAATGTGATATCAGATATTTATGGCCACCCGGTACTATATTTAAAGTGTACAGTATAAATATTAAAAATATTGTTTATATTATTTTCATGAAAAATAAATAAATAAGTATCATTTTTATGTTGAACTGACTTTCACTTAAAACTGATAGATTCAATTAGGGTTTCCAGTCCCGGAACCTTTCTGGGATTGAACCAAAAAAAACCGAGCCCCGGGACCATGCCAACATGCATGTGCCTACTTGATATCGAAGAATTAGGACGGGGTATTCACCGGCGTGCGATGTACTGCTTACACCTCTTGCACATACTACGTTATTTGCGTTTTCATAGGCGGGAGAGCTATTGTTTTCGGTAGGACCGAGCTCTGTGGATTAGTAGTTACGTCTGCTTAGCATTCGGGAGGTCGTGGGTTCGATTCACGTGGCCGTCTGCTCTGATTCAGGTTTTTAGGTGGTTTTCCTGGGTCAACGAGTACCTTATCTGAGGTGAATGCCGGGGCAGTACTTCTCAACCTTTCCTGCCCTCTCTTCCATTCTCCAGCCCTCCTTTCTCTCACCTATTCTGAAATTAACGTTATTGGCTGAAGAGAGATGCAAGATCCCTATGGCAGTCCGCTCCGAGTTGGGGGAATTGAAATGACCCTAAACCTTTACTTTTTTTTTCCGGTAAGTTAGAATTAAACCTGTGACTTGTTTCAGCCACATTTGCAAGTATTCTTTTATTTATGTATTTGTCGAGTTCATACGTAGTAACAGCAAGGTAACTAAATTCGTAGACTTTTAAAATGATGTGCGAAGAAGCTGAATAATTTATATTTTTAGGTTTTAAAGGTGCTCGCTATTTGTCTGCTAAAACGTTAGAATTAGAAAGAATTCCGATTCTCAACCTACCTTCATTCTACACCAAAAAAAAAAATAACAATTTGAAGTCGATATGGCAACCCTTTTATATATCGAAAGATAAACAATTGGCAAAATGTAAAGTTTGTCCCAATAGAATTATTATAACCAGAGGCAGCTCGATGAAAGGATTACACAAGCACTTTACAGTTCACGCTAAAGCAAAGGATGAAGAGCGACAGACATTTTTAGAACCAGAAGAAAATTATTAAGTTATAGAGGAGCCCCAATGTAGCTGATTATCAGTTCAGAAATACTTTATTTAACTTAAAACACTTGTTTTACTTTGGAATTTGCATTCGGAAATTTCATTAGAACACTATTTCCCTTTCGGGACCATTTTAAAAATCATCGGGATTAGTTCCGAGATTTGAAATGTAGCTCATAAGTCCCGAAAACACTTTTGGTCACGGGATTTGGAAACACTAGCTCCAATTGACCTCACTGTGGTAGAACATGCAAGTATTTTTTTCGGTGGACATAGTGTTGCGTACCAAGCTGCAAGTCAAATTACGTTTCATCAGCTGCTCCACATAGTATGTTCAAAGACGATGGAGAGAGGCATGGAAAAGACAGACAAAGGACTAACAATCAACACCTAGCCTTATACTAGAAAGAGTAGAAAGGCTTAACGATTATGTAAGTAAAGTGTTTTATGACTGTTAAAAATATTTTCCCATATTCAACTGAGAATGATTTATATGCTTACTTGAGGCCTGTGATGTAAATCTTCTGAGTTAGATAAGACACCCTGTCATTGTTGTGTCAGCTGCTACACTTGGGTGGTTTGCTGCGGTTCTGAAAGAAGATAATATTCTTATTACAAATGCTTTACTCACTTCATTACTGAAAGATAGACGGTTACAAATATTGTACATACTGTTCACCCAAAACAACTGTGCGGGTCAAATGCACAAAAAAAAGACACAGGGCCTACCTGTTCAAAACTGTTTACCGTACGCTTCATTAGACTGAGTAAAGACTGCCTCCACCACAATTGTCCGCTGCACAAACATTTCTCACCCCCACAGTTACTTTCGGTGAACTATACTGTACGTACCGAACATAGTCAAAAATACAAGCGATTGGTATCTACACCTGCGTTTACGAATTGTACCGAATTTCCTAGATGCATGTAATGTACCCAATTTATAAGTTTATAACAGACGAATCACTCCAATAAACGCGAAGATTTGCACATCTTAGGTTATATTCCAGATATACACTCTTAAATTATTTAATCAAATTTCTGTACCGACACATCTGACCAACGATTCGTTAATGGTATTTATCCCACGGCCCAATTTTCCAAATACCTAATAATAACTGTATTAAATCAACAATGCTAACAAGTAAGTACTCAATTCCTAAATGCGAATAATGTTGACATATCCAATCACTATCACTTGTTGCCGTATTGACCTACAGCAGTGCGAAGGACCTACTCTATGAAATTAACAAAATATAGAAGAAAAAGACAAGACTAAAGAGTGCATGACCGTAACACTTCTTTTTTATCACTTCGTTGGCGCAGTTTGCAATAGGGTTTGAATCCATTGACACGCGGAACTTTTTCTGCACTTCACTGGATCGGTACTGAGCCGCGTGACCATTCGACATTGGGATACAATTAACGCCGCTCTCCTCTGAAGACTTGTCTATGAGATAGACTAACGAGGCTACACACAACGCATATACACACGCGTGACTTGGAGGTAGCACAATAGGCCCATTGATGCTTAAGTGCACGAACCTGGTTCAGCCTTTAGTTTTTTCCAGGACTGTTGATCGTTTTTTGAGTTATGTACAGGGTGCAATGTTATACATGTTTCTGTGGGGATACATTTGATATTTTAAGAGTTACTACATAAGTAGTTAAATTAGCAAAGTTGGGCAAAATGTAATATTATTGAATTTAACCTGCATCTTTATCTTTATTAAATATTTTAAAAAGTAATGAATCAATTTAATATCAAAATTACAATACAAATTCGAAGGACCTTTTGCTAAATCTGTTTACTAAGTTAACAAGCCAACCTTACCTGGTGTTTTCGGGATTAACTCGGCAGCTAGGCTCTTCAAAAAACTTCTTTTACTTCCTGTGACAAATTCGTGCACACAACACCCAAATTGACAAATTTGCTTCTGTCACACACAAACAAAAAACTGGACCACCAGATTATTGTTCAAATATTTATATATATTTGTTCTCAGTAAGGTGGCCGTCACATCATAAACTTAAACAGCAAAAGGTTTGACATACGTTGACGGAACATACCGCCCACCAAAAATAAGGTCTACACGAGCTTTTTTTTTACAATTTTTTTTAAAAACAACTACTAACACTTATTAAGAAAAAACTAAAAGTACCATTATTGCGACGGTAGAGGGCACAATTTAGTACAAGGACGCTGCATTACCCCCTGCGTAGTTTTGATTGTTGCAACTCTGCAAATTTCATCTTTTCCCGGATGGATACTAATTATTCTGCCCAGTCTGCAAACAAGGGGAGGGGTCAGCTCGTTTTTAATAAGAACAAGTGTTCCTATGTCTACATTTTGGAAGGTGTGAGTTTTATACCACTTAGATTTTTGATACAATTGATGCATGTATTCATTGTTCCAACGGGACCAAAAACTCTGTTGCATGCTTTGTATTAATTGCCAACGAGAAAGTCTATTAATGGGAAGATGAGACAGTTCTGGATTTGGAGGAGCAGTGAGAGGCTCTAGCGTTAGGAAATGACCAGGCGTTAACGAGCTAAGATCATTGGGGTCAGCACTTAGGCTGCATAACGGACGGGAATTCAATAAAGCTTCAATTTGGGTCACTAAAGTTAACAACTCTTCAAAAGTTAATATTTGGGCACCAATGACTCTGTATAAGTGAGTTTTAACTACTTTTATACCACTCTCCCAAATTCCTCCAAAATGTGGTGCAGAAGGTGGGTTAAAATGCCACGTGATGGCTTCGCTCTCAGCGGCCATTTTCAAACAGTCTTTTAATTGGTGGCTCGCTCCAATAAAATTAGTGCCACGGTCGCTGTAGATGTCTGAGCACCTACCCCGACGAGCAATAAAACGACGTAAACAAGCTAAAAAGGCATCAGTAGTTAAATCTGACACTACTTCCAAATGGACTGCTTTTACTGATAAGCATACAAATAAACACAAATAAGCTTTTGAAGCTTTTGCACCCCTAGTGCGTCTTGTAACAATTGAAAATGGACCTCCAAAATCCACACCAACATGAGAAAAGGGTTTTGCTTGAGAAACCCAAAATTTAGGTAAATCGCCCATAGGGTATACAAAACTATTAGGTCTAAATCTAAAACAACGATAGCATTTTGATAAACAACTACGAATACGGCTACGGGCACCAAGAATCCAAAAATTTTGCTGTAGCAAATAGTGAGTGGTGTTTACGCCAGAATGTAAGTTTTGATAATGAATTTGTAAAATCAATAGTTTTGAGAGAACATGAGAAGAAGGAAGTAACGCTGGATGTTTAGCTTCAAATGCTAATTCTGATTGAGATAGTCTACCTCCAACACGTAGAGTACCTTTTTCATCTAAAAAGGGGGCTAATTTCATAAATGTCTTGGGAAGTTTCTTACCACGACGAAGAGCCGAAATTTCTTGTGCAAAGAATTGCTCTTGGATTACTTTTACCAAACATAAGAGAGCTTCATGAAGTTCCTTTTGAGATAAGGGTCCCAAAATTTTGTCAGAACATCTAGTATTTCTAACGAAACGCAAACAATAAGCAATAACACCCTGTATTTTACGAAGAGATGAAATACGCGTGAACAACGAATCAATAGCGTTTGAAACAATTTGACCTATCAAAACAATTTTCCTTTCTTCTAAGTCACTATTTTCATATACTACTCTTTTATTAGAATCCTCTAGAGGCCAATCAGTAGAAGATAAACGAAGCCACGCAGGTCCCGCCCACCATGAGGGAAACGCCATAAATTCTTCTGGGAGGAGACCCCGAGATGCTGCGTCGGCGGGGTTCTCAAACGAACGTATGTGATGCTAACATTCCGGTGGAAGCCGTTCTTGAATGAGGCTCACTTTATTTGACACAAAGGTTTTCCACCGATGCGGAGAAGATCGAATCCAATTTAAAACAATTGTGGAGTCAGACCAAGCAAAAATACTATCTATGGTAATAAGGTGTTGAAGCGTATTTCTCACCCATACTACAAGAGAAGATAACAACACCGCAGCACATAACTCAAGGCGAGGGATCGACAAAGTCTTCAAAGGTGCAACCTTTGATTTGGTACAAAGTAACGAAACGATGACTCTACCATCTGGGTATGCACAACGAAGATACACTACACTGGCGTAGCCTTGCTCTGAGGCATCGCAAAAAGAATGAAGCTGACATAATACAGACTTATGATCTGGCACTACACCTCGAGGGATTTGCACCGAAGCAATACATGGTAATTGATCCTTATATTGCCGCCACTTGTTCACAATTTCTAGGGGAAGAGCATCATCCCATCCAACACCTAAAATCCATAACATCTGTATGAGACGTTTCGCAAAGAATATAACGGGACACAAGAACCCAAGGAGGTCATAAATACTAGCTAATTCCGATAACATCGAACATCCTTTTCAAGGTCAAAAGATAAACTATGTTTCGAACAATATTCATCAGGGATGGTTTCTAACAGAGAAGAATGGTTGCTTGACCATTTGCGTAATTCAAAACATCCTGAACTACATAATCCTAAAACTTGTCTTTGAAGTTCAACCGCATCTTCTATCGAATTAGCACCACAAACAAGATCATCGACATACAAATTATTGTCAATAGCTTAAGAAACCAAGGGAAAAAGCTGTCGTCCTTCGTCCGCCAATTGCAACATGGTACGAATAGCGAGAAATGGAGCCGAAGAAACCCCATACGTCACTGTGTTAAGCTGATAAATTTGCACAGGTTCTGTACGAGAAAATCTCCAACATATTAACTGATAACGCCTTTGATCCTCGGCAATTAAAATCTGGCGATACATTTGCCGAACGTCACACGTAAAAACGAATGAATATGGACCAGTACTGGAAGCCAAAACTATTCTGCACAGGCTGCAGAAACAAAACAAAGGTCTTTCTACAAAGACCAAACAGGTGACGGACTCCAAGCTGGACCCCAAGGAACAGAAGGTAGTCATCGCCATGTCAGAACAGTCCTGGACTCAGCTACAAAACGTTGCCTACAGGCCCTTCCTAAACTTCTCCCGGGTATCTTTTAAGAAACTGGGTAAGAAGAAAAAGACGAGAAAAAAGAAGGGCAGGCAGAAGAAGGACCTTCTCAGGCGATGGAAGTGGAGGAATCTTTGGAACCTCCATTTTCGCAATCGCCAGAGGAAATGGAGGTAGAGGGACCTCGGGAACCTCTACCAACAGAAGAACTACAGGCGGAAGGGACTTCAGAACCCCCCCAGGTAAAAGAAGGGGGAGGGTCTAAGAAACCTCCCTCTCCTTAAGCCCAAAAAACCTGAGTAGAAGCTACAATGGCGCTAAAACTGCTACAGGTAAATATACACCATTGTAAGAACGCATTGGCGGTCTTACAGGCTTATGCCATCACAAATAATATAGATATTATATTAATTCAAGAACCTTGGATTAAGGGTAATAAAATAATGGGACTAGGGATGACCAAGGGCTGGACTCAGCACAGCTCCGATGAAGTCATGCCTAGAACCTGCATACATGCTAAATCAAGTTTTAATCTGATCACATTAAGAGACCTTTCTTGTAGGGATCTTGTGGCAGTCAAAACCAAAATGGCTAAGGAAAGGGAACGAGAGGAAACTCATTATCGGATCCGTATACCTCCCATATGACCAGCCAGGAGATCCATCCATTCCTGAGATGAGTAAGCTAGTAGGACACTGCAGAGGGGCGAATCTGCAGCTACTACTAGGATGTGATGCAAACGCTCACCACATAGCGTGGGGAAGCAATAACACCAACCCCAGAGGTGAGTCACCCCTTGATTTCTTTTTAGAAAATAGGCTCTTGACAATGAATCCAGGCAATGAACCCACATTTGTAACTAGTGTTAGAATGGAGGTAATTGATACAACTGTAGCCACCACAGCTATGGCAAACATGGTAGAAAAATGGTATGTATCTGAAGAACCATCGCTCTCGGACCACATATACATCAGATTTGACATCAAAACACCAGTGCTAACCGACTTGGAGTACAGGAATCCCAGAAACTGCAACTGGGGCTCATATAAAGCGAACCTCAAGCAGGCACTCCAGGATTGCCCCTCCAGGGCCAGTAACACTGCTAAATTAAAAATAATGGCAGACGCCATCACTGAATCACTGATAAATGCATTCGAATAGAGTTGTACTGTAACTTCTAGAAGGTCAACCAGAGATGTTCCATGGTGGAACGGTCGACTTTCAGAGCTGCGGGTGGAGACAAGAAGGCTATTTACGTGACAAAGCAAAAAGGACAGGGAAGTGGGAACCTTATAAAGAAGTCCTTATAAAATACAATAACGAAGTGAAGAAAGCAAAACGATCCTCATGGAGGGAGTACTGCAAGGGAGTCGACAAGACACCAGAATGTGCAAAACTCCAAAAAGCGCTAGCGAAAGACAAACCACAGATAGTGGGAACACTGAAAAAACCTGAAGGAGGATACACGAAAACTGGAAAAGAAACACTGGTGTAGTTCTACTACAGGCACATTTTCAAGGCAGTATACTATTACAGGAAGATAAAACCAGTGATCACGGTGTATAAATACCTTTACGCAGGGCCACACAAGAGAACTGGAAGACAGCAAATCAAGTGATAAACATGGGCACTACACAGTTTTGAACTATTTAAAGCTCCAAGTGGAGACGGGATCTACCCAGCTCTACTCACTCAGGGCTGGGGTGAACTATCCACCCGTCTATGTGCAATGCTAATGACAAGTCTGGCCCTAGGTTACATACCAGCAAGCTGGAGAAAAGTGAGAGTGGTATTTACAGCCGGGAAAGGAAAGCTATGCCCAGGCTAAATCTTACCGACCAATAAGTCTGACGTCATTTATTCTGAATAAGCTAAAAAAGTTAATTGACAGGTATATAAGGGACGAAGTACTGGTAATTTCCCCATTACATAGATACCAATATGCCTACCAATCAGGAAAATCCTGCGAACTGGCTATACATGAATTAGTCAGTAAGGGGGAAAAAACTATACAATCCTAAGACATTGGCCTAGGAGCCTTTCTGGATATCGAAGGTGCTTCTGACAACACCTCGTTCGACTCAACTCATCTAGCCTTGAATAGCAGGGGAATAAATGACACCCTGAGAAGATGGATACTAAACATACTTAAAAGCAGAGTCATAACCACTTCTCTTCAAAAAAACAACCGTGAAAGTGTCGGTGACCAGAGGGTGCCCACAAGGAGGAGTATTGTCACCTCTGCTGTGGAACCTCGTGGTGGATGACCTTCTACGGGAATTAGAGGAGAGGGGCTTATACACACAGGGCTACGCTGACGACATCACCATCTACATACACGGAAAATTTGAGGGCGTAGTATTCGAAAGAATGCAATTGGCCCTCAACATTGTGGAAAGATCGTGTGAAGCCAAGGGACTATCGGTTAACCCGGAAAAGACCTCGCTTCTGTCAATCACAAAAAGGAAGAAAACCAAGTATAGGAACTTAATACTATACGGGAAAGAATTACAGATGGTGGAGAAAGTCAAATATTTGGGTGTGATTTTAGACACCAAATTGACATTCAAACACCATATGGAACATGTTACAAGCAAAGGCTGCAGAGCATTCTGGACCTGCAGAAGAATGTTTGGAGACACATGGGGGCTGTCACCAAAAATGGTATACTGGCTCTTCACAAGAGTCATCATACCGACGATAACCTATGCAGCCTTGGTATGGTGGCACAAGGCAAGCAGTATTAAAAATAAAAACTGGCTCAGCAAAATACAAAGAATGGCCTGTATTGGAATAACGGCGGCAATGTCAACAACCCCGACAGCCGCGTTAGAAGCCCTGCTGAACCTTCCCGCATTACACCTAAACGTAGAGGCGGAAGCGAGACTAGGGACATACAGGCTGAAAATACAAGGGACATCGGGGATACCATACCGAAATCTTTAATCGATTACGTGAAAACCTCATCCTGCAGATGAAGTCCGATAAAATAAAGACATCTTACGAAACTAAATGGAGAAGTCTGGTACACAGACGGATCAAGAACAGAAAATGGAACAGGTCTGGGCATTTATGGCACGGGACCAGGAAATGCAATAAGCATAAACCTGGGACAATATGCAACAGTATTCCAGACCGAGGTAACAGCACTTCTAACCTGCGCCCAATTAATGATGCAGAGATCCTACATAGGCAGAAGAATACACATCCTGACGGACAGCCAAGCAGCTTTAAAAGCGCTGTCATCCAACCATTTCAACTCAGAACTGGTATATGAATACCACAGAAAACTGGTTCAACTGGGAGAACACAACAAACAGCCTGTTGTGGGTCCCAGGTCACCAGGGAATAATAGGCAACGAAAAAGCAGATAAATTAGCAAAATCAGCCAGTACAATCCAGCTGATAGGACCAGAGCCTACCTGTAACATAGCTTATAGCATGATCAGGAAGCAAACTAGAAGCTGGTTACGAGATAAACATCGCAAATTCTGGCACGACTACCCTAAAGCAAGGCACTCCAGAAACTTCATAGGGCAACCGTCCAAGAAAGCGACACTGGCACTCCTGGAAAATAGAAGGGAGAAATAAAACACATAACAAGAATAACTACAGGACACTGTTATATGAACAAACATATGCACACAATAGGAGTGGCAACAAACACAGACTGTAGATTCTGTGAAGAGGAGGACGAGGCTCCAGTCCACTGGATATGCGAGTGCGAGGAACTCATAACTCTGCGACATAAACACTTTGGGGAAACAACAATCGAACCCGAACTGCTGATAAACACCTCACTAAACGCACTAGTAAGCTTTTTTGAGGACATCGGAATACCTCTGTGAGGCAAGGTGAAGCACTGGGATGTGCACAATAGGTCTTTTAGGCCGCAGTGCAAAAAGGGGGACCAACCCAACCAGAAGTATATATCATAATAAGTACAGTTTAAAAAAAATCTCAGTTAGATTTTCATAAAAAAAATCTCAAATTTCAAAAATAATGAGAATAAAACCTTTTAAAACTGTTTCATATTCGAACTTTCAAAAATTCCTTTTAAAGACGAAAACTTTTTCATTGTTATTGTTATGTTATCGGGTCGGAATTAAAGAATGTTTTACGTAAACTCTAGGTCTTTATTGCTACGTTTTCAGTAGTCTACAGATCGTTCATAACTAACCCCCTACCATACGGTTCAGATAGTACCTAACAGAGTATCTCCCTTCTTATATTAAAGTTAACGAAGCCTTTAAGCCGTTCTGGTTTGCTTGTTCCGCATTTTTGTCTCTGAGCAGGATCACCTTCACCTTTTCTTGAGTTGTGTCTTGTTGGGCATCACTTCCGGTTATTTGTTGCTCGCACTGTATATTGACTTGTGCCGTACTCTGACTATTAGCGTAATTTTTTTCACTCGCATTCTTTTGTTCGCCCTTTAGACCATCTATCGCTGATACTTTTGTGCGTTCTGTTTCTGAGTCGCAGTTTAGTGCTGAGATGAGATAAAATCGGTTATTCCGGTGGTTTTCATTTGTTGTCTCCATTACATAGAATATTGGTTCTTCTATCTTCCTACTATCTAACACAGACAGAATTGTTTACCTTGAGCTTGTACAACTCGCTGGTCTTGTGGGACATTGTATTTTTCTGTTTGCGTTTCTTTCTCTCTCTCTACCTTTGCTTTAAGTGATCTTTTCCAGGGTTTCCTTTGATTTTTAATTGGTAATAAGGGAAGATAGGACTTTAGTTTCTGGTCCATTAGTAATTCTGAAAGACTGATTCCACTCTCTAACGGTGTACATCTATAGGCTAATAATCCGATATAAATATCTTGTTTTTTAGGAGGCATATTGCGATTTTCACTGTCGCTTCTACGGCCCCGTTCGATTGTCCAAAAGAGAAACTAGACGTTACATGCTTAAAATCGTATTTGCGTGAAAACTGTTTAACATCTGCTCTAAATATCTAAATTGCCGATCACTGTCCATCCTCGCCAATTTTGAAACGCAATATCTCGCGAAACGAGGGCGAAGCCCGAATTTATGAAGCAAATGAGAAAAAGAATGCTTTCATACGTGTTGTACACTTTATTTTCCTGCATAGTAATCCCTTGTAAATCGAAGTTTGGTCAAAAACGACTTCAGAATTTACAACTATCAAATTGACAATTCACAATTTCAATAAAATAGTTAGAAAAAGTGTTACTTTCTTCACGATTATTCGTTAAAAAAGACTACTTTCATGATCACTATGCAAAATAGTTATTTGTATAATAAGCACAGAAATTAGAATTTGCTGCACCCGACCGTAGGAAGGGTTGCAAGAGCACAAGGTTAGCAAATAACATTCTATGCGCATTATACACATTTTTTTCTACGAGCTTAATTATAGTATATTGTAATACAAGTGCGGAAAAAAGATCATTGCAAAACCAGTACGAAAGTTGGAGCGCGAGCGATAGCGAGCGCTCCAATCGTACGCGTTTTGCAATGGCTCTTTCCACACGTGTATTGAATACTATTTTTTCTACCACAAGAAAAATTTAACTTATCTCTATTGTAAAATTTCTACATTTGTCTAAATATCTATTATATTAATTCCAATCTGATCAAGCGACTTATACGGTTGCTACGGAGACTAGTAAACGACGGAAATTAAATTTGACGTTTTGTGAGTTTCCTGCAATTTTTAAGCCGACTTTCCAATAAAAACTAAAAATGGACGAATTTGAAGGTGAAAATGGTAGCGAAATGGTTTCTAATACTCCACCACATGTTTCTGAAGCGGCCAAGACTGCATGCCTGGAATTAATACCTCAAAAATCCCGACGACGGTATATCAGAGAATACGACACTTTTAAGGAGTGGTGTACTAAAGAAAAGGTAACAAAGATAACGGAAAATTCTTTATTGGCGTATTTTGCTGAAAAATCAAGACACTTGAGAGCATCGACAGTTTGGTCTTCTTATTCCATGTTAAAGAGTTCTTTGATTGTTGAAGACAATTTGGATACTATCTCAAAGTTCCCGAAGCTTATTTCTTTGTTACAACGTAAATCAGTGGGCTATAGGGCGAAAAAATCGCTTACTTTTACGAGAAACGAGATAAGCAAGCTCCTTACTGAAGCTTTAGACGATTCATTTTTAATGATGAAGGTAAATAGAAGACAATTATATTTTATATATATTTTAATCATCCCATTGGTTGCAGGTTGCACTCATGTTGGGGGTGGCTGGTGCTTGTCGCCGAGACGAACTCATGAAATTAACTGTAGATGATATACAAGTAGAAGATACTTTGCTAATTGTTAAAATACCTGACACGAAGACTCACATAACGCGTAGTTTCACAGTAACAGATGGCGAGGAAAATTGGTTATCGTATTTTAAAAAATATGCTTCTCTCCGACCACCAATAGAAAATAGAAGGTTTTTTTAAATTACAGAAAAGGAAAATGCACGTCTCAACCGGTGGGAATAAATACTTTTGGTAATATACCCCAACGTATTGCTGAACACTTAAAATTTCCCAATGCATCTGCGTATACAGGGCACTGTTTTCGCAGAACTTCTGCGACCCTTCTTGTAAATGCCGGGGCAGATATACTTTCATTAAAACAGCATGGTGGATGGAAGTTCACTGCGGTGGCCGAGGGATATATAGGGGACTCTATACAAACTAAAATAAAAAATTCCAAAAGAATTATCGACAAACCCGAGTATCGACCTAATGCTCAATCTGAGCCTACTTCCAGTGGATCAGCTGATGTTATTGGTTACTATAATAATAATAATGTTGCAGAGAACAATCCTGTTGACATTTTTCAGAATCAGTTCCAACTAAATCAAGCAACAGACCAAAATGTGTTGAAATCCATTCCTAATTTGAATGTAACTAATTGTACGTCGCGCGTGTTTAATTTTAATATTAAAAATTAATAATTACTACTCGTTACTACTATCTTAAATTTTACGAATAAATGTTCTTAATATTAAAAATTTATAATTACTACTTGTTACTACTATCTTAAATTTTACGAATAAATGTTCAAATAAATTGCTGTAGTCTTTAATAGCAATCTAAATTTGGATGTGCAAAATTGTCCGCACCCAATTTAACAAAGCATCATTTTCAACACTAGTTTCTATGGAAACGAGTTCAGAAAATCCTATTTTCTATAGTGGTTGTAGAAAAAATCTCTGTCGATCATAAAATTCTCGCTTCCTTCGAATTTTAACATGATCGACCTCGATTTTTAAACCCTCTGTAAAACACCAGTTGCCTTAATAGCTATAAGCAAACTCGTGTTTTACAGTTTAAAAATCTCGGTCGATCATAAAATTCTCGCTTCCTTCGAATTTTAACATGATCGACCTCGATTTTTAAACCGTCTGTAAAACACTAGTTGCCTTTAAAACACGAGTTGGCTTCAATATTTTTTCTACAGCCGAGGAGTTTGTTAGCTTAAATGCCCTCGGGGCTTCGCCCCTCTCCAAAGAGGTCCTCGGGGCTCCACCCCTCTCCAAGGGGGCCCTCGGGACTCCGCTCCTCTCCAAGGGGGCCCTCGGGGCTCAGCCCCTCTCCAAGGGGGCCCTCAGGGCTCAGCCCCTCTCCAAGGGGGCCCTCAGGGCTCGGCCCCTCTCCAAGGGGGCCCTTGGAGCTCTACCCCTCTCCAAGGGTGCCCTCGGGGCTCCGCCCCTCTCCAAGGGGGCCATCGGGCTCCGCCCCTCTCCAATCGGTCCCTCGGGGCTCGGCCCCTCTCCAAGGGGGCCCTCAGGGCTCGGCCCCTCTCCAAGGGGGCTCTTAGAGCTCCACCCCTCTCCAAGGGTGCCCTCGGTGCCTCGCCCCTCTCCAATCGGGCACTCGGGGCTCCGCATACAAATCGGTCCGATATAATAACTGTACTTTTAATCTTCACAAATAAGGTTTTATAAACTCTTAAAGTACTCCGTGCTTTAAATGAAATGGCGAGTTTTATAGACAACATAAGCACGCCGCATATGACCCTTGGAAACAGTTTAAAATCACGGCTTTAGAAAAATAACTATTATTTGAAATCGGCATTAAAGTAACTCGAAACCGTCATTAAAATACGAGAAATCGGCAGTAAAGTAATCCATTGTTTTACGACTTTTTTGTAGATGGCGAGGCGACAGATAAACGTCAGCGACGTTAACATAACCTACAAATGTTAGTTAAAATGTTGTAATTTCACGATTTCTCGATTTAAAAAAAAATACATAACGTACTCCTTGCACTGAAGTTGCTTTTTATCCCTCATGTGGTCTTGGCCCTACGGACCTCGGCAACTAAATCCACATTCGTGATAAAAAGCTAAACTTCGTAGTGGACAAATAAACCACATGAAGGATAAAAAGGAACTTCAGTGCCGAGGGGTACCTTATGTTTTTTTTTCGAGAACTCAAATTACAACATTTTATCCAACTTTTGTAGGTTATGTTGACGTTTATACAGTCGTTTTATATCCACATTTTGGCCATAATCGAAGTGTCAGTGTGACTTTGGAACCAAAATAAAAAGCCATCTAGTATTATCTATAATTATATTAAACAATCTCAGGAATAACGGGCTCAGTTGTATACCATTTTAAAACATTTTTACTGAAAATTAAAACAACATACAGCAATTTCCTTACAGATACCATTTACAAAATTGACTAATCACAAATTCTGTGATTTTGTTTAAATATTATGCTGTTCTACCGACGGAAGTGTTTCATTCGTTTTTTCATTCACTACTTTTATATTCTTTTGGTTTGAGACTATTAGCATATCTAAAATCAACTAAATTCACATTCGTGATAAAAAGTTAAACTTCCGTGCCTTGGTATACAAATTAGTATTCGCTCAATATGTCAGCATCTTCTAGTACTCGTTGAACGGTAAAATTTGAATCTCTTCTTGACCATGGAAAAAAGGCGACTCTTGCTTTTTTTGTTAGCTAGCAATCTTGCGTATGTGTATGTCGTGATCATCGACTCGTCGAAAAATATATCCGCGCGAAATTCGTTCTGCACTTTTCGTGTTTGTTGCATTAGCTAGATAGCCATCGAATACAATCATTGCGTTCGAATTGAAGTGACTGCACGTGCTGTATGTACTTGACTGATTCGAGAGCTCATATATTAGTATAAATAATAATTAATTAATAACTAATCAATAACGAGTACAATTTCGCGTGACAAGGGGCATTTATGCAATTTTAAGGAATACACTATAATTCAGGTCAGAATTTTTATTACAATATTTTGTCTAGGAGATACTGGAAGGAAGATACTATAAAAAACTGATTTTGAATGCCATTTATTCAAGGTGGCGTAGCTAGTGGACACACACCAAGGTCGCAGATTTAATATCCTATTCAAGAAATGAAACTGTGCGAAACTGCCAATTTGCAAAACTTTTTGATTTTTTCCCAAAAATACCTATTGCGTGGCCTATTACGAAAAGCGCAAACATTAATAAAAAAAATTTTAGTTCATTATCAAGAAAAATAAACATCTTTCTTGCAGTACGTGGTGGGAAGTCGGGCTATCAATTAGCTAACTGCAGTAGTTACCGAGTAACGGCAATTTTTAGTAATAGAGATCTACCCAATGTAACCCCCTCTGCTGTGGATTCCGAAAAAACCTAAAAATTGTTTGACCGATTTGAAGAAGAAAATTATGTCGAATTTCAAGTTTTTACCTGCAGTAATTCTCGGTTTCTGACGACCTGTAGAAAAACAGATGTACACTATTTAACCCCTGGAGGCGCGAATTTCTAAAAACCAAGTATTTTTTACTTTTTACCTGTTGCAAAAGAAACTGATTTTGAGATTTTCAATTTGTTACCTGCATTAGTTATCGTTTTATGGAATTCTTTAGAATAACATATCTACCCCATTTAACCCCTTTGGGAAGTGAATTCCGAAAACACCCTGAAAATGCTCCAACATGATTTGTAAAAGGAACTCATTGACCAAATTTCAACATCCCAGACAACCGGCCAAGCGGATAAAACCACAGTAAATAGAAAACCATTTGTACCCCTTTTATACCCTTAGGGTATGCAATAAGTGGGTGAAGCCCGCAAATTCTCATCCTTATAACTTTTGAGGTTATTGGGACCCTTTGCCCGTTTTTATTTTTAATCCTTCTAGAGATGAAACTTAAAAAAGCACTTTAAAAAATTGTAAAAGGTTTTAAAAACGCATCTCTACATACTAAAATAGATATTTATGCATTAAGGGAGATATGAATATGTTTTTTCCCTGAGATTGACATGGTTACAGAGCGAAGGCCTCTGGCACGAGGTTTGTAACTCACCCGAAGGTAAAGAACATGGATATCTCCAGTGGAGCATACAATATTTTATTTACTAGCATATTAGTAAAAACTAGCAGTCCAGTGAGACAAATGTCGCATTTAATAAAACAAAAAAGACCGTCCCGGACGGACGGAAATCACGTGATTTCTCGAAAACCGGAAGTGTCACGTGACTGAAATTCGGTTCCTGACCTGACATGACGATTCCAAACATATAACTTTAATAACTTTTTTCTCTATCTCTTACGGTTTGGCTGCTGAAACAGCGTCCCAGACAGACATGTCTATTAAATAAAGGATAGTATGACATAAGTACATTTAAAATAAGAATATGTAAGTAACATGAAGGATTGCCTCAATGTATGGTTGCTAAGACGTTGCTTGTATTTACATGGTTATCATGGGAATGAGGGAGAATTAATTTGAAAAATCCCTTGGGAGTTATGAGTAGCTTTACATATTTTGTATCTATGACGAAAATAAACAATATCATGTTGTTAGTAAATAAAAGAATGTTCCAATTCAACAACCGCAGGACATACACATTCACACCGTTAGGGTTGATCACATCCACCCCATTTAACTCTATTGCGGAGGGGGGGGAGACGTAGGGGCACATTTAAAAAAAACCCAGAAAGCTGTTTTGCCCAGTTTGTAAAAGGAATTGATTTGCCGAATTTTAACGTTGTATCTGCAGCAGTTACCGCGTAATGAAGATATTTAGAAGCACAGATCTACCCCCATTTAACTTTTTTAGAGTTAAGTTACAAAAACCTTGAAAATGATTTGACCAGATTTCTAAAGGGAACAGATGCGCAAAACTCAACTTTGTAGGTTGTTTTTCAAGCGGTTATAAACGCAGCCAATTAAAACCATTTTTGGTAAATTTTTACCCATTTTATATCCCTTGAGGTCGGAATTTCGGAAAACCATGTCTGTAGAAGAGGTCTGCAAATTTTCTTGAGAATTTCTGATTATTTATCAGTATGTTAGTCATATATTGTAATGACCGCCCTTGGTTGTATAAAGGGTTTAGTAAAAATATAAATGATTAAATAGGGCAAATCACCACAATTTACAAATTAAAATAGTTTTCATAAAGAATTCGATATTGTGTCAATCTCAGGGTTTATTAAAATGATGTTATAATTAATATTTGCAAAACAAATGGTTTATTGCTCTTTCTATTCTATTCATTTGCAATCAATAAAATAAAGCTCCGGTCTAGCATGAGAAAAACTCTTTTTCAAAGGGGTAGGTTCAACAACTTGTATTACAATTACTTTTGCGTAGGACAGATTAGTTTGTATGGCAAATGCTCAAATTCGTATCTGACAGCTTTAACTTTAAAACTGACTGTACACAAAAATGATCTGCTGGTACAAGAAAATAGCGTGATTGATTCAAACTCCAAAAATGGCAAAAACACATCAGGTAAAATACAATGCAAATAATCTGACTTAATTTCCGGCTAACCTGGTTTTGTTTCAGTAACGCAGGGACGCTGAAACCTGCACTTGTTTAACTTCTTGCAATTTTCCAAATCTCTGAATCAGGTCGCAAAATCAAAGGACGCTACCTCAATTATAAAACTCTGGATAAATCTATGCAGCTGAAACCACGTTCACGACCTCGTACGATGTTTAATATTGATGTAACCCAAAGCTAGTGGGCCTTCTGCAACGACTTGCCTGTGAAATTTACCTTCAAAGGCAGCTTCGATGTTGGCTCTCAGAATTAAGGGACGCCACGGCAATTTCAAACTTGGTGACAGCTTCCTGCTCCAAATTTCTGTACCTAGGCACTCAGGAGGGACTGCTCCAAACGTAACACATACATTTCTAGCTGACCGATGTCTGTATTAGAAAATTGGCTTCGATGTCGGACGCTCTTGGGGCGAATCTTCGCAGAGCTGATCTCTTTTCACTGGTATTTGTCACCACGACGAAAATTACACACAGAGATGCGCTGCAGATTGGTGAATATGAAAAACCACTTTTTGGCTCACACAGAAAACTTTTTAATATGAAAATTTTCAAGAAACTGGGAGCATCTCTTGCACCCAGCACAAATTTTACAATTTAACAATTGATTATCTCGTTTCCTAGCAACAAAAGTTTTACAATTGTTTTCTGAAATAGGTTTTGATATGTTTTTACTTAGGAACTAAACTGTCTTTTTTTTGGAAATTGTCAATTGTAGCACTTTACACTTCTCTGGTTTTTCACAATTAATTTTAAATGCACTGTTTCACATGTTTATCTTAGCACTTCACAATTGTCTGTGTCCTATAATAGGTTGCCTTATCATTGCTCTTTGCAATCTATGCTTCCTTGTACTGCTTTGTACCGTTTATTTACTTGTCAGCTGTCTTGCCGTTTGTTGGTGATATAATTTTTAATACTAACGCTCATATCATTTCTGCAAACTTCGCAAACCATCTATGTATCATTTTAAATTCACATTATTGTATTGACGTTACCAAATCAAATCTATCAGCTACATAAATTAAGGTGCGCTTGCCATTCCGAACATCAATTATAAATTAAACGTTAAACGTAACACTTTTGATTCTGCCTTATCTAATGCTAACCTTTCACAATCAAATTAAAGTTACTGGTAATTATATCATGTGCATTTATTAGTGTAAAATACTGACTTTATCTTGCAATAAACAAAATAGTAAATCTGTGCTCATTTTGAATTATTCTTTCATTTTCGTGTTAGTTAGGTAACCAGAATTGCTGTGGGCAGCAAACCATTGCATAATTTCCTCCAATTTTGAAAAATGAAAACGCATGAATATTAATTCATTGCCTACGTTGATTTGCATGTGTAGTCTTTTTAATTATCACAAATTTAATTCCATGACTTCAATCTCTTTTTTAATTAACCTGATCTGGCACTTAAATTCCATTAAAACCTTAAATCCTATCAAAAATCTAACATTAACTAAACTAACCTATCCTAATCCAAATACCCTATTATAAACTATTCTTTATTTTCTGATTTATTATCTCAATACTTTTCATTATTATTTCCATAATTCTGCTTTTATATTGTAAATAATCACTCCCTATATATTCAACATCCAGCAGTTCATCTATGAAGGTACAATTATTTATCACTATATCATCCTGTAACTTTTACAGCTTTTCTTTTGAGTTATATCGTCTCTTGCACTCTTGGCTAGACAAAAATGATCGTATCCTGCTTTCATATTAGCTACGCAGCAATGATTTATGCACTTGATTGCCACACTCGGAATTCAACTAAGGCTTAATTACATTATTTATCTGAATGCTTCTTTGCATCCTATCAATGTTTATTCCCATTTACTGAATTATATCGACCCCTATCACAAAATCCACATTTAAAGCAGAAACTATAAAAATCGGACATCATATTCATTCTTATTTATTCTGATCTTTATGCATAACATTTTATTTGTCGTAGAGATCTTTCTTCTTGTTGCAGATAACAAGCCAATTTTGTTTACTTTAATTATGTTGCTTTGTAAAACGTCTAGTTGATTAATTAATACTTGTTCTTTAACTAATGAAGCCATCGCGCCCCACGTTGGGTGACAAAATAATTGTAATGACCGCCCTTAACTGTACAGAGTTCATTATAACGCGCAATGTGTAAATTTTTTCGATAAAATTACGGTTCATATATTGCATTTTAAAATAAACGCATTTACACATGGCGTCGGCGTGGTGTATCCTTAGAAACCAATAGTAACAATCAAGTGCTCATGGAAACGGGAATACGACATTGCGCATTAAAATAAATTCACTGTATATAACAGCAATGTGAATGCATGAACAAGAAAATAACACGTATTGCTTGAGTAAGAAAGAGATAAACAGTGGCAAATATTCGAGTAGGCTGACGCTCATCTGTCAACTAAACATAAACATGCCCACTAAAATATTTTTTTGTATGGCCATCTCTTTCTTACTCAAGCATTCTATTTTGTTGTTCATGTTATCTCATTGCTGTTATATACTGCTGTTATACACATTGACTATTTGTTTTTTTTTGCGTACAAATACAGTGCTACTTATCGTCACTACATAAATTACAAAGCTACGTACTAGTTGGAAAGCAAGCGTTCTATATACATTTTCTGTCTATGTTCTGCACCCAAGACGTTTCGCAGTACTTCGTTCACAGTAAGGGTACTACGCCGAAACCGACACCTGTTCATAGCTTCTCGTTCCCACAGTCCTCTATGAGCTTCTTTGTACGCATACACCCAAGTATACAGGTTGTACCGCACGCGTTTCTTCATTTTCCTTCTTTTCTATAAACTCCTTTATTTCACACATATGTCCATCAAGGCCAAGATTAACCATCAAATCTATAGAGTCTTTGCCCTACGACTTCGTTTAGAAATAGTTGACAAACAGCTGCACCATTTTTGTACATGTTTCCTGTTTATATAGTTCCTCATCGCCGAACCCGCTACGTCCTAAACCGTATACAAATTCGTGTGACGCCTCAAAAGCTAAATCCTCTAACTAACTCACTAATCGTTCAACAGCCTCTTGCTGCTAGTCGAGCGAACTCAGTATAACACATCCATATGACACTCTCAGCTGCCGACTAAGTTCTTCAACTTCTACATCACACGTTACCCTAGTACTTGCGACCGTTAGCACTTCCAACATACAAGCAGTCTTTTCAGATTTCTCCTCCAGCTGTTCTAGCACAGACCTTATGTTGGATATAGTGTTAAGATTTAATTGTGCATCTAACCGATTTCGATTTCTGTAGTATTTAGTACTTATTGTTACGTCTCAGTTGCGCATCTATTCGATTTCAATGTATACGGTACTCAGTTCATATTTCGCACGCTTGTACCACACCTACTTTTTGGCTTGCAGAGCAGGAAGAAAAGGTCGCGTTCGTTTCCTCAGTATTCTTTTCCGCCTTGCCTTTGGTGAACAGCATGAAGCCCGGTGTAAGCGTCAGTAAAAGTTTCAGTGATTTTATGGGCATGCAGTTGATTTTTGGGTGATGGTTGCCCGCGCCTTTGCCGCGGATTTGAATTCCTGAACCATAATTTAGAGAACTTTCGTTTCAGACCATTGTCGGCGGATTCTACGCTTGCCGGTGTACCTTATTCGCACTTGCCCAAAATATCGCGGAGTGAGTAGGAAGCCTTCCTTGGGCTATATTAAATTTCACCTGTGTTCTATCGTGGACTATTTTTCCCCTTATAGCAGTCACCGAGAAGCCGTTAGGACAGTTTTGCAAAGGTGTTAGTTTCCACAACATTTGGATGCGGAATGTAACTTAGAGCGTGACCCTGACTCGTGCTATTTGCAGTCATGGCCCGCTTCGCCCCTGTGGCGTGCATTTCTTAGGGTGCAGGAAGGGACCCGATTCATACTCTTCCCTTTGCTTTAAACATCTACTAGCGACCAGTGCTTTGTCGCTTCGAGCTCCGTTCAGGTATTTTGACGTTTGGATCGCCGACGTGACCTTGGGAGTATACAGTTTGCTTCGCGGGCTGTGTACCTGGAAGCACGCACAACGTTTCCTCCCAATCCACGAAATAGACACCGCTGTAACAACAATTTGGGTAACAAAGAAATGCGAAGAAATTAAATTGAAAGACTGGAAAGCGTTTATGATACAAGAAACATACATAAAACTGTAAAAGAGGTATGCAATCTACGCAAAAAACAACATTATGGGTTAATTACTGACAAACAGGGAAAAATAATCATAACAGTAGAAGGAAAACTTGCTAGATGGAAAGAATACGTGGAAGAATTATATCAGGATGATCGGACGGAACCAGTAATCATAAAATACACAGAAACAGCTACTCAAATAACAAAAGAAGAAATCTTACATACGATAAGGAAGGCCAAAAACAATAAAGCAATGGGGCCAGATGAAATTCCAACCGAATTAATAAAACTCATAGATGATGGAAATGTAAACCTGCTGCTAGAATTATTTAATGCAATATATAAAACGGGAAACATACCACAAGACTGGCTGAAATCTACATTTGTCACGCTCCCCAAGACAAATCAACCAAGAAAATGCGAAGAATATAGGAACATTAGTCTAATGAGTCATGTATTGAAAATATTTCTAAAAATTATACATGCTCGGATATATACCAAATGCGAACTCACAATGTCTGAAACACAATTAGGCTTTAGAAATGGGTATGGAACACGCGAAGCCCTATTTGCTCTCAATATAATAACTGAACGATGCCTAGATGTCAACAAAGATGTGTTTGTAGGATTTATAGATTATGCAAAAGCCTTTGACAGAATTCGTCACACTAAACTGTTAGAAATGCTACAGCAAATAAATCTAGACCATCAAGATATACAAATCATCAAAAATTTATACTGGAAACAAACGGCACATGTACGTACACCAGAAGGAGTTACCGAAGAAATAAGCATCAAGCGTGGAGTGAGACAAGGATGTGTTCTGTCCCCTCTATTGTTTAACGTTTACTCAGAGAATATATTTAAAAAAGCACTAGAGGAAAGCACCGAGGGCATTCAAGTTAATGGCATCTTAATAAACAACTTGAGATATGCAGACGACTCCATCCTCATAGCAGAAACAGAAGAAGATTTACAAAGACTCTTTAACCGAGTATATGAAATTAGCAAATCCTATGGCTTAGATATGAATCTCAAAAAAACAAAGTATATGGTAATTACAAAAAAACATCCAAGGCTAATAGGAATAACAATTGACAATAAGATAATAGAAAAAACGAACACCTACAAATATTTAGGCACTATTATCAGTAATGAGGGAAGGCAACAAAAAGAAATACGTAGTCGCATCGGACAAGCAAGATGTGCATGTAACAAATTAAAAACGATTTTAATCAACCGCAATATTAAATTACAGCTCAGAAAAAGATTCTTGACATGTTACGTGTTCTCGGTTTTACTGTATGGAACGGAAACTTGGACATTAACAGAAGACTTATGCAAGAAACTTAATGCCTTCGAAATGTGGGCTTACAGACGCATGTTGAAAGTATCTTGGGTTGACAAAGTGACTAACGACGAGATTCTAAATAAAATGAAATGCTCCCTAGAAATTATGGCTACAATTAAAAGACGAAAGTTGGAATATCTCGGTCACGTGATGAGAGGAGAAAAATACAAATTATTACAATTAATATTACAGGGCCATATAGAAGGTAAAAGAAATCCTGGCCGCAGACGAACATCGTGGCTAAAAAATCTCCGAAATTGGTATAAAAAATCCACAACATCACTATTCCGTGCTGCCGTCTCCAAGGTACAAATAGCCTTATTGGTCGCCAACATCCGCTAGGATAGGCACTGTAAGAAGAAGAAGTAACATCGCCTTGCAAACCATTGTCTGATTTTAATGTGTGCGATAATATTTTATTGCTGTTTTGTGAACCTGTAAATATGTATTAGATTTTATGTGTGTTTTTTAGGTACCTCGTAACTTGTCAGCCTATAGTTATAGTTGTTAATTTATGTCAACCTGCGAATCAGAATTGATGATTATACTGTGATATCAGCTATGTGGGTTTTATTTCGTTAGAGCGACCTGTGTTATTTGAAGCCTCTCTTTCAAGGAATGTTTTTGTATGTACTAATTGAGTTTACGAATTCTCGTTTTGAACACCTGGATACACTTGTCGTGACTTAATAAAAATTCGTTGTCGCTCTGGGCATCTCTCTGTTTTGTTTCTACCATTAATTATTTTAAAGAATTGTCACGCCGTCTTCGTCTGAGCTAGTGGCCGACAATTGTACCCGAGTCTATATTAAGTAGTTTTCGGAAAGTTTTGGCCAACGAATTAATTGAGATAACAATAGAGACCCCAGAAACGTTTACTACTCCTTTAACTATTTCTTTATAGAAACTCTCAAAATTCAATGATTTTAATAGTGCGAACCGCAGTTCTACGAGCTAGTGCAACCGCCACAGTTTCCCTCCAGTTTCTTTCTCTAAGCACACCTCTGACACACTCACTTCCTCCAATTTTATTATTTTCGTTGTCTGAATCGATTGGAATACAATCTTCTTCCTTCCTACTGTTAGAACAATTTCCAGACGCTAGTATTTTCCGTATTTTTAGCTTAAATTTAGCCCTTTTCCGATTCGTTTAAGCCAAATCTTTAGTTTGGTAATGTTATCAAACTTTGATTCCGCATGAACCTTATTTCCGCGTAACCCGTCTATTAACACTCTGCAGTTCATTTATATTCGTCGAAATTGAAGTATAAATTCACGCTTTTTTCTCATCTGCAAAGCAATGCAGTAGCTTATCGGCTTCTCAGAATTCTTGCTGTTCTAACACGCTTAAAACTTCCCCTTGAGTTTCGTGCGAATCGCTTAGTCAGCATTCGTCATTCTAGAATTTTCCAAGCGTTTGGCTTAAACGAGACAAGGAATGCAAGTTAGTTTGCGCTTGCGTGGCCTCAGGTTGTGGCCGTATCCTAGCGCAAAGCTTCATTCAGCCTCGGGCATTGAGGTCCTGCGCAAGGTTGGGCGTTGAATCCCGGCGAGCCGAAGCCTCGCCGAGTAATGTCGAAATTCTTGCAAGTTGTGAAACTACCTCGTCGCCGTCAATTCGAGCTCAGTAGATAGTGGTTAGAGGTGAACCTTTAGCCAAGTCTTCTGTACCGATTGGAGCTAAGCAACTCGGTTAACACTTATAGTGGATTATATTTGGAATACGCAACCGTGTGCTAAACCTACCAGTAGAACGAAGACCCGATACCGTACCGCCGGCGCCGTCTGCTTGTGTGCCCGGGATTCGTTCAAGTCAACCCTCATCTTGGGGATGTTATACCGCTCGCATTCGCTCGATTATGGCCCCTTTGATGTGGTCTCCAACAGTTTCCATGTCGTTCTCATTTCATGGCACGGTTGAGGTACGTCACACATCCAGAATTGGACCCCAATATGTAACATCTGGATTTCTACTCAAGATAAATGTTAACCCATAAATATATAGTGAAGTGTTCCATCAAGCTATGCGATCGTTGTTCAAACTGCACGATGTCAATTAGACACTACCGTTTGAAGGTGAATCAGCCTTATCGTAAAATGTTATTGTTTATATGTCCTTTTGTCCTCTAAAATACGACCCCAGGTGAGTAGAGCGACTAGCTCAGAGTCTCACCCTGACACGTCAGGCTGCCCCACGGATTCTGGGGGGGGGCAAGGGTTCGAAATTGAAACACAGCCGTAAACCAGCACATATAACCAAATTATGGATAGCAACTTATAACACTCGCACACTAAGAAATGACGACAAAATTATAGAAATGGAAGAGGAATTAAAGAAAATAAAATGGGACATAGTGGGACTTAGTGAGGTCAGGAGAAAGGGGGAAGAATGGATAAGGCTAAACTCTGGAAACGTACTGATATATAAAGGAGGAAAAGATGGAACCACAGGAGGTGTTGGATTTATCATTAATAAAAGCATAACATCATCAATTAAAAGCTACAAAGCAATATCAGATAGGGTAGCATACATAGTTGTGAAAATATCTGCAAATATAAAACTAAAAATCATCCAAGTATACGCTCCCACCTCAACACACTCGGAGGAAGACGTGGAAATGTTTTACGACCAACTACAGACAGCCATGCAGGGAGACTCCACCCATTGGAACATTGTTATGGGGGATTTCAACGCAAAACTAGGCAAAAGACAAGAAAATGATGATGAATACATGGGAAAATTCGGTATAGACAATAGAAATGAGCGAGGAGATAATATGCTAAACTTTATGAACGAACACAAATTGTACGCAATGAACTCCTTTTTCGAAAAAAGACCCGAGCGAAAGTGGACCTGGATATCTCCAAGCGGAAAAGTCAAAAACGAAATAGACTACATACTTACAGACAGAAAATCATCAATACAGGACGTTACTGTGCTAAATTCCTTTAATACAGGCAGTGACCACAGACTCGTGAGAGCTGCATTAGCCATTAATAAACAGCTGGAAAGAAAACGAATAATGAAAAACCCTATTAAAAATATGACAGCAGAAGAAATAGGAGAAAGAGGTGAAATATATAAAACATTTATAAATAAAAATCTAACCGACATTGACATCGACGATGACAACGAAACGATGGATGAAGTGAATGAGAAAATAACAACAGCAATATCTGCTTCGATAAAAGAGCTAAAAAAGCTGATACCCTCTAAGAAACATGGGAACACTGTCAACGAAGAAACTAAGACTTTGATGAAAACCCGAAAACAGCTAGCAAAAGAAAACAAAAGAACAACAGTAGAGTATGCGAAAATTAATAAAGAAATAAGAAAATGCATGAGAGAACATAGAAGGCAAATACAAGAAAAGCAAATTAACGAAGTGATAGAGAAAAACAAAGGGTTGAAATGTCTCAAACATAAACTGGGAAAGAAGGAAACATATGCGTTAAGGAACAAAGAGGGAATTGTTATTCACAACAGAGATGAAATTCTAACAATAGTGGAAGAATTTTACACAGATTTATATGAATCTAAAATAAAGCCGGAAAGGGAAGGTGATAACAAAGCAACCGTAAAAATACAAAACGTAGGATCTGAAGAACAACCAGACATAACAATGGAAGAAGTACAAGCAGCAATAAAAGACATGAAAACTAATAAAGTCACAGGTGATGATGATATATCAATAGACATGATCAGAGAAGGTGGAGAAAATTTAATTTCAAAAATAACAAAACTGCTTAACAGGTGCCTGAAAGAAGCTGAAATACCTAAAGCTTGGAAAAACTCCAATGTCATACTACTGTACAAGAAGGGTGAAAATACAAAACTAGACAATTATAGACCGATCAGCCTGCTATCACACATATACAAGCTGCTGACAAAAATAATCAATAATAGACTGGTAAGAAAATTAGATGAATATCAATCACAAGAGCAAGCGGGATTCAGAAAAAACTACAGCACCAGAGACCATCTATTAACAATGAAAATAATCATTGAAAAATCGAATGAATATGGATTCCCTTTACACCTCGCTTTTATAGACTATCGTAAAGCATTCGACAGTGTAGAGCATTGGGCTATATACAACTCGTTGGCAAATAGCAGAATTGACCACAGATATATCCAACTCATAAAACAACTGAATGATGAAACCACAGCAACATATATTCTACATGAGAAATCCAAACCAGTCCCAATCAAGAGAGGAGTAAGGCAGGGTGATACGCTCTCCCCGAAACTTTTCACTTTAGCGCTTGAAGATATATTCAAGAAAATGAATTGGACCGACAAGGGAATAAACGTGAACGGGGAACGGTTAACTAATCTACGTTACGCCGACGACATTGTCCTTATATCACAAAGTAAAGAGGACCTAGAAGAGATGATCATCGATCTTAATAGGGAATCGAAAAAAGTAGGACTAACTATGAACTTGGACAAAACGAAAACAATGTACCCTGGACCAGAAATACAAATCAATGTGGAGGGAACTCAAATTGAAAGAGTAACCGAATACATATACCTGGGGCAGAGATTAGAACTAGGAAGATGTAGTGAGAAGGAAGAAATAAAAGAAGAATACGAGCAGGATGGGCTGCCTTTGGAAAATTGTCGTACATCCTAAAAAATTGCAAAATAGCCCAAAGTCTGAAAACTAAAGTGTTCGACCAGTGTATTCTGCCATCTATGACATATGGAGCGGAAAATTGGGCAACAACAAAAGGAAATATCGAGTCAATAAGGGTATCTCAACGAGCGATGGAAAGGACAATGCTGAACATCACAAGGAAGGATAAAGTCCGAAACGAAAGAATTAGAGACATCACCAAAGTAACAGACATAGGTGTTAAAATCGCCCAACTGAAATGGAGCTATGCAGGACATGTAGCCAGAAGCAGCACAAGCAGATGGAATCGAAAAATAATAGAATGGAGACCATATGAACACAAAAGGGGAAGGGGACGACCACCCATGCGCTGGTATGATGACTTTAAGAAAACGGCTGGATTAAACTGGATTCAAATAGCACAAAATCGAGAGAGATGGAAAACGTTAGGGAAGGCCTACATCCAAAAATGGATTTAAAGGGCTCAAGAAGAAGAAAGATGTCCTTTTGTGTTGAAAGTTGAAGTAAATATTGTAGTTGCGTCACTATTTGAGTGATTGTGGATAAATTCTATTGATGTAACGTAGTTACTTTGTGCCAAATTGTGAGTTAATACTGTTCTGACCGTAGCAATGTTAATCGTTATCGTTGTTGTCATTTGTGTTTTGCTTAAACGTCACCATTTAACCAAACTAACCCCTTTTGTTGATTAGTTCTAAATGTAACCAGTAAACATTTCATGTTCTTTGCTATACTTACTTTATTATTGTTTGCATGTCTTTTGTGTTTCGTTTTTAATGTACAGGAAACCAGATGGATGTAAGTGAATGTAATGAAAGATAGGTTCAATTCAGCTGTGCAGTCGCTACCTCAAGTTGTGCCAAGGCAGAAGTAGAAAGGTGGGCCTACTCACTTCCACATTCAGAGTGGGCTTACCTGTTGTTAATTTTACCCTGATTTAGTCTGAATGTGGTGGAGCTTTCAATTATTTACCATCTTTTACCTCTCGTTACTGGAGTACAACCCTAACGGAAAAGTCATAAAGAACCCGCCTTCGCAATTGAGTTTTTCTAGCTGGAGCGCCTCTTGTTACCGCCATCGTAACAGAGCTAGAGCCTATTTCCCGATTATGCCGTAGTGTCGTATTTGTGCGGTAACACTACGTCCTCCACAGGTAGCCAATCGCCTTCGGGGCTATAGAAGTAGTTGGCAATCACTCCTTGATTTCCAATTAGAGCTGTCCACTCCCTCTCCTCTAACTGCATACAGTCATTTTTGTTTCCCCCCATTATAATAACTGAGGTAAATTGTGAAGTCTACTCAAACCCTACACACGTACACGCTGTGAGACCAACATTACACTTGATAACTAAATGATAAGCTTTACTAAATTATCACTATTTAATGGAATATAAATGAGGATGATTTCATATTTTCAACTATTTTATATAAATAAAATTCATGTCATAGAAATACATTAATCATATACACTTATGTACTATCATTTAACTACAGTAACACATTTATTTAAATTAAATAACAACAGTAATTACTTGTTTCTGTAGTCGGCTATGCTAACATTAAATCAGGTATAAATACATATTTTGAACTATAAAATTACGCTATCTTGTTTGCACAACGTGCAATATTTACAATTTTAAAACATTTAGTATGGCTAATCTACAAGTAACAGTTGATGAAAGTTGATCTACAGACATCATTTATTTTAAAGTTGTCCATTTTGCTTGTTGAGGATGTCATTTTGTTAAATGTTTAACCAAATAAGTAACCTTGAAGCAGATTTGTAAATTTCTAAAAATACAATTTCAATGTTTCCCTCTTGGATACTTTTACGTATGTAGAAGCAAATTATCTTTATATACTGTTTTATAATCTGTTTGTGATTGACATTTCAAATACTAAACTATTGTTGTATGCTGCTCTATAGTCATACACAGAACAACTCTAAGGTCTTTCTCCTGTATGTATTATTGGAACATGTAAGGCACAAATTTTGTTTTCAGAGTCAGCTGTGATTGGTGTTATACGTTTGGTAGTATTGCAGTGTATTGCTGGTGGCACTGTCTGTCTATTTTAAGTGCAAGTATTGCAGGTTTGGGTTTGCATTAGTGTCAAATAACAAAACCTAATCTGCCAACCTCGAATTTGACTTAGCGGCAGTGACAGTGCCACCAAACGTATAAAACGAATCAAAACCAAC